>JAQMYM010000039.1:4251059-4279188 GCA_030014255.1 Parauchenoglanis ngamensis | reverse complement strand
AAAAATTTTAAATATACAAAACTTTAAACATCCTGCGGAGTTTTTTTCTTACTAATTACATTATTAAGAAAAAAATCATGAATATCATATAATTGTGACTTCTCTGACACTTCATATTTATATTATGGGCTATTTTGTGTAAATCCATGACATATAATCCCAATTAAGTTCATATCAGTTCCAGGCTGTTAACAGCACAAAATGTGGACAAGTTCAAGGGAGGTGAATACATAAGAAAGCATTGCAATTATATTCTGAAAATCAAAAGTACCATACTTACCGTACTACCAATACCATTCTAAATGTCTACCATTCTGTGTTATTGCTATTAAAGTTCGGGTCACAGCCTTCGCTATAGCATCGTCTTGCAACTTGCAGCAATCCAGATAAAGAAATGTTTTACTACGAGGCAGTACAATTCCAAAATTGTTCATCCAGGAAGTTTAAATAAACAACAATTATCTTTCCCATATTCTTAAGCTGTTTTTTTTTTCTTTTTGAAGGCTGCACCCTCAAGAAAATATAGGAGGGCTTTACAACCAAGGGGAATGTAAACAAAGTCATTCAGGTTTATTTCAACTCATTTCTTCAGTTTACTAGTTTCCAGTTCTTGCATTTAGAGCAATAAATGTGAAGGAGTTTCATTCCTATAAGCCCTTCAGCTTTATAATAAATGAGATCTTGTGTCCATAAAGATAACACTATGAAGTGAAATAAAGCTACATCATTCTGTTAGAAAGTGTCTTAAATTTGTCTGGAAGGCAGCTGGCTTTATGATGCTTATGTAACTTTAGCAAGACGGTCCTCTTATTCAATGCGTTGTTCTAACACTCAGCACTTTTCAGCAAAGAACTGAGCATCAGCTAAGAGCTAAAGGGGTGTGTGTGTGTGTGTGTGTTTGCAGTAATACGTTTTTATGTATTCTAAACGGATAAAAAACAGATACAGAGCCACACTCCATATACCCCACGTAGACCACACGCTGTGCTTCATCATTCTTCATCGTGATTAAATCTTACTGGAAAATCATTATAATGAAATGCTGTTAAAAGGACCTCATTTTGACTAGCAGCATCACTGTGTCCCAGCTTTGTAGCAGTAAGCATACGGCATGTCCAGGAAACTTTTTGGAATGTAACAAACCCCAAAATGAAAGTAATTATGATAAAATATTATTAGATAGCTATTACTGTCAACTATGAAGAAGAGTTCCTTGATTTGTGAAAAGGTGTTGGTTTGAAATATAATCTAGGTCTAGGTCACGCCCACTTCTGGTTCAAATCCGAATCCAGACGCAGATACAGATAGTCCGAGTGTGTGTGGGAGGGCTATTAGCTATTAGAGGATCTGCAGATGGTTCAAATTAAAACAATATTCGTTTTTATCTCAGTGATATCAGAAAAAAACACCAACAGTGCATACTTTATTACCTTGAGTCTCCTAACTACTGTGACAACACACTAACACACTAATCACATTAACACACAGCATGTCACATAAGGAGAATTGAACAGCGTCTCAGCGTTTGTCTGTTGCTCGAAACCCCCAGAGTGCTCCCATTCCTTCAGACTGCACACTGGCACACAGTTTCTCACCTGTAGTCCTCCTTCATCTTTGTACTGCAGGAATGCATTAGTGGTTCCTTTCTTAGCCAAGCGAATCCTGGCCAAGCGCACTTTCTGTAAAACAGAGGAAACCTCGTTTCAAAGGGCTGCATCAGCACTTATCCCAAAAGTAGTGAAGAGGGCTGCCAGTGCGAAAAAATATAAAGCCCTGTTTGTGGAAACTCTGAACTCTATTTTACTTCGGAAAGCATCCACTGTTTTGCTTAGGTAACACAATAATCATAAAAAATATATGATATGATAAAATTCAAAATATTGCAAAAAGCAACACAATACCACAGTAATCATAAAAACAAAAATATGATATGACAAAATTCAAAATAGTGCAAAAAATGTGTAGACCATTAGAATAACATAAGGGAGAAAAAGACTGCATACCAAAAACACTAAGTGTGAGGTTTAACAGATTTCATTAAATAAAAAAAATTTAATAAAATCATAAAGTGTATGTTACAATAAAAACTGACCCTTTGCCTTTACAGTTGTATTTTTATGCTGTATTATTATTGCTCATTAATGTTTTATTTGTTTATTTAGTTATTTGTTAATAATTAATTTACACATATTTATAATAAGTAAACAGAAAATGAAAAACAATCAAACAAGTAGATCGAAAGATAGACAGACAGACAGACAGATGGATTTAAAAAAGCTGTTGTTGCTTGCACAAACTTTCTGCATACCTGCTGGGCACGCATCTTGTCAGCTCTCTGGTTCTGGTGGTAGATGCGACTGAAGTTGGACACTATGACAGGAACAGGAAGTGCGATCACCAGGACACCACTCAGAGAGCAGATGGAGCCGAAGATTTTGCCGGCGATGGTTTTAGGAACCATGTCTCCATATCTGTAACACCCAACACACACATACAGTCAGACACAAGAGGTCAGGGTAATAATTCTGTACATGATGAGGTAACGCAACATACTGTATAAACATACAACATAAACGAGGATGACATAATTGAAGCCTTCACGGGGACTTTGAAGGGAGAACTCTTTAGGCAGCTAGTTTGTATTTCATTTCAAACCGAAGTGCTGAACAACAGTGACTTTCAAATACCTGTCTAAACAGTAGTTATAACGGACACTAATGAACACTCTGTTTCTGGAAATACTACTCTGGAACAAAGAATGGAAAAATGGCAACCAGGGCTCAATATAAAGAGTAATACATGAGAAAGTCATTCTCTGAGTTAAAAACAATAACTATCCCATTTGGATTACAATTATGACGTCATTTCACATGTACACTATATTATGGATGTTTTAATGTCATTCATAAGAAGTATAAATCATATTAACGTAGAGCCGTAGCCAGTTCGGTGCATGTGGTGGCTCTTTTTTCCATTATATGGACCTTTTTATGTGTGTGAGCTCAAACACAGATAGATATGATGTATCGAACATGTATTTCAGAAGCAGATTAGCAGAAAGCTTTATAATCATAGCAGCAGCATCTTGCCAAAGTTTTCTGCATTTTGTTATGTACATAGCCTTTACAATTCTTTGCACTTGATATGAAAGAAAAATAAACTATGTTACAGTTAGTGAAGGCACCTACTGACGTACCTGAACTATAAGCCACATAACTGCAAAAAAAACCTATTATGCACGTCTTTCATGAGTGTATGTACCTTTCTTTAAAAATAAATTTTGGAAATACTTTGAATGGATAAGTACATTGCTAGGTAATGACTTAACTAGTTAACTATAGTGGGTAGTAGCAGCCTATTCATGATTAATACCAGGCCAGCTAGCAAACTAGCTGCTTTATGTGTAGTCAAGGCTAGCTTAGCTTGTGGTAGCTAGTTTGTGGTAAACTTCTATAGGAAGGAACTTTAGGAATAAAATATGTGGTTTATGTACGATTAAGTGGAAGTCCTTTGTCTTGATGAAATTGTACCCAGCAATACTTTTAGACATATTTAAGCTTAAAGTAACATTACAAGATTATTTCTCAATACAAGTCTATGGAGAGCAACAAGATGTTTTCCACTCTGTGGTGAGCAGCAACTAAATGGCTCTGTCTCTATTATATTGACACAGGTTACATTAACGTTACCTTGTTTCCTTGATTCAGCAAAGAGCTGCTGACCTCTTTAATTATATCTGGGCTTCCTCTTTATGACCCATAGCATAGGCTAACTGGTGAACACAAGTGCTTGCGGAAAACTGTGATGTCAAAGTGTGTTGTGTGTTTTTCTGTAGCCTACTGTTAGAAAGGAGACAAGATGGTTATGCCTAGGCATGCTTTTTAATAGCCATGGGGCAAAACGTTCAGGATTTTCAAGATCTTTTTTAGGACTTTCATGACCTATTGTGAACAAAAGAGTTGATGTATAGATGTGGACTTTCACATGGGGGGATGTCGCTAGTAGCACATCTAATAGTGGTAAATTGTCATAGTAATACATGTAGTAGAAGAAGTAAATTGTGACATAATTTCGGCCCATGCTGCTACGAGTACTTGTTCATCCCTTCAACTTCACTGTGACTAACATTTACTTACATATTCCAAGCTAGGCTTCAAATTATTTGGAACAATCACATCAATTAAATACTGAATGCATTCATTTATTTGAGATAATTGCTGTTTGTTCACCTAAGCATCAGACATATTGAGGGTTTTTCCTGTAAAACCAACATTAACATTTACTAACATTTACTTAGCTAACATTTAACAAGACTTAGCTATCATTTACTAACATTTACTTAGTTAACATTTACTTAGCTGACATTTACTAAGCTTTACTTAACTAATACACACACACACACACACTTTACACACACATTCTTTACTTAGCTAACTTAATTTGTTTGCTAACATTTACTTATTGGACATAATGCTAGCTAGGTGCAAGTTATTTAGGTAATGGTCCCATCAATTAATTAATCAATGGCTTTATTTATATTCTTGTTAACATGCATATTATGACAACACTAACATTTACTTAGTTAACAATTACTAACATTGCTAACAATTTACTTAGCTAACATTTAGTTCGGAAAATGTTTAGCAAAGCTATTATTTAATAACATTTAGTTGACTAACATTTACTAAGATTTATTTAGCTAACACTTACTAACAATACTCAGTCACCATTCACTTGACCAATCTTTACTATCATTTACTTAACCAACATTTACTTAATTAACATTTACTTGGAAAAAACAAACCTGGATTGCTAATGCTGCTATTTTTCTTTGTTTGTTTTACCGTTATAGAGAAAGTGAACCTTCCACGTTTAGGGTCGAGTCATGATCATTACAGAATGAACCTAAAATATGTTTGCGGTGGAATCTGGTAAGCAGTGAACGCTGATATGATGTGATATATCTGAATATATGAAATGCTGTAAATTCTCTCACTTCTAAATCTGTGAGCTGAACTGTGTTTGTGTTAATTCTCTGAAATCAGAACATCGTGAAGGATGGTGAGAGTGTGTGAGATCCATTGTGTGTGTATGTGTGTGGACAAGGTCCCAGAATTTTACTGATTTTCTTTCCATAAATGATTCAAAAAGTCTACTGAAGCTTTTATACTAATTGGATGAATTTCTTTGGGAAAAAGCATATTGGTTCTTCCATCCTCAGGGATCAAAAGCTCATCTCTAATCGTCCGCTCATTTAGCACAACTCATTTAGCAGAGAGAATCCTTTTTAATAGAGGAGCCTTTAGCCACAGACGGAAAACACACGTATCCTGTAAGCTGTTCACACACACGTTTATTTTTATGCCTTTGTGGGGACCTCCTATTAATGTCTATGGGCATAACCCTAACATTAACTATGACAACCCTAACTCAGCACTATCCTTAACCATCAGTAATCAAACAAAACATAAGACTTTTGGCTATTTTAGTTTTTTGTTTGTAATCACAGATTTTTGTTAAATTGAGTTTTCCCTTGTGGGGACCGGAAAATGTCCCCACAATGTAAAAATAACAGGTTTCTGGTCCCTACAATGTAATATAAACATGGTCCACACACACACACACACACACACATCCAACATGCTCAACATGTACACAGGTGGGTACAGTCAGAGACTTACACACGAACACAGACACACACACACACCTATATCTTAACATGCTCAACATGTACACAGGTGGGTACAGTCAGAGTCTTACACACACCAACACACACACGCGCACACACACACCTACTGTATATCTTAACATGCTCAACATGTACACAGGTGGGTACAGTCAGAGTCTTACACACACCAACACACACACGCACACACACACACCTACTGTATATCTTAACATGCTCAACATGTATACACAAGTGGGTACAGTCAGAGTCTTACACACACCAAGACACACACACACGCGCGCGCGCGCACACACATACACAAAACCGCAGCAGTAATAATTCCCTGTCCTCCTACACACTGGTGGATCATTAACTTCCTCACAGGGCTCGTCATGTTTTTGTTTTGACCCATAAATCAGGCTGGCAGGCCAAAAGATGACACAAGCTGAACTCAGACAGGAGAAGCCATGCTCCGATCCTCCTACATCAATCAGGTGATTAGCAGCCAATCACAATGAGTCATAACAGCCCGAGGTCTCTGATGTCACCGTCAATGAAAAAATTCACAGTGCAAGACGAGAGGCAGAAGCAAAATTGCAAACAACAGCAAAGAAACAGGAATGAGAATCTGTAACTGAGCAGTGACTGAGCTTTTATGACTGATATGTTTTTAAATGTTTTATTAACGTTGTTTTATTTTATGTTATGCTAACATTTTTTTTTTTTTCATTTTTAAACTTTTATCATTTATTGATTTTTTTTATTCCTTCCATTCTTATATGGATTGGCTTTTGTTTAATTCTTAATCTAATAATCTAATAATCTCTTAATCTAATGTTTTATTCTTAATATTTTATGTAAAGCGAGTGCTTTATAAATTAACATTTGTTGTTATTATTATTATTATTATTATTATTATTTTTATATGGAGAGTAGCATGATGGAGCATTACTGCCTCACAGCTTCACCATCTCAGGTTCAGTCTTGTGCTTGGTTTATTGTTTGCATGGAGTTTCACACCTTCTCCCTACCATCTCCTCGGGATTCACTGGTTTCCTCCCTGGGTCCAAAACTGTGCAGGCAGGTATGCCCCTAGGTGTGGGTAGGTGATTGTTTGGTCCCCTATGATGGACTGATATTCCATCGAGGGTCAATTCTCCTGCCTTGCAAGCAGTTTTACTGGGATTGGCTCTGCATCCACTGTGGACCTGACCAGGATAAAGCAGTTACTGAAAATAAATGAATGAATTATCGTATCGTGGGGTCCACAGCCTATTTCGGGAACACTGAGTGTGAGGTGGTAATACACCCTAGATGGGGCACTAATACATGCACACACCTAGGGGAAAGACACCACTTATTCACTTACTGGCATGTTTTTGGAAGGTTGGAGGAAACCAGAAGATCCGACGAAAACCCACATGGACATTGGGATAAAGTGTAAAACTTCATAGAGACAGAAATTCAAACTCAGAATTGAACAAGCGACCCTGGAGCTGTAAAACAGCCATGTTACACGCCACACCAATGTGCCACCCATAATGCCAGATGAAGTTAGGAAACTACAAGAATCTAAACTATTGCTAACCATGATTGTGGTCATAATCATTTATAATAACTCATAACTGTAATAATAATGTCCCTAAAACACTGACTATCATCTGATTGTCTAGTTAAAGTTTGTGCTAATATAATTAACAATACACAGAGAAATTAAAACCAGGTCGTTGTGTTAGAAAGTGCCTCAAATTTTTTGGATTATTGGCAGCAGTGTTTATGCCACTAATCTAACATTTGCAAGACACTCCCGTCCTTGAACGTGTAGCTCTGACAGCTGAACCTCGCTCAGCACTTTATAGCAGCCAAAGACAAACCAGGTGCCAAAGAACTAAGCAGCGGCTAAGAGCTGGATGTGTGTGTGAGAGAGAGCATGAAAGAGCCCTATCAGACTGCACTTACACATTCACACCATGCACTGTTGTTTCACCGGGAGGAATCTGCAGATGGCTCAAAATAAAACAATATTTGTCTTTGTCACAGTGATGACAGACAGAAACGCCACCTACACACACTCTCGCTGTAGCTATCCCAACTACTACTGCAAGAAAATTCAATTAAAGCAGGTTGTTCTTTTCTTTCTCTCAGTAATAACAGTGATTCTCAGTCTCAATTCTGCAAGATCCCTGGTTACCAGTCTTTCCCTGTGTGTCTAACAACTAATATCACTCAATTCTTATAGAAATCAAAATCATAAAGTGACAAAATTAGTGATCAGTGATATAATGTGACAGCTTAGCACAGATTACATGTACTATGGAGCTTGGGAGTTTTTTTTTTTTTTGTGGATAAGTATGACCTAAAACATCATCGGATTCGGACACGAGTCCTAAATGATCAAACATATCTATGAGAGACAAAACCCCAAAGGTTCACATACTTTTGCCAGTCACAGATATGTATTATTGGGTCATTTTTGTCCAAAAAATAAATGACCAAGTATAATATTTTTGTCTCATTTGTTTAATTGGGTTCTCTTTATCTACATTTAGGACTTGTTATGATGTTGTAGGTCATACTATGCAGAAATATAGACGCTTCTAAAGGGTTCACAAACTTTCAAGCACCACTGCAGGTTACAATGTGATAGCTAGATAACTAAATAATGCTACATGACCGAATATCATTAGAATCTTCATTGAGGATGTACTGATATGTCATTCATATAGGAATATGTCTGCACTCAGATCAACCTTTCCAAGCATCACAATGAGAAAATTAGTAATAAGTAGCACAATGAGCAATATTTAAAGGTGCCATTTGTCATTTTTAGACGTGTTTCTAGACCTGTAATAGTCAGAAAAATATATCTAAAGAAAAACTGTAATTCATAATATTTTAGTTTGTCAATGTTTTTCTTGCAGTCACAATTCACTTTACTGGCAGCAGAGGACTTTAAAAAATTACAGTCTGCTCCTTTAATGTTCTCATCAAAGTCTCATCAAAGCCTGCATTATTAAGGTAAGATACTACATGTAAATTGGATCATTTTTTTTAAACTATCGATCCTTGCCAGTTGATTGCTGATAGTTGAGAGCGTTTAGCTTCCTAAATGAGTTCTACTTTCAAAGCTCTTTTATAGGGAAACGCTAAAAAAAGGACATTTAAGAGCTCCTGTAAATAGAGGCATAGCTACAGGACAGGCAAGGCAGGCAGTTACTGAAGTCCATGAATCCCCAAAACCTTCAAATGCGTAATGTACAGCACTATACCAGGAACGCCCATTAAGGAGTCCATCTTGCTTAATATGTGGGACATTTCTAAATGTGAGAAAAATCTATGAGGAGGCCAGAAAAGAAAGAGAAAACAAGAAGAAGAGGAAAAGAAGAAGTGGAACTGTGGAAAGCGGTGGAGAAAGTCTAGTAAAGAAATAATTAGATGTGAAAACTGTAGACTCAGCCAGAAAACAATGTAACAGTAGATAGACAGGTTTGAAGTTCGTAATATTAATGATTCAGCTATCTTTCTTGATTGAATTTGTTCTTAGTGACAGCTTTTAAGCTATAAATAGAGTTTAAAAATATTGGTATATATTAATATATAATATTAAAAGGTATTGCTGTAGCACATGTAATAAAATGATGGTTTATCTAATTGCAAAGTCTGATCTAGTACTTCATTATACATGCAAAATATAATGCTAACACATTCAGCCAGTCATATTGTATACTCTGTTAGCTTAGCAGATTGTCTATTAATGTAAAGCTATGAAAATAAAAATAGGTACAATTTAACATAATGGGAATAAAGAAGAAAAATTGCCAGAGGGACCCCTTGCATTTTCCTGCCTGTGGTCTCCACAGTCTCTAGAAACACTTTGCATTACCAGGACAAGCTGAAGATCCCTTGTTTCTAGATTTCCCTCCTTCTGAACTAAAGAAAGAAACCAAAACAACTAGACAAGAGCTTACTTCTTGCCATAATCGTGTCTTTTTTTTATATAATGTCACATTCACTCTGTTCCTCCTTCGCTTCCCTGCTCCCCCTCAGCAGCCCTGGAGCTCCATCAGTCCACCTCCTAATCTAATTTTGCACTGGAAAACCTCCAGTCCAGGGAAGACAAGAAGATCAGGAGATGGCCTCAGGCACACAGATAAGGCAAAAACAGACAGAGACTTGTAGAACCACGATGCCTGTTATTCTTATCTCATTTGCTTTCCTCTCTGTTTTGTTCTGTGCATGCAGATGTTCATTAACATTACAAAGCATCACCGCTATGCTGGATGTAGGTTGGAGGTTGTTATGTAAAAGCCTTCTAAAAATCTGCTTCCCTAGACAAAGATGACATTAAAACTGTCATTATTTCTATTTAAAGTGGATGAATATTTTTAATACTTCAAAAAACAAATTTAATTTGTTTATTTAGTTAGTTCGTTGCAGCCACTTTATTGCAAATTTTAAATGACAAATTCACACAGATTCTGACTAGGAAATGAATGTTTTCATGCTTGATTATTCTTTTTATTTTGTCATGCCAACACCTATATCAGCCATGAACTCCACTGGCCTCACAAACTGGCTGAACTGAACGCCCTTTCCCATCAGCCATTGCTTTGCTTCCTGATTCTGAACACCTGTTTCCCCTCTCACGCTCAATCACCTTGATGGTGGTAACATCATATCACTTTGTTGCTGATTGTGTCATGTTTCATTCCTTATTTAGGAATAATTTCATCCTGGAACCTAACAGCAGTCAGAGTACCATTGGCTAGCACGTGGAGGTCTGTGTGACCCTCCAAGGATATGCCTTCCCAGACCGTCACTGACCCACCACCAAATTAATAGAGGATGATGGCATGTATGGATGATGTGCAGGCAGCATAACGTTCACTATGCGAACTAACGTTCAGACTCTTTCACATCTGTCACATGTGACCAGTGGAACCAGCTCTCACCTGTAAAAAGAACAGGGCGCCAATGGTGGACCTGCCATTTCTGGTGTTTACTGTTGAATGCTTATAGAGCTGCACTTTGCAGTACTTTGAGCACAGGTCCCACTGGAGGACACCAGGCCTTTATTCCACCCTCATCGAGTCTTTGTTTGGTCAGAAATATGCACACAAGTGGCCTGCTGGAGGTCAATTTGTGGAGCTCTGGCAGTGCTCTTCCTGTTCCTCCTCACACAAAGAAGCTGATACTGGTCCTGCTGCCGGGTTGTTGCCCTTCTACGGCCCTGTCCAGCTCTCCTCATGTAAAGGCCTGTCTCCTGCTGTCTCCCTCATGCTCGAGATTGCATCACAGCAAACCTTTTTGAGATGGCATGTATGAATGTACCATCCTGGAACATCTGGACTACCTGTGCAACCTGAATGGTACCACCTCATGCTACCAGGACTGATAAGGGCAATAGCAAAATACAAAACTAGAGAAATATCAGTTAGGAAGAATAAGGAGAGAGAAATGGTCTGTGGTCACTACCTGCAAAACCATTCTCTTTTTAGAGGCCATCTAGCTGTTACCCCTAATATCCACATGTTGTTGCTTTCATTTGCTCCAAAGTAGGTGAAACTGATTCACAATCACTTACGCTTCCTAACTGGACAGATCGATATCCCAGAAGTTTAATTGACTTGATGATTAAATGTTCCCTTAATTTTTTTAAGCAGTGTGTAAAGCACATGGACATTTATGCAAACTGTGACACTTTGCTTTCTGTTTTCATTTGTGTAAATTCTGAGCGGTTTGTCTGGATTACTGTCTATGAACTTTCCATCTTCTCCTATTATTTGGTTTTGGTAATACTGATCTCGACTGTGTACTGATCTTTGCCTGACCTGTTGGCTATGATTTTGGAACTGCCTATTGGACTTCTGTGTTTGACCCTGGCCCATTCATTGTTTATGAGTTTGGGATTCTGGATACTCTTTATGACAAACCTCATGCAAATGGATCCTGATCATTGAGTCCTGTTTAGTGCACGTAGCTACTAAGACACTTGAAACTCCTGGCTTTGAGGGTTGTAATGTGAAATGCCATTACACAGCATAAATTAATGCAATGCTGTGAATCCCTTCTGTGTCGAGGAGAATGTGCTACTAGTTTAAGATTCTTAGAATAGAAAGTGTTGGACAGAAACTGCAGAGACGAACAGGCTGCCTGGCCTAGATGGCAGTCCAGAAAGGGGTCAAGGAGGTTTATGAGTGGTTCACAAAAAAGATGAATTAGGAGAGAGAGAGAGAGAGAGAGAGAGAGAGAGAGAGAGAGAGAGAGAGAGGAAAACAGAGAAATAAGCTGGAAGAGGAATTGTATAGTTGATTAGGAAGAGGGTGAGAATAAGTGGTGAGAAATAGACTGAGAAGAAAAAGGTATAACAGAATTATTTCATTTCATTTAGCACTAGTTGTAGAATTATGTTGGAGGGTTTTTTATTCTGTAATGAAAATATGAAAGAAATAAGGATGGGAGGGGAAAATAAGGAGAGAAAAATAACCAGAGAAAATGGTGAAAAGGGAAGATAGTAAGCAAAAAACAAAGAGACAAAGGTGGAAAGGAAGTAAAGGAGGGATGAAGTAAGTAGCGAGAGAGAGGAAAATAGAAAGCAGATGGGACAACCACAGGTAATGCATCATTGTTGGGTTTTTTTCATTTAGCTTTAGACCTGGTGTTACAAATGTGGTGGCAAAGATATAAACATGAGCATTTTATTATGGACACCAACAGCTTAAGATCTGCAATTGTATATATTTAAAATTAAAAATACGCTACCCATATCACACTATCACACTACTAAAGAGATGCAAAAGGCAAAAACCAAGAAAGAGAAAAAGGCCAATAAAAATAGCTAGCAGGATCACGGAGAATATGTTGCATTGTAAAGATAAAAAGCCATAGATAGATATGTGCTGTATATTATGTACCAATAAGAATGCATGGGCAGAGAAAAATAACAACTAAGAATAAAAATAAAACCAGTAGAGCTGGAAGGTTGAGATTATAACACACTGAAAGCTTTTTGGTGTTCCACAAAACATCCCATTATCTTGTGTTTCTTCGTCCAAAACACCTGAATAACACAGGTTTATAATAATTTTTTATTAATTGAAGAATGACATACTTGTTATGAGTTCATAGTTGCATTCAGTGTTGTGGAATGCCAGTGAAACAAATGTCTTTCCTTACTGAAAAACTTCAGAGACCTCCGTCCTATAGACTGCCCCGTATTGGAAAACATCCTAACCGTTAAAAGGTGCTGACACCGGAGACCACTTCCTTAAATGTTAAATAAACTTCTCTTGATAAAAAACTTGTCTATGTGCCATGTCAGCGCAATACATTTTCTTTGTGAAATAACAGCTTGTTTTTAATCAGTTTATTATTATCCTATACTTATTATTATTAAATTTTGTTTATGTGGAGTATCACCATAAATATCCTGTTACTATAGAAATGATAACATATTAAACCATTAGACCAATCAGATTCAAGAATTCAGCAGCGCTCTTGTATAACTACAGATACTCTATCTGTAAGAGCGTGAATTATACAACAATTTTGTGCTTAATTTACAAATATCTCAGCACTTTATACAAAAAAATCCGGAGAACTGTGTTGAAATTATGGTCTGTGCTGTGATGTCTCTACAGATGTAGTGGATAAAGTGGAATATTACTGCAAATGATGGAAAATTGCATGTTAAAGACCTGTATTACGACAGCCTGAATATAGATTAGGGTGTCTGGTAAGAATTTTATTTACATGAGCAGGGTTAAATGAGTGTTGAACAAAATACCAATTATGATACAGTCGTCATGCTAAGCATGGCTGTCTTTTTTTTATCTCTTCATTTCTTTCTTTCTTTTTTTCTGAAAAGCAAAATATAGAAGCATCCAGAACCAACATCCTCAAACGGAGCTATTTTTGGCCTTCATGAAGTTGAGCAGCTCGTATTTCCTTCAGCATAGAGACGGCACTGCAATATCACTTTTCCCACTCAGCACTTACACTTAAAGTTATATCCAGCAACTGTAGTTGCAATTAAACTAGCCAAAGCTTTCAACGTTTTGATTCCATGATTCAGCACGTGAGGAGAGTGTACGCTGAACGAATGTACTCTTCACAAGAAAGCAGGGAGGGTACAGTACTGTATAGATAGATAGATAGACAGACAGACAGATAGATAGCAGTTTTTGGATGCAGTGTGCTATCCATGTAGCCTTCCATCAATCTCCTTCTCTTTTTACAGCTCTAATTGAGCTCTACAGGATGTGTTAGGGATGGATAGAGAGAGAGTGTGTATGGGCCACCAGGCCAAAAAAACACCTCCGACTGAGTTTCCTCTGCTTTTTCAATGCAATCAATGTCTTGGCAGTAAGCGAACGTCCTCCCTGCTGATTCCACACAGCAACACCAGGCCTTTTGGATACCATGTTAAAATTTATATATTTATTTTCTTTCCTTAGGCTGCAATTCTCTTGATAAAGCGCTCCATAGTGCCAGCCTGTTGCTAATTTACAAGCAGTTGCACAAGTAAACCCATTGGGACGTTATCAAATCATCACGCCAACAGTGCACAGAGTGCCTATAATGGCACCAAATACTGATTTTTCTAAGACATCTATAAATGAGAGCTAACGAAGGCTCTTGATTACGTTCTGATTAACGCAAACCCATAAATTGTTACTTTACACCTCACGTCTCATTCAAATTTTTCCAATCATCTGTGACCAGACTTAATCTTATTTGGGTAATTGCTGCTGTGCTAACGAGTAGAGAATTAGATTCCTAATGTTTAGCACACACCTGATCACCATCAACAAGTGCTTAGCATGAGAGACACCAGCAGCATTAGCTACAAGAACACACTGGCTGATCACGTTTGAGCTCACGCCAACCTATTTCCATACATTATTATCAATTATACAACACCACTGTTGATTTTTTTAAATCTAATTCATTAGAAGGTGTTGATTAATTTTCTCTAATTGCAGCTACATGGTTTCTACAATAACAGGTTGCACATGGACTTGGACAGTAAACATGTAATCCTTGATAGATCTGTGAGGAGATGTTTATTTAACATCTGTGGAAGGATTCTCAAGAGGCAGCGCTTTGAAAACAGCCAAAGGTAAAGCTGTAACTTTTCATTAATGCAAATTCGCGAAGACATGACATGCTACATTTTTTGTTTTGAATTTCAGATTCAAAAAAGATAGGCTGGTGAAGAAATTACTTTTTACAGATGCAGTAGCATATGATAACAGGAACTAGGGCTTTGGAGACCAAGAGTTTTGGATCTTGTTGTCTTATTGGAGTCAGACAAAGGACACCATTCGGACTCTTTCACTATTTTTGGACTGAAAAGAAGTGTGTCAGAGGGAGACACAGCCCTGTGTCAACTCTCGTGATCAGTCAAAGTAGTTAAGAGCACCTGTCAGCAACAGATCAGTCGACATATCTGTGTAAGCACAGTTGTGTGTCCTCATACTATCACCAACACACCAACTAACATATTTATTTTGTGCCGATTAAATGTGTGAAACTGTATCAGACCGAATAGTACAGAAGTCCAGAAAGGACATGTTATTTTTTTCATTGTGATCAACAAGAAGAACTTATTTTTCTAATAGGTTGAATTGCATTACTTGAAAAGCCACTCCATAAGGCTTGAATGGAGAGAAGTAAAGCCAGAGTGGGGGCTGCTTCCTGGTGAGCATCTGACCGTTTGTCTTGCACAGCAAAAGGCTTAATTTTGATCACATAAGGCAACATGAAGCGACAAGGACCTGCCTCGCCGTCTGTGGTAGCTGGGCCCACAAAAATTCGTTTGACTCACTTTTTGACTTTGAACGTGACTTTGACGTCTTTTTTTCCCCCAAGTACAGGCGATTTTGGTAGGTGTTCTGATTCACTGAGCTCTTTAAGGGGCATTACTAATGGCTGAATAGGTTTTTCAGATTTCCCTGAGAGCTTATTATCCACATAGTACGCTTGTGTGACTGGATGTCACAGGTTCATGACATCGTTTTTAGCATAGTTGGAGAAAAACATTTATTAATGGCCATAAAGTGAGTCACGAGGTTATGGAGCCACTGTTAAATAAACAACAGTCATATAAATGGACAAAATGATTCAGAAGTAAAGTTATTTGAGGTCAAAAAAGCTGAAAATAAATGGAGGTCAATAGAAGGCTAAAGCTAACTGAGCCTCTCACTCCCCCATGGGGGGTACACATTCCAAACGCTCGATTACCCCATTGGTTTAATCAATAAAGTGTCACTATCTAGCTAGCTAGTTATGTTTGTCAGGGCTGGACCATTTCCAAATTAGTATATATATATATGACAGTATTTTGTATATGTTTCTAAAGATTGTTTAATGTGAGCCAATATGAAGATTAGCTCTTCTTGGTCTTAGTAGTTAACGTGTTAGTTAGGATGTTTAGCGTTAGAACATACTAGTGCTTACAAAGCAAAAACAATCTAGATAGATAGATCGATAGATAGATAGATAGATAAGGTACGTTAGTTTCTTTTTTCAATCTACATGGAAAGTTTAGCAGTTCTACCTTAAAGGTTGAAGGAGTAGTAAAATCATTGATTTGCTATGGAAGGATGGAGGGATGAATGAAAGAATAGAAGGGTGAGATAGATGAGGTCCATTAGTATGAAAATCAGTAAAGTGCTGTACTTTTGCAGGCGAATCCATATATCAAATTTCGTGACTCTACCTTAACAGATGTAAGAGTAGTAAAATCAATGGTTTGTAATAGGAGGATGGAGGGATAAAAAAGAAAGAAAGAAAATGGAGCAAAGAAAAAGTTATGAAATATATTTCTATAAGGTACGACAAGCTAACAACATTTACCGACTTTGTGGGTCTAGCTTTTAACCTCTAGGAGCAGTTAGGACTTGAAAAATGAACTGAAGTGTGAATGGTAAGAAAAATGAGGGATGAGAAAACAGAAAGCAGGAAATGAAAAGTGGTATGAAAATTGGTAGAGTGCTTTGTATTACCCAGAGCATGTCTAGTAAATTTGGAGTATTACTTTGAAAATTGACTACATGGGGTCAGCTTGCAAAATTTCCCATTCAAAGTCTATGGGGAAAAAATGGATGGCTAGAAGAACAAAAAAGAGGGAAGTGGTTGGAATACCAACCATCATCAGTTGTCATGCTATTCATAAGACCTACACAACAAAGTTTGAATGAAGTTTCGATGTTAAGCGGTGACTGACCGATTATTCCTGGAACAACAGAAGAAGAAGAAGAAGAAGCTATCAGATAACAATATAGTGTTTTAACAACAGACATTATCTACTTTACAGAAATCCATATATTGATTTAGATGCCTAATTTGCATGTCAGAGATGATAGAGGTGAGGAAAAACTCCCTGAGATGTCATGAGGAAGAAATCTGAAGAGGAACCAATGGAACTCTTCTGGGTAAATTATACATCATTAGTGTATAGAGGTGAAGAGGAGTCAAGGCAAACAGTACTGTGTGCTGGAAGGATGTTCAGTGGGAGCAGATTGTGAATAAGAGTCCTGGAATAAGCACATTTTTATACTATTTGTATAGTATTATTTGCTGCTCCTGGTAGCTCAGTGACAGGAACTTGATGGGCTTCCCGGCGCTTTTCCTGGCTGATTGTGCAGCATGTTGCTATGGATGATTTATCTCTTTCTGAACCAAAACCAAGGTTTCAGGCTGATTACGTCCACACATCTCACATTACACCCCCAGAATTATGAGTTTGTCCTCGAAGCAGACTCAGAGACCATTAAATTGCGAGCAATGATGAACATGCTCCTGCTTTGGCCCATGCTCATGTAAAAGTCATTTAAAGCTTCAATAATGCTCTGCTTTCAAAGAGGGCCATAAAAGCGGAGGTGCAAAAACCGGATCATGCTCTGACATGATGTCGAGTCACTTGAAATCGATGCACTGGAGGTGATCGTTAGCGCAGGCCCGGGGGCGGCAGAGACATAGCGCTGAGAACCGTTGAAGAAAAGGCGCGTGGTTTCCGCCGATAACCCGGCAATTTACTGTTCAGTGTCATGGAGATGACTGCGCCTCTGCATCCCTATCGGGGAAGAAAACTGTCCTCGCTGTTCATTAAAGCACACAGCCAGCACAGACACACTGGTTTCTAAGAATGCAGAATGTGCAGGTTGTCTCATAAAAAGGATGTGTGTTTGTGAACCAACCTTGTCACAACCAGCTAGTTCATCCACAGAGTATGGAAGTAAAAAAAAACAACTATGTGCTACTATTTTCATGAATGAACCTGTTTGAAAGAACAGTTGCTTGTGGTTACTGAGATTAAAGTTAGGTTTAGGATTAGGATTAGGAAATTCACACTGCAAGTAGGTAGTTGCATACCAGGGATACAACCGAGAATGTGTTCTAAACAGAAAGCGCACTATATGCTTGCCAGAAAGGATCATAGTTGAGGCTAGAGATGTGTTTCAGGTTCCTGCGGGCCGCCACCAAGAACAATCGCTTGAGCAGAAGGTTTTTGCTTTCAAGCAAGCAGCCAGACGTGACACTCCATCCATCCATCCATTATCTACACCGCTTATTTGTCATGGTTGTAAGGAAGCTGGAGCCAATCCCAGGCAAGAGGCAGTGTACACCCTGGGCAGGTCACTAATCTATCGCTAGAGCTAGACGTGAAGCTCTCAGGACCAATAATGCAATGCATTTACAGGCCTCTTCTATTCATCCTTAGTAACTGCCTGGTCCAGATGGAGGTGGATCAAATTAGCTTAAATTAATTGCATTTGTTAGAAAATATTGTAGGCAGGTACAAACAAAAATACAAACTGGATAAAAAAAGGAAAAAAAAAAAAATCTAGGTGACATCACTAGACCAGTTATGAACTTGAGTGATGTAGGTTGAGGAACTTCTCCCCAGCGTTTTCCAGTGTTTCCAGGGTTACAGTGGTAGGGTTCAATCCAAATACAGATACGGATATTTGGAGCACTATAAAGGTCCAGAGATAAACTGTGTCTCTGCATAACATCCCTACTACATTTATACAATATCATGCATAAACAAAATACATTTAAAACAAAACAATTGCATGCAATGGTAAATGCAGTAGAGTAACTGAATATTTAAAATATTAGCAAATAATGCTTTTGGGCTCACTAGCAAAAACATTTGTAGTAACAAATCTTGAGAAATACTTTGTACAAGAGGACGTATAAGTTTCTCGATATCAGTTTGTGAAGTTGGGGGTTTCTTTGAGTTTAAATTGCCCTGAAATATTAATTTATTCATGTGTGGTTAACACAACACACATACATTCCCAGACATCCCACCCTGCAAAAACCCATTACAGAGACGTACTCTCTCACAGTTTATAGTCACAGACTATGGTTTTGCAAAGAATGGGGATATTGCAGGGTCACTAGTCGCAAGACTGCAACTAGATTCCTTTTGAGATGAATTCTCATACATGCTTTTCTGCTTCCTGTTTGGTGCTGGAGAGAGCCTGCACCTGTGGGTTGTAAGACATCCCATGAATGAATGACACCTGTTCAACGTACCTCAACACGTTGTTTACAGTCATTTAACACACCCTGGCCAGTAGAAAAGCCTCTGCGGTGAGCAACACTTTTCACTCTTATTAATAACTAATAATTTTATTAATAATTAGCTATTGTGCCCTAAACAGCCTCTCATACTAATCAGTATGCTCTGCAGGACAGCTATTCTCAGAGAAAGGCAAACAAAAAAAGCAATGTTGTTGTCCTTCCTTATCAGGCATGGCTTGATTAACTAGAATGATTTAGTGTCCTTGAACAGAAGGTCAGTCTGTCAGTCTACTGACGCCACACACACTCAATGCCAATCCATTAAAAACAGATCAGAACAGTTTCAGTTCACTATCACTCGATGCAAGGAAACAGACACAGGGACGTCTAATAGGGTTCAAGCTGGTGTGCGTTATTGAATATGTATTTTAATGTAGACTCATCATTCCAAACTTAAACTCTCCCTTCCCATGGGAAATGTGTGATCATTTTGTTTTGATTTAGACCTAGGCTTACTTGTGATCTCTATATAATACAGAGTGAATGTAGACATTGGATTTTAGGCTGTGTTTGGTCGAAACTGTCAATAAGAAATTAATTCCATGGGAATTCATGTTTTAACTTGCCTGAGAGTAAGTCGATTTAAATGATATCCAGCAACAGTATTGTTGGAATCGAACAGTAAAATCTTCTGGGAAGATAGCCCAAAAATTAATGCGAGCAATTTTTTCTTTGGAGCAAAAGCACACCGTAAGTGATATATGGCACATCAAAGTGGATTTTAGGTGTATGATTCTTTTACATTTTTAAATTAACAGCATGTAGCAAACTACTACTACTAATAATAATAATAATAATTATTATTATTATTATTTATTTTATTATTTTATTATTATTATTATTCTTATTATTATTATAAAGCATTTTACTCATAACACATTTGAAGGTGCTGTTTGTTTTTCCTTATAATTAGCTCTAATGAAAATAAAACAATGAAATTAGAACAAATCACATGAGATAAGTAAAGTAAATTACATGAGATAAAAAAGCAAATTACAATACATAGACTAAAAATAACTGTATTCAGTGGTTAATGTTGTAAAGTCAAGTGTAAAGTTGTAAAGGTATTTCAAGTATTAGCAAATAAGTCAAATATCTTGAAAAATAAAATGTTGATTTATTCATGGGTGGTTAACATAACACACATACAGCACACCTGATTATACAGTATCCATGTCCAGTAACATTGGTTTGTGCAGGAAGCGTGCTATAATGTTCACTGTTCCATATTTAAAAGCACAACCATTGATTTTAGTTTGGTTAATCCCATTTATTGGCTTCCAGTTGTTATGGTGATAAACAGGATTAACCAATCAGGAGCATTTCTTTGAAAGCTACTATCCAGCAAACTACACTCTGAGCTCAGTGATAGTGAGGAGGTGACAAGAAATGAAGTACTGGAGGAGAACAGAGGTAGAGCTGGTTATTTCTCCCTATTACTAGAATGCAATTTTAATCATTTTCCGTTTAACTGTTGAAATGTAGTTTGTTTTGCTACACCATTTATACTATGAATTTGGCAAGATTGTGCCTTGAATAATTGACAAATAAATGACAAATCCTGAATACCATCACCACATCTACTGTTGTTTGTCATCCATCCAAAATGCATAAGCATTTCCCACTTCATAAATCATACACTGAATTCAACCCAGATTAACTCCTGCTTACATGACCAGGTTTGCTGTTTAGCCACTGATGATGTCAAAAATGAGACTGAAAGGAATCCAAACACAGGGTTATGTTAGCAGACTGGAGGCAAAAAAACACCCAGCAGAAGCACTTAAACTATTCTGCTTTTCCTTCTGCATATGTATGCTATGCTGGGTAAACATTCAATTAGGCAGCTATTCTCAGTGAAGCATGACACTGGGGTCAGAGGTCATGGCTACTGTACTGAAAGCTGTATTTCGTGCTCTGCTTCATGCACCAGGCAACCTTGGGCCACTGAAGCACATATACCTGGTCTTTCTCTCATGGGTGAACTGTTCTAGTGCATGTGGTACAATTTGTAAATGTAATCTAAAATTGCTAGTCCGACAACAAGACATTTTCATCAAAGTTATCTTATGTTAGCATTCTGATTATGCTAGCATTTCACATGACATTACATTTGCATTAAATTTGACAATCTGCATGACAACATTTCCTATTAGGATCAAATGGATGCCCTAACAAAGCTCAGTATTTGCATAGAACCAAAGCTGCACGCTACAGATAATATGCTAATATGCTAATACTCGTTTGACTCCTGGGCTAGACGACGTGAGAGGAGGACCCTCTGGATTGGAATGCATCTCTGCACAGACGGAGATCCAAAAGGGACGAAAAAACTCCCTCATCTAATAAGATGAAAGTGATACATATTAGTAATGGATATTACTACAGGGATTGTGTGGCACTTTAGCTTGGGCACATAAGGGAATAGATGATAAGACAGGCAGCAATGCTTTTTGGTTTTCTATATTAATTAGGAGTAGGATTGTCTCTATCCGGTTCTGACATAGAGCAAATAGTTTCAAACTGAGAAGCAAAGTATGGCAGGAAACCTGTAGAGAAGGTGTGAAAATGCTGAGGTAGGTTTTGGGGGAGATCAGCAAGCTAACAGTTCTCGACTGGGATTGTCATGGGTAGTTGAATTGCGCAGTGATCTTTGGATAGTCAACTTCTATCAAGTTATCATTATCAAAGTATATCAATATCATATGTTATATGATGTATAAGTATATATCATTATCAAACAGTTTGTGTAAGATATAGTGATGTAACACAACGCCACTATCTGTTTCTGTATCAGAATCTGAATAAGATTGAAATATCAGTATCCATATCTGTATTTGAACTGGAAGTGGGCATGGCTTAAAATGTTTTTTAAATGTGAATCCTACCACTACGCCCCAGAAACACTGAAGAAGAAAAAAGCATGGCTGCTGGAAATCACAAAATATAACACATAGCACTTTGCAGAACATAACTTCATTCAATTCCTGAGAGTTCCTCAATCTCAGCTACAGCACTCGAGTTCATAATCCGCCTCAAACAGATAACCTTTGGAACCTTCGGGAAAATTTTCTAATCTAATGTGACTGCTTAAGCTTCCCAAATCAAGGAATATAGTAGATTTTGAAAGTGTGCCAGTGAACGTTTCTGATTTTTCTAGATTAAAACCAAATCTGTAATAACGGCAAACTATTTTTATTAATACCTAGATTTAGAAACACCTACATTTACTTTTTTTTGGGGGGGGGGGGGGTTGTAAAGACCTGGAAAGGAAAGGAAAGGAAAGGAAAGGAAAGTTTGCTGACATGCTTTCAAAATCTACTACTAAGCTGAGACAGCACTGCTGCTAGTCAAAATGGGAGCCTTTAAGTGGCATTTTAGTATAATGTATACATGCTTTGTTTTGTTTTTTTAGTAAAATGTTCATTTAAAGACAATGACAGAAAACATAGAGAATGAAAGTACAAGGTCATATTTTTAAAATTAATTAAATTATCGTGTAGTCAGCAGAGACTATATAAAGTGACGGATTTATAAATAAAAGTGTGTTTCTTTTGTGAATTTTGGGTCACTTGGTTTAAAACAAATGATCTGTTTATTCCTAATAAGATATTTTTATTCGGTTTCATCCTTAATAATAAGTGAAATCCATAAAAGCTTTATTGGCTCTGTTGTTAGGAGTACTAGGCTTCAGAGATGATTCACAGAGATTACTGACTTTCAGGAGCCACTAAAGGCAATAGTCACACTTCCAGGCAGTTTTTTTGGCCTCCCGGAAAGAAGGGAAGAAAGATCAGGTGATAGCCTGGAATAGTCGCACATGGGACTTCTCATTTTTCTGCTCTGAAAGAGATCAGAGTTTATTTAAATTTCTTCCCTCCTGAAACATCCTGCTAAAGCTAAACAAAAACCAAAGAAAGAAAACCACTGATACCTACAAATGGGGTAGGCAGATCAAGGCAATGTCAAAGTAAAGCTTGCCACGGTCCAGGCCAAGGACACGAGGCCGACATTGGAGATGACATCTCTTCTGTCCCCTGGGTGGTTGTCTTCTTTTACAGCAGAAATATCATTTACATGATTTAGGCTACAATTTCATGTCTTCAGCAGACATAGAGGGAAATTAGAACTTAGGCCCTGGTTGTAGATTTGAGGTGATGCTATACTGAACTGAAAGCTATTCATGGGGTTCAGTGTTTCCTAAAACTATGAATACTACCAACAGACGGGTGACATATTAAAGCAAAACGTGTTGCTTGGTAATGCTACGCGGTCCATTTTTGTAAAACTGGCATGATTTTGGTCTCCCTTGGAGAGAAACAACACTGTAAATCCATGCAAAGGTCTTCTGAGATGTTTAGTTTTATCTTATTTTTTCTTTCCTGGTGAAAGCAAGCTCTTCACTGCTTCCATCCAGAAGGCATGTCCAGTCAGTGGTGTAGATAAAAAGTGATGTAAATCACATGCTATGGCCTTTATAGTGACCAGATCCTATAAAAGGCTAATGGAGGGAATATCCAACCATCCGTTATCTATACTGCTTAACAGTTAAGGGTTGCGGAGAAGCTGGAGCCAATCCCTCCTGGGACAGGGTTAACCCCGGACAGGTCAGCAATCTATCGCAGGGCTAACACAGAGATGAACAACAGTTCACACCTATGGACATTTACAGTAGCCAGTTGACCTAATTTGCATGTCTTTGGGCTGTTGGAGGAAACTGGGGCACCCTGAGGGAACCCATGCAGGCATGGGGAGAACATGCAAACTCAAACCCGGAACCTTCAGAAACAACAGTGCTAACCAATGCACCACCATGCAGCAAAGGGGGGAAGATGTTTAGGAAATACAGTGTACATCAGTCCATTACGATTTCAGAGACTTGAGCTACTCTGGAGGCTTGAGCCATGTGGTAGCTCATTTTGGTCTTTCCTTGAACATGTCCCATTGTGGATGTATTCCCACGGCTAGCTCAGTGTTCCCAGTATAGGTTCTGTGGCTCTGTCTACCGTGGCCCTGAATAAGGCTATTCCTTAAGGTGAATGAATGAATGAATTCACCTTCCTCCTGCAGTAGGTAATGTCACCTGGGAATCTTCTCTGTTTCCATATCAACACTTCACATCCCATGCACTTTCAAATCAATCAGTAATATTTACCTTTCTTCCACGTGACCCGAATATTGTACTACTGTAATATATCACAAGCTTAATTCTAGGATCCCTGCGTCAGCTAATATCACAGTTACCCAGAGAAGGATTGGCTCCTTTTAAAGTCTGGCTTCTCAAACCGGTTCTTTCTAATGCTGTATTAAAAGTATCCGAGTTCCTTGCCATCGACTCCTTTGGCTTGGTCAACATGGCCTCACATTTAGAATTTATAGCAATTTGTTTGCAAAGGAATAAAGATTAGATGTGTGGAAAGCACAAGTGTCTACTGTTTTTTTTTTTGTTGTTGTTGTTGTTTTTTTTAAATCACCGGTATTCAATTTGTCTGTAATTTAAACCTATTGCATTCATTCGTTCCAAATTTCTCATGAGACCAGATTGGTAAAATTGCTTGGTGGCTGTCAGTTGTTAAGCTTTTTAGGCAAACAGAACACAGTTCAATTAATTCTCATAGGAATCGGGGCTGTCTAGAACACCAAAATGTCAATACTACCATACAATGTGGTGATATGAATACTCCATTATATTAAATATAGCATAAAACATAGCAAGCTTATTATGTGTTGAATTTCCTTAATAGTCTACTTGTCTTACATGATTACCAGAGTGGGAAAATAACGGATTGCCCTGGTTTATGTGTTTGTCTGTCCTGAACTTCTCAGCCTAGTAAACACAAATATCATACTTGAAACAACTCCAGGAAGTTGATTTTCTTGGAATGGTTGTGTAAGCTCGAGTGCACACGCTTTACAGTGAGTCTTGGGAATGGCCCTTTGTTAAATTCATTCAACGCTCGAGTGCTTCATCAAATTGAGGGCACGACTCGCCAGTTTTTTTTTTTTTGCCACAATATTACACCTGTCTGTTTGTTTTGTTTCTCCAATACATGATAGCTTGCCTTACAAGCTGAGCTAAAGTGTTTTTTGCTCTTAATATGTTCATAGTTGTCAGGTCAACCTTTCTTTGAGGAATTTTGTGGGGCTTGTTTTGAGAGGAAAAGCAGATTAAAACAGGCAGTAATATTTGAAGTAAAGCAGTTCAGCTTGAATATGAGGTTCGGTTATACCAGACTTCCAAGGTTTATCCAATCCTTCTCAGTCTCAAATATGCCACTAGATTCAGTGCTCATCTCATTAAAAAGCCTTTTGATGAGTAACTAAATAAAAAGCACTGTTTTAGACCTGGGATTCTCACACTCTTGGACAAGATTTCAAGATTTCCTTGCTCCAAAAATATATGATTAAATTTATTTGGACTTAAAATGAAACTTGGATCATGTGTTAAGAACAGGGATGCATGAATATGAGGTTTTTTGTTTTTTTGTTTGTTTGGGGGTGTTTTTTTTTGTACCATTGGTACTGGTACTAAAACAATACTTATTTACATATTTATCATTCTGCTCTGATTTTAGCTCAGTTTCTTTTGCGTGATGAACATCCGTAGTTTGGAGCAAGGAAAGAAAATCTACTACAAGTGGGTCTCCAGGAATAGAATTGAGATACCCTGTTTTAGACCAAGGATACAGTATACAAGGCAATGTTTTAACATTTATTCAAAAACAACTTAATATTTAGCAGTTGAAAGTTGCTCAAGGACCTATCTTGGCCGTTTATTAGTACTGGGATTTGACAACCGCCTGATCAATAACCCAAAGCTTCACCACTGAGCAACCACCACGCCAAAACAATATTTTCCAGGACTGAGATTTATGAATATGACTTTAGACAGAATGTTTGGGTAGGGATTTGAGGGTTCAAGGGGTTTGGGTGATGAGAGGAAGGAAAAGATATCTATGAGAGCACTGAGAGCAGAGCATAACAGGAGCTGTCTGGGGTTTCTTTTTCTTTATTAACTGCTAATCATATATAATGTATGTGCACCTTTTAGCCTTGCACTTCAAAGTACCCATGCTTCCCAAGGAGGCTTCCTTGGCCATCTTCCCAGAACGCATGATAACGTCACTTTTAGACCGCACCAACAGAGATCAGTTTACATATGCTAATGAGCTCGGCGCACATCCAGCAACAGGTTGATTTGTTGAATGTTCCAAGTAGCTTATGCCGTCATACTAACTAGCAGTTTTGCTACCTGCAGGGTTTAGAGAAACCATTCCTCCAGAACAGCCTGACAGGCGCCAAAGGGAATTCAATAGCAGTGCCTGTTGGAAATGGGCATAATGCATTTCTTTGTAGAGGGCAAAGCAAAGTAGTGCACGATTGCAGCCAAGTGGAATCCAGGCAAAACCGTCCATCAAAAGTGCATCAGAGCCTGTGATGTTCAGTGATTCAAATGTAGTAATCAGGTAACAGGCTTCACCATTGGAGTTCTGTCTAAAAGAAGCACTCTAAAAGTTATTGGTTGCACATAAAAAGGCTCTCTGCTGCACCATAAGCAGAAGCTTTCTTTCAAAATGACTGGAGCTTTATTTGGCTTCCACTTCCAATTCACCATGTTTGTCTTCTTCACTCCATCTTTACAGCTCTCTTGTCAGATTATTTGTCTGATTCCATTTATTTCATATGTTCGTTTTATTGGTAAGAGAGACAAATAATAGCACATGAAAGTACAGTTTAAATGTGCCCCATGCACCTATCCACGGCGCATAATTGTTCCACATCGGCTACTTGGCTACGATATTGTGCTTCGTCACCCTAAACTTGGAAGTCTCTACTCAGTCCTGGTGCATTGCCTCTCTTTTTCCTTTCCATTTGTCTCACTTATTTCAGGGTTGCATCAGAGTGAAGTCCTGTCGATAAAAGCAAGTTAAATGTCCTGAAAGGTGGGCAAACACTGAAGTTATTATCTAAAGCAGGAAAGCGCTGCTTCAGCTACAGCTAAGTGACAGGAAGTAAACAGAGAAATAGGAAGAAAACAAAAAAAAAAAGGAGATTATAAAGAAGTGCTTGAAAAATATATATATCGTGAAAGATCAATAAGAGAAAAAAGCGCAAAATGGATAGATGATCCGATGATCAGACACATGAGTGAGACCTCCATTAAAGGCTCTTGGATAGGAGTTGTTGAGGGGGAGAAACCTCATCACCAGAAGAGAGAGCAAGAGACTGGACTTTATAGACAGTTAACTAGAAAGACAGTGAAGTTTCTAGCATGGCCTTTCTTCCAAACTTCAGTTTTCATAACTCACATCTTTTGCTTTTGTTTTGGTTTTCTTCACTGTTTCGGTTGTAGCCTCTGCCCTTGGGCTGTCATTGATTTTGTGTCCTGGTTGTTTTTCACCAAGTCTAATCTAGTTTCACCCTCTGATTAATGGCATTATTTAGTGTTTGAATTACTTTGGCTCTCATGAGAACCCCAATATCAGCCACCGAATACAAAATTTTTTACATAACTGTGGCCTTTTTGTGCAGCATTCGACATGCTTTTTTTGTAAACTATTTTTTTTTTTTTTTACATATTTTTAAACCTAATTAAAAAAAAACTTTTGTTTGCAACATTAATTTAAAGGTCCACTATGTAGGATTTAGGCGGACCTATTATCAGAAATGGAATATAATATTCATAAGTATGATTTCATCAGTATATAATTACTTGTAACTATGAATCATTGTGTTTTCCTAAGCGTAGAATGAGCCCTTTATATCTACATAGGGAGCGGGTCCACCTCTACAGAGCCGCCATGTTGCGCTGCTACGGTAGCCCAGAACGGACACGTCTGTGGCATGAATCTGGAAGGGAGC
>JAQMYM010000039.1:4208431-4230993 GCA_030014255.1 Parauchenoglanis ngamensis | reverse complement strand
TCTTTTAAAGTCATAAAAATAAAGAAATAATTGAATTAGAAGGTGTGTCCAAACTTTTGACCGGTAGTGTATGTTTATGTAGAATATAGTTTTAACATACAAGTATGCATGGAATAATTAGTTCCAGCTGGTCTAGTGATCTTAATCCAAATCTGGAGGTTCTCAAACCAAAAAAGACTCGTAGGTAAGTTGGTTTCTTAATTTATAAATCCATTGGAAATAGCTGATAAACAGATCGTCTACATAAGAAGGGGGGAAATTGGGTTGTTAAATAGATTTGATTTACCACTACACACTGTAAAAGATTCCTGTAGATTTTTACGGTGATTTACTGGCAGCTTGGGTTTACAGTAAAGTACTGTAAAATTTACAGTAAACAACTGTACATTTCCATTTGCGGTAAAGTGGTGTAATATCTTAAGTTATATAATATAACACATAAGCCTACACATTTGCTCTTTTGAGTGATGCAGGATATAGCCAAGCTGAACGTTAACAGTTGTACCTAACCATGCCAGATCTGGGATTTGAACACACAACCTTCCATGGTGTAATCCACACCTTAACCGCTGAGCCACCACAACAACAATGCCATATGTTTGCACTGATTCAACTATTTCTAACACTGAATTAACTCCATTAAAATATTGCACTGAATCACTGGCTTTGGTTGTTAGCCAGTGGTGGCTCAGTGATTAAGGCTTCATATCACAAACAAGACAGTCATGTGTTCAAATCCCAGCACCACTGAACTGCATTGATTGGATCCTTGAGTAAGACTCTTCAGCTCAGATGTCGCCTGCAAATACGATGTGCAGTTTTAAATTATGTAACAGAATTTTACTGAAAATATATTACAGTTTTTTACTGTAAATTGTACAGTACTTTACAGCCAACCCAAGCTGCCAGTAAATTACCGTAAAATCTACAGGAACTTTTTACAGTGTAGGTTAGATTGCAGGTTATCTCAGTAATCTGAATCTATTTCTCGTACTGTAATTAAGGTTAATGTAGCATGGGTCAGCAATTATCATGGTAACGCCAGCTTGTCCTCTTTCCTCTCTTTCCTCTTCATTGCCCAATAGAGGTCACATTGGTACCTGCATGCAACGTAGATCCATCAAAAATATTTCCGAGCTTCATAAAAGTTCCTGTGATGAACCTTTAATATGGACGGCCATACGTTTTGTTACAGGAATTTCAGATTTAAAGCATACTAATGATTACATATTTACAAATTTGTTTTAGATGTCTGCAATTATTAACTGCCTAGAGAAAGGTACAATAAATGATTTCACACTCAAGTCATTACAGCTTGGTATCTCCATCCTGCAGTACAGCGAAAAAAACAACACCCAGGTCCAAAATAAAGAAGGGCCAAAAAAAAATTCTGTACATCCTGCAACTCTTCTAAGACACATATAAACAAGAGGGACCACAGATCATATTAATCTTGCTGATTTTACATGGAGAATGGCATTTTAGATCTTTCAGGTGCTAAGAGAAAAAAGTTTCCCCATGACTTTAACAGTATCCACATAAAACAAGAACTGTAAAGAGACATCCTTCAAAGTTAACTGTCTGACCAGGCAGCATTTATTCAGAATAACTTAGTAGCCAACATGTTCGAGACACAACATCATCTCAGATTGTAACGTTTAGCATGTTGTTCCACATGATACTCAATGGTTTATTATCTAACATTTTTTTCATAGAGCTACTTCTGGTAATCTGTACTCATGCGCAATAGCTTATATTCTATCACACTGCAGTTTTGACGAATTAATGAATCTGGTTGATCGGAAGGTATTGATTAATTTTCTGTAACAGCAGTTTGGACAGAAGTTCCAGCTTCAAGTTAAACCAGGTTTACAGTATATTAATACACTGGTACTAATACGTTATCTTTTTTATACTAACAACTTGCGCAGGAAGTAAGGCGATGGTTGTTCTTCATCAGTGGTAAAGCAGTACATTTAGGTTTTGTGACACTGGAAAGTCTTCAGGAAGGAGGAGTTTGCATTTGTTTGTTCGTTGGCAGGTTAGGTTGGTTGTCTTGGTTTGTTTGTTGCGTTTTTTCGTAGCATGACAATCTACCTTTTTTCTTTTATTGGAAAAATGACATGGATGATAAAGAATAGTCTCAGGTGGTAACAGTAACTCACAGTGATTCACATCAGGCCACATCACATCACAACTATCGTTGATTATTTTTCTATAATTACGTGTTCCATTGCGTTTTATTACTACCTTATAAAGCCTGTTAGATTTAAAACAAGCTGTAGTCTATAGTTCGAGTTGTAAACGCTTCAGATCATTTGGATCTTGCATGTTTGTCAAACTTTAATGGACCTGTGGTGAACTTTCATGAACAAACTTAGGGGAATATCTATAGGGGAAAAAATACATGCCATTGACCTTTGACCAAAATGAGGTATCCTTTTTCCTGGTGATCTGGTGGCATTAAAATGCAGGGACGTAACACTCTGATCATCAGTGACCTAACCCTTTTGCAGTGACTGGATAATACATCCACTCTCTGTGTGACTGGCATTTTAGTCCTCCATGTTTGTCAAATTTTTTATGAAACTTGTGAATAAAGATAAGAGATTGCTTAAACTGAGAACTGTGCAATGGTGCTATCAAACTTGGCCATAATAAGGCATCTCAGAGGGCAGCTGTCTTCTAAATGGGACAGGATTGATTATCTCGGTTGCATGCAAAGGCTGGCCAAAACTGTTGTCTACCTAGGTGGTCGCTTTCCTACTGGAACATTCAGGAAATGTGTCTCTCTTTCATGGAGAACGTCCAAGCAACGTCAGTCATGACGTCTTGACATTCTGTATATCTGCTATGTGTTGGTTGGTTTCTTTACATCTTCTAAACGCTTAACCACATTATGTCATGAATATACAACTCAGTGGTTAATACTCTGGGGTACTGTTAGAAGGTTGTGAGTTGCCATAGTGGAGTCCTTGAGAAAGACCCTTAACCCTGAAGTTGAATCCTGTCTGAATTGTGAGTTGCTTTGGATTACAAGCATCAGCCAAATGAAGAAATGAGCTAAATAAGTTTCAAGGATAGGGAAAAAAATCGAATCATCTGAATTTGATAAGTTCCTGCGTCACCAGACTGTATCTGGCCAAGGCCATGCCTTGTACGGCTCGGTTCAGGGCTTCCTAATTCTTTAAATCATTCCTTACCTAGCACTGTTAAAACTCCTATCTCCTTTTGGCTCCTCTTTGGCTTCTCCTTTTATTCACTGAACTTTGGTAATCATCTGCACTGCGAGGTTCTGGTTTATTCAAGGACGGCTCATATCCCAGAAGACACTTATGTAAGCTAACAGCAGATGGCAAAAGAAGGGAGACTGGGGCTCTGGGGAGAAGAAGAGACGCCAATGGGACTTAACAGTGAACGTCCTTTAGTGAAAGAAAGGATTATTCGCTTTTTTTCCCTAAAATTTCCATAGACAGCGTCACATCAGGTGCTGTCAAGAAGTCCTGGGGGAAGGTTCTTTGAATTACAAAGGAAAAGAAGGATCAAATTAAATGGGTTGCTTTTTTTTCCCCTTTGGCTCGTCTTTTTAGTTTTATCAGAAAAGTTGGGAATGTGCAGTAAAATGATTCATTGTCAAACACTTTAAAGAAATTCATTTTCATCTGCTATTCATATATTGTCATAGCAGTCTTCCCCTGTGTGACATTAAAGGAAAAATCCATCCTTTCATATCAGTACGTGATCTTCAATTGTGCAGATTGATTTCTTTTCTAATGAAAGTCTGTTGACTTTTTTTTAAACTCCTTTCATTGATATTTTCCTATTGGTTTCCCAGAAAGCCGTTCAACCACATGTTACTAGTGGTGCAGTGGCATTTAAGTCTCACTGCACTTCACTGCTAACTAAAGAGAGTCATGCAGCAGCGCTTTAGTCATTTAGTCTGCCAGCTCTCTCGCCTCCTCATCTGTACACTCCACTCAAGGGAAAAGCTTACAAAGCTTTAAATTTCACCATCAACACTGTTGAGTTTGTCATCACGTAGCTCACTAACTAGCCACACCACGTCTCTGCGATAACTCAGCGCATGTGCATCGCATTCTGGGACTTTTAGTCCAGCATTTGTTCCAACATCTCTACTGCATTTCTCATTAACATGAATTTGAACATCTCTGGAAAATGGTGAGTGAGAAAATAAGCTCTTGCTCTTTCTGTTTTAAGATGCTGACTGTTATCTGTAATGTTTCAGACTGTAGAATTTTTTTTCCCCTTTATTAAACGCAATTTTAACTGCAGTGTTCCCCAGTAACATCAATGCAGACAACCACAAACTTCTCACAAAAAAATAATAAAATAACAAAAAAAATAATGCACAAACCAGCATATTAGCACAAGAATTGCTAATTACTCCCATGTCTTTCACCTCCGCTTTGATCAGCATACATTACTCCCAGTCTTTTTCTGAACGCCAAGGCTAAAATGGAGCGTTTAAACAGGCTTACACTGGGCCACACAAGCCTCATCATCCGTGGCTGCCTGGAACATGAATGCATCTGGGGATCTTTGTGTTATCTCGGCAGGAACACGTGCACGCGCATGCACACGCAGATGCATACAAATGTATTCATTCACACCGACGAGGCATTCGTTAGCATGCACAACGAAGCGTGCAACCTGCGGGAGCTGCTCTTGTGTGTGTGTGCTTGCAATAAATTGTGCATTTACGATTATTACTGTGATTTCAGCTTGCATACTGCATATCACGGTGACATCGATCAGATTGTTGATTGTAGTTTGGATAATGCACTCAAAATTACAATGCTTGGAAAGTTGTTAGTAGCTGAACTCTGATGAGGTTTTACCTAAAAAGAGTTAAGATCCCACACTGCCTTTTCATTTTTTTTTAATGATGGCTGAATCATTGGATAAATTGCCACTGTCAAGCTCATAATGTGTTCCTTACAAGCCTGCATGCACCTGAAACACAGCAGAGACACATCAGTGTAATCTTTAGGGAAGCTTTTCGAGGCTGTTTAATGGGAAAATGCCATCGTAGATCTCAAGCTGTCCGATCTACCATGGCTGTAACACTGCACGGGTCAGTGGTTTCCCTGCTATAACAGTCTGATTGGGCTTGTGTGCTAATTATCAATGACCTGAAACAGGTGTGCTAGGGCATTACAGAATGACTGGAGTTTCACATGAAATCAATCAGGTATCGATTACTTCAATTACATTCGGACCATTACCAGCACATAGACCTATGCGTGCTGTGTTTATCATTATTGTGTGACATGAAATCGATATCTCGTGACAATACTATCAATCTAAGAATAGAAAACAAGATAGCAGGACCATCCCTGCTGCTTTCTGACCATCTCAAACCCTGGTGTCTGGAGAAGTTTGAAAAATGTAGTCAGGGAAAAACATTTTTCTCTTCATTAAGGATGTCACTGAATATGAAAACAGTCCAAATGAATTAACTTATTCTCCCACCACCCATTCTCAAAACCTTCTACAGAGGGACTATCGAGAGCATCCTGAGCAGCTGCAACACTATCTGGTGTGGAAACTGCACCGTATCGGATTGCAAGACCCTACAGCGGATAGAGAGAACAGCTGAGAAGATCACCGGAGTCTCTCTTCCCTCCATCACAAACATTTACCACAAACGGTGCATCCGCAAAGCCACCAGCATTGTGGACGACCCCATGCACCCCTCACACACACTCTTTACCCTCCTGCCATCTGGCAAGAGGTACTAAAGCACTCGGGCCCTCACTGACAGACTCTGCAACAGTTTCTTCCCCCAAGCCATCAAACAACTCAATACTACGGAATTGGACTGACAGCACACACACACACACACACACACACACATGTTGGTTATACTATCTTTGTGAGGACCATCCATTGACATAATGATTAATGCAGCTAATTATCGCCACATACGCACTTAAACCTAACCTCATACATGAAAAGAAAGCTTTTCGGCTCTTATCATTTTTCTTATTTACGTTTACAAATCCCTTAAAACCACTTAAGAGGACCATCCAAAATCTGCACTGTCTTGTAACGTTTGCACATGTTTGCACACATGCACTTTACGTAGTCCTGTGTTCCTTTATGTGGCATTTATGTAAGTCTGTGTTGTCTTATATATATAGCACCATGGTCCTGAAAGAACGTTGTCTCATTTCGCTTTGTACTGTATCACACATACATGGTTGAAATGACAATAAAAGCCACTTGACTTGACTTGACTTGAACGGAGACTGTACTAAACGAAGGCAAATAGATACGAATAAGATGCACACTAGGTTTTTCCTTTATGAAATCTTGGCAGGAAGATTCACAGGTAATCTGGTTAAGCCTAAAGGTATAAAGGTGCCAATGAGTGCTCAGATATGAAGCTTACAGGACAAAGAAAGACCAAGTTCATGATAATATGGCGCCTGGTGATGTATTTACAGTTCGTCTTTCGTTCGTCTTTAGTAACTGCCTGGTCAGGGGTGCGGTGGTTTAAATTAGGCTACTGGTCTGTTCATATTTTGGGGAGTTAAACTAGAACTATCGCAAGCAAAATTGATAACAGTGAGAGTGGGATTTAAAAAAAATAAAAATAAAAAACGCTCCAATTAATGCATTAATTATGAATTGTAAGGCTGTAGCTGAGGTTGAGGAACTGTTTAAGCCAGAATTCACAATGTTAGCAATGCTAACATTTTTACCTGGAACTTTTTTCCAGTATATTCCAATGTTTCTGAGGGCGAAATGGTAAAATGATGTCTGGTTTAAACCGTGCCAACTTTGGGTTAAATCCAAATACAAATTTTTGCAGCACTACACAGATACATTAATAATAGCTTCCTGTCTCTGAGATGATCCATAATGGCATTTCAGCAGAAAGTGTTCAGAAAGAGTTTAACTAAGGAAAAGACGATATAATATAATATAGAACTGCTCAGTGGTAGACTAGTAGTGGTGTGTGTGTGTGTGTGTGTGTGTGTGTGTGTGTGTGTGTGTGTGTGTGTGTGTGTGTGTGTGTGTGAGAAAGGCAGTCATGCAAGCTGATGAATGAAGAAAAAGTAGAATATTTAATACCCATGTCTTGACAACTACACGATCAGCTGAAACATGAGAAATGGCATGATTCATTTCTAGTCTGGTGCAATGTATGGTCAGATTAAAGCTCCTGCTGAGAAATGGATTGCGGTCATTAACACTAATGTGAATTTGATATCTACACCCAACCAAATTTATTAGGATGTCACGGTGCAATTTATAATCCACCAATCAAATTAGTGGACCAGAACTAACTGTTGTATACCAATAAATAAACTATAAAGTATTGTTGCATGAGTTTAAATGCACTCCAGTAATATCCTCTCATCTAGTCTAATAAATATGTAATAATACAATGAGTTCCAGTTTATGAGTCATTAGACGGGTATAGCTAATATATTGCAATGATGTCAGGATTAAGTCTGCAACTTAAAACCAAAAAATGCCAATAGACATGCAGGGAAATGTATCGGTTCCCGAAACACGTGCTGAACAGTTCACATTATTGAAATTACCTGTATGCCATTCAAGCCCCTGAGGTTTACAAAGCTTCTGTGTATAGACGTTTTTAAACAAGCAGTGGCAGGATGGAGTGATGAAGCGCATTACATTTCTTTTTTTTCCCCTTATTTTTGCTCTCATTGGGAATAAAAGCAAAATATTAATGAAGGCAAATAAGAAAATAATAAATAATAATCTAACCGTAGCCACATTTATGAAGAATGTACCGAGATTGAGTCATGAATAAGTGTAGTCGTATTAATCACATTCATTTCACATCTTTTGCAAATTTGCCTCCATTTAGCAGTCTGGAGTCCACCCACACATTAATTTCACAGTGTTTAGTGTGTTCAATTCACAGCTTTCTATTAAAGATTATTATTTTTACACCGTACACAAACAAACAGAAAGAAAATGGGGGGGGAACTTTCATACATACAAAAACTGTATATTGCATGTAATGTATGTCATTCCACATCTTGTGTATAACGTATGTATTTGCACTGCTCAAGTCATGAATTTCAGGGTGAAATACTGTTGTCACATCACATAGTCAGAGAGTGGCGCTGGACTTATTCCAGCTTGTAGAGTAGATATTTGTGCAAGAAAATTAGCCTTATATTCAAGGTCAGAGTCACAAGTAAGTGAGACACACGTAGCTGTCAGATGTCGCTGTAGCAAGGGGTCAAAAACTGTAAACGCTACATCTAAACCACTCATAACTAGCAACTTGCCAACACCATTTTCTGCATCGATTTTATTCCAGTTAAACAAGTGCATTTCACGTGTGTCCAAATGATATCAAATATATCAGATAATCACATGTAAAGAATGATACATGGCAGCAGATACATATGCTGAAATACTGTACAAGCAGATAAACACATACACATTTAACATAAGCCTTGTCCCAGTAGTCGTGATAGCCTTCCTCCTTCTATCCATCCATCACTGTGAAAGATCGTGCTGTATCAGTGAAAAAAAGACCTACGGCCCACACACATCTCCTCTCTCCTGCATGCTGTACCTAATCACCAGCAATAATGTGACAGGTTCCTGTAATTTCCTCCATATGGATGTTAAACAGACTGCTGTCATGTTTACTCTCATCTATCTGAGCAACACGCACCACTCTGACGCGCGGTAAAGGATTTGATTTGGACGTGAGATGCTCGGGCTATCTGTCTTAGAGAAACTGCTTTTCAGAAACTCTGATTCATAGCCAATCCATCCTGAATAGTAAGCCGAGGTGCCAACGTTGCTAACAAGAGAATCCTAGTAGGCAGAGAGAAAATACTAAAGAGTTTTACCACGATAATCATGGCGTATGTCAGTGGATTTTTTTTTTTTACTCAGAGAACTGCACCAAGCAAGTGTAATAAAAACAGCGAAGGAAAAACTTTGGGAACTTTACTCAGTAACAGACAAACTCAGTGGCTACAACCTGCACCCACTTGGTTCAGCTCACTAGACTAAGATTCACAAATGCACAGGTAAAAGTTCACCTTCAAAACACTGTACCGACTACCAGAATCAAATGTGCATCTTTCACAGCCTGATTTACGCTGATTTTAGCTGAAAAGGCGCAAAAGCTCTGCCTTTAGGTCCCTCACGTATTGTTGTACGAAGGGGTCATCATGACTAATCTTAAATGCTACAGCATAGCTATTGGCACCTCTGAGAAACATCAGACAGCAGATACGTATGAGGAAATATTGCTGAAAACGGCTTTACGCAGAGCACAGGACAAGGATTGTTATTTTAGTCTTAGTTTTAGTCAGTTACTGAAACTTGCAGTTAGATTTTAGTCATAATTTTCATGAAAATTGTTGTAAATTGTGCCCTTTAGCTTTAAGACAGGATATGATGTAGGGGGAGTGGTGGGGGTGTTGCTCTTTGTTTGTTTGTTTGCTAGTTATTGAGTTAAGACGGCATTTTGTACACTGTGATGGTGATGACCTGTATGCGCAACAAACGTCTACAACGTTTACAAGTATTACCAAACCTGGTGAGCCGGATTCCCTCGCTTCCCAGCTACAGTCAAGAATGTGAAATAGGAAAGGTAAAAATTTATAAATATATCATTAATATAAAAAATTCTTCTTGCTGAAGAATATTTCTACTGGCTGTAAACATTCCCTTGATAATTAAGCTGGGTTGTCCACCTGTCCAGAGCCAGCTGTTTCGTCTTGTCTTTACTTATCTAGGCAAACTGAACAGTAATTTTCGTCCTTAAATGTTATTTCACTGACGTTGTCATTATAATTTAGTCATGGAATAAACAAAAGTCATCAAAGAATACTTATCATCAAAATTACGGACTTATTTATGCCGCATCATGGGACGCAGCCTCCAGAATAACTCAGTACATGTGATATTAAACCCTGTGTGACAAATGTGTGAAGATATTTCACACATTTGTTTTCACGGGCTTTTTGTCAGCTGCACAGACCATTTCAGTACCTGATACACGTATGTTACACTTTATAAGTCGCTGTGAAGCTTCCCACAGAACTTGTATGTGAGGACACTGTCAGCGGCATGCATGACAAATGAAGCTGTAAGTGGATTTAGGCACAGGGGAATTTCCTAAAGAGTCCTTAATGGATCTCATCCACCTTTTCACAAGAACCTGAAATGCTGCTACAAAGTCAGCAAGCTTCACCTCATGGAAGTGTGTATCACTCATTGTGTAAATGTAAAAAAAAAAAAAACCAAATGGTGTCACTGTTAAGGAAGGATGATGGAATTCAGGCCTGCAGCGCCACAGCATAGATTATTATTTTCTTGCTACGGTTTACATGGATTCGAGTTATTTCTTATATGAATCTTCAGACAACTGTGCAGTGTTGTAGTTTAGATCTATCTACATTTGATCCACAGTTACATTTGATGTAAAGCCAAAAAACAGATGGACTCACCCCAGCGTTGTCATAGTGACGATGGTGTACCAGAAGGAGGCTGGAATGCTGGTGAAGTTGGTTTCCTTGGTGCCTTTCTCAGCATAGAACATGACTGTGGCGAAGATAATGATGGCCATGGTGAGGGAGAAGAGAAGGAAGCCAAGCTCCGAGGCACAGCTCTTTAATGTGTAGCCGAGGATGCGCAAGCCCTGTGAGTGCCGCGAGAACTTGAAGATACGGAAGACCCGGAAGACCCGTAGTGTCACAAAAGCACCGCTCACATCCTCATTCTCAGGCATGACCAAGCCAATGTAGTATGGCATGATGGCCACGACATCGATGACGCTCATCACCGAGCGCATGAACTTGCAGCGGCCGGGGGCGGCGAACAACCTCATCAGGTACTCGAATGTGAAAATGAGCACGCATGCCGTATCCATGCAGAAAAAGGCCATTGAGTATTTCTCACCGCACGGCAAGTCCTTCGAGCTGCCTTTGGGTGCCCGGCACGGCACAGTCTCCACTACGTTAGCAATAACCGAGACGGCAATGAAGAAGCCAGTGACGTAGTAGAACACCAGCGCCATCGTGCTGGTGTGCGGATTCTCAAAAGCTCTCCATAAGCGTTCGCGAGGCGTGCTGTTTGGAGGTAAGGGTTGGTCTGTCGCCATCTCCGCCTCCGTGTCCTCAGCCAGCCTCTCCTGGTTTTCCTTCTTGCGGTCACGGTACTCTTCCATGCAGCAGTCCCCAATGATGTCCGGCACAATGCCGTAGAAAGCGAGCTCCTCATCGAAAGCTTGGATGCACTCCTGCCGTGGGTAGTGCAGCTTGCCTGTGCGATAGAAGTTCAGGATGTGCCGAAACATCTCCGGGTCCCTATCAAAGAAATATTCCTGAGTGTCTTCATTATAGAAGAATTCCTTTTCAGAGCTTCCCAGCAAGGTGTCAGGATAACGGTCCAGGGTGTTTTTCCACGTCTGGAAGCGAAGCCCACTCACGTTAACGATTAGGATCTCATCACTGCGGCTCTTCTTGTCGACCGGAGGTTTGGGCATGGTCTTTTTGGCTAGAGGAAGCCAGCCAACAGCAGCTGCCCGGGCAAAGGGTAACCATGTTGCAACCCCGGCAGCCATTTTGGTTTTTTCCGTGCTCCGGTTTTGACTAGAGAGATTATGTAGAGAGTAGAGAGAATGGTGTAGGACCCTGAGGTGATCTCTCTGAACTGTTTTGAAGTTAGAGGACCAAAAAAGGAATTTCAAAACGAATCATTCGAGCCGTTAGGCTTGTTTGGTTGTCGTTGGGGGTTTTTTCAGCCAGACTTCATGGTTCAATTTTTTTATTTTTGTTTTGTCTGTCCATGTAACTCCCAGGGGAATGTTCCTGCCAGGTGAACGGGTTCAGGCAAATTTCATCATCATCATTAGGAAAAGAATCTTGCGACAGTCCATCTGGAATATCGAGGACTCATCTGATGCCATTTGACCTCACATGGCGAACTTATTTCTATAAAGAAAAGGGTCCCTTATATTTCAGCCTTTTTCCTGCAGGGTCCTCTTCATAAAATCATTTTATCGGAAGCCTTCTGGCTCTCACTCACACACACTGACTAAAGACGATTTCAATTTCTTATTAAATTGTGGTGATGGTGTCTGAAAACGCAAGCTAGGCAAATCTTGTTTTACTGCTCGCGCTCTCTCCCTCTCTCCCTCTCTCTCTCTCTCTGTTGTTTAAGAGCTTTGATACTGAGTGTCTTCCCTCCCTTACAAGTGAGCCTTAAGTGGCTACTCGATTTCAGCGATGGACGACGAGGCTTTTGAATGGAGATCTCGGGATCGCAGGCGCCTCTATTCCATATACGGCGAGTTCCTTAATGTCCCTGTCAGAGCAAACACAACAAGAGCTCAGACACTGTACAGCTCTGACCATGCAAGCCTGGATGCACTGTCACTGTTGTTTGCACCTAAGCTTTTTTCGCAGCCTTCATTGGATAAACAAGCTTCAAAGTAAGTTTATGAAAAGCCTCTTATGAGTATCATTAAACTTTCACCAAATGTATTTATGTACACGTCATATAAGTGTTCTATTTTAGGATTTGAACAAAATAGCTGTATCTTAATATTTATTTAAAAATACACAGGAAAATATGCATAGACGTATACAGGGATCTAGCGTAACCTAAGGACATGATTTTTTATGCCTCCGCATAAAATAACAAAATAAAAATAGCTTTCAGATGTTTCCCTTTCAGAAGGTCAAACCGTCTGGCAAAATCCGTATTCATTTCTAAGCTTCTTAATTAATTGCAAACTTCATGCTGCTGGGTAAACAAAAGTCTCCGGTAAACAAATACCTCCCAGCGTGACAGCTGAAGTCAGATTAAAACCAGAGCCAAGCATGCAACACTTCTCAAATTATTTTGCCTGTCATAAAGCGGCACGAAGGACATGAATAACCCAACCCAGCCTCAATCCAGTACATCTATCACATGCTCACACAATCAAAAATCAATACCAGTTTACTTCCTCTAATAACACACACCAAGAAGCACATTAAGTTCATTTAGAAGTTAATACAGCAGCTCAGAGAAGGAAAATATAGACTCCTATCTATAGCATCAGATTTCCAAATATAATGAACTGCTGTTTCTCCTTATCTCCTTATGATATTGCTTGTATAATTTGTTTTCTATAACATCCATCTTAGGTATAGCTTGTTGCTTGTAGCTCTACCGTCCTCCGCAGTCAATAAATCCATGTATTTTTACAATAACTTCCGACTCAGGAATATCCAAACATCTCTAAGTAAATTAAATTGAAAAAGAACAAGAGATGCTGGAAAGTCTCAATCTGTAATGAAGTTATGAGCAGTCAACATGCTCTAAAACTCAAAGGTCTCGCAGGCATCTCTAATCTATTTCGGAGCTTAATAAGGATCATAATTACCTCCCATTATGAGGATCGTGAAAGGATGACGGGTCCTGTGTGACAGAAAGCAGGTGACAGAAAGAAAGAAAAAAAAAAGAATGAAAGAAACGGACAGGCAAGAAAGAAACGATCCCCTGCAGCCGCCTCAGCATAGCACATACAGGCTAGGAGAAGTGATTGTAATGCTTAGTCCTCCTAGACTCTCTCTCTCTCTCTCTCTCTCTCTCTCTCTCTGTCCTTCTCTTTCTCGTTCTCTTTCCACTCCTCTCCTCCGCTTATACTGTTCCTCTCCTGCACTGCTTCTCTCTCTTGCTCTCTCGTTTGCTTACTCAACCCCCTCCCTATGTCTTTCTCTCTGTCTCTCTCTCTCTCTCTCTCTCTCTCTCTCTCTCACACACACACACACACACTCACACACACACACTGGCTTTCTGTCTCTCTCATATACTTATGTATCCATCTAATACTTAACTCGCAAATGCATTGCATCCTGCAAAGGGCCAACGAGAACGCGGAAAGGAAGCAGATTTTACACAACATGCAAACACTGCAGATTAAACACTTCAGCTCACCTTTTTCTTCATCTGCATAGCAGTCAGACTGACATTACTTGCATTTTACAATCATTCACTGATCCTTGCTTTATCCCAGTCAGGGTAACAAAGCCTATGTTGGGAACACTGGGAGTGAGCTGGTTCATCACAGGGCATCACGCACACCCTCGTTCACACCTAAGGCTTATTTAGAGTCACCAATCCACCTACCCGAATATTTTTATGACTTGGGTGGCAGGAAACCCCGAGGAATCCCACACTGACACCAAGAGAACATGTGAAACAGTAACTTGAGCTCACGATCGAACCGGTGACCCCGGAGCTGTGAGACGATGATGCAACCTGCTGCACCACCGAATTAAATCTTAAAGTCCAGTACAGTGCAGTGCAGTACGGTCTTGCTATTGACATTTTGTTACAGTTTTGTCAAAGTATCAGGTATTTTTATATAATGCCAGTCAGTACACTCGGAAAAAGAAGAGTACTTAAATTACTAAAGAGTTCCTCAGAAATCTTTCTTGGAGGATTTTACACGATTCCCCAGTTAAGCAAACCCCGTAATGGTGCTACATGGACTCTTTTTCGATTCATAAGCCTACAATACTGGACATATCTTGGATTATCAAGTCTTCTGAACTGTTACAAGGCTGCTAAGTGCTCCAAAGTTTGAATCTCATTCATAGCTGAAGGTTCAAGCATTGGCCGTACGTGTCTCTTTCTTCTGTCGATCAGAGCAAGGAAATTTGAGGAGTCTCGTAAGCTCTTGTATACAAAAAAGGGCAGTTTGTTCTCCTCTAACTGTGTGCTGTTCTTCCCTTCAGAAAGATGCAATGTTGGCATTTATATGTCTCAAAGGAAGCACCGCCAGATCAGTAGCTTCTGTGGGAAGGCTCAGTTAGTGTGTGGGAATTGGGTACGAGTAAACCGGAAAAATGGAATAAAAATGGAATGCATTTTATAATGTTGGTGACTCTGAACTGTGATGTACCAGTTTCAGTCATTAACTGGAGATCTTATTATTATTGTTAACCTTCTCACTCTGAAATCGTATTCGATCCCCTTTTGCTTCACTCATTGATTATGTTTTTCCGTTGTGCAGACAGACTACATACATACATACATACACAGAAGCAAACAGACTACGTTTCTCCTGTCAGTCATCAAACAATTGCTATTACGGCTGATCAAAACAACTTCAAGTATTCTAAATAAAACCCTCTGATTGGCTGGAGTGTGAGCCGCAGGAGCCGGAAGATATAGAAGCCTATCTTCTTTACATGCCTTACAAAGTTGGTAGACAAAAACTGATCCAAATGGCAAAGCACATATGCTTCCTCTGAGACACGTAAAGTCGGCCAATGGCAATTGCTGCTCATTCTGCTTCGCTGAGCAGCACAGCACGCTCGGACGAAAGCACTCTCAGCTCTCCTCCTCATCCACACCGACGATTGGCTGCTGTCGCTGTGATTGGCAGGGAGAGAGTATGTTATACTGTATCATTCCTCCCACTCAGACTAATTTTCAAAATTGGGATTTTCTGTTCAGCCAATCAGCAGCCAGACTATCGTTTTTTTTTTTAAATGCATAAATAAATTTGCATGACAGCCTGTTGACAGAAAGCTGACATTCACTCATGTCCCTAGTTTCATAGAGGAAATCGAGCTCATAGAACAGAGCATAGAGTTGGTGGAACGAGTGCCGAACTGGTGATACGGGTCTTGTCTTAATTACTAGATGAAGTAATGATTATTAACCCCTCAACAGCCTGTGTTTTAATTCCATTTTATCTTAAATCATATTATTTTGTAACGACCATGAATAGTTTAGCAACTAGAGTGAAACTAATAAAAGTATAACAGTTTCAAATCTTCGTTTTTTGTCACTTCATTTGCATTTCTTTAGAATAAAAGCTGTTACAGCTACAACACCGCAGCGTCTGTAAATCTGAACAGTGCACAATGCCACTGTGTATTAGTCATTACCCAGATTTGGACCCCTATTGGATTTATTTTGGGCTCAACCTGCTTTAGTCTTGATCTTTACTCCGACTTTTAAGTTTGCCTCACGTTGGATTAGCTGTTCTCACGAGTCGTTCCGTTTTTATGACAGTGCCTGATCCTCCAGGAAAGAGCGGGGGAAGAAATCTAAATGCCAATACTCCCTAAACGTTGTTTGGAAACAGGAAGAAGTTTTGTCAAGGTTTACCTTCACAAACTTCACGTTAGACCTTATATATAGAAATGAATAATACATGAAGGCAAAAGCTGAATACAGCAAACCGACACATGGCCACTTAGGACACTTTGCTCATTCCTACACCTCCCCCCTGCAAACACCCTCCTGTAACCACCCCAATCCCCCTGACCACACACACACACACACACACACACACACACACACACACACACAAGCACGCTGCTGGGATAGAAAGGCCCACGTGGCTTATTGAGTTGCCCTGAAAATAGAAGGATTCAGTTACAGTGGTATTTATAGTTGTCCTGTTTCCTCAAAGGGATTAACAATTAGACTGCACTTACAGTGAATCCAGTTTATATATAATACACTGCACTCAGACACATGGCTCCCTATCAATATGCAAATAATAATGTTTATCACATCCTTTACTAATAAATATATGCTCCATTTGTAATGCATTATATCCATTTTGTGCAGGAAAAAGCAGAATTTGCAGCCTGGAGCGCCTGCTGTGAGAGTTAAAGCAGCTTTTGTAGTGAGCTCATCGGGGAAAACATCAAGATTCGATACAAGCGAGAATAAACTGAGGAGGAGACATGGGGGGGAGTGAGGTAAGCTGAAATGATGGCTGGATCGATTACTACATTCCTCGAGTCATTGGCTGTGTAGAAGAGAATAGCCTTCAGGAAGATGAGCCCCAAAACTCAGGCTAACTGAAGCAGATATGCAGATAGCTAATGTTGTGTATAAAAGGATTCTAATCTAAAATGAAAATGAGAACTGTTGCATATTTTTATGCAACACATGCAGAGCTTTATTTTATTTTCTAATAAAGAACTTAATAAGAACAAAGACAAATAAATGTGCCTTAAATTCGATGCAAGAACTACTTCTGCTATGTGTGTGTGTGTGTGTGTGTGTGTGAGAGAGAGAAAGAGAGAAAGAGAGTGAGAGCATCAATAATTCACCAGCTTTGAAAATATCCAGAAGGAAATGGGCTGAAAACAGAAAAGAGCAACAAAGTTCAGAAAAAAGGAGAAAACAAGAAGAAGCCATATGAAAGAGAAAGAAATAGAAAACACAAGGCGTAACCGGCTCTCATATGTTAACGGCCCGTTTCGACTCTAATCAGTATGCCTGCAGACTCGGACGGTTATCAGACTTCCCATAGCAAGACTGCTGATGGATCTGGACTAGCTGGATTTGGGCCTTTTTAAGTCGTGATTATAATCACACGTGAGTAGACGATTCTAGATCAGCAATCACTGTGATGCATTTCACAAATGCTTCCCCAGGGCCGGTACTTAGCAGAAGCTACTAACCCGAGTCATTTTCCTTTCATACAATTATACAGCTTGATGAAGGAGATCAGAGCCAAGATGAGCACAAACCCCTGGAAGATCAAGCTGGTCTCTGGACTTCTGATGAGGTATGACCCCAGAGGAATGACAGACATTCAATTCAATTTTATTTCTTGTAGCACTTTTAACAAAGCAGCTTTACAGAAATATATAAATCCCGGTTATAAATTTTTAAAATATATGAATTTATAAATGCATCCCTAATGAGCAAGCCAGTGCCAAAGGTGGCAAGGAAAAATTCCCTGAAACAACATGAGGAAAAAAACTTTGAGAGAAACCACGCTCAAAAGGGAACCCGTCCTGATTTGGGTGACACCGGAGAGTGCAATAACAAATAACTCCCCTCTAGAACTTTGTGCTATCTGGACAAAATTGCCATTGTGTAGCCCAGAAATCCACATGAAGTCTATTATGTTATCAGCTTTCAGAGTGCAAATCTGTTGAAGTCCTCAAGTTATCATTGCAATTGTAGGCCTAACCAGTGCTGTAGTGGTTTAAAAAAAGGTAGGTAAACTATGTACTGTATGTCCATGGATGCACCCTTGCACAGCACTAAAATAAAACTGGATAAACTACCTGGCATCTATGAAGCACTACGCTACCACTGAAAGCAGGCTAGGCTAGCATGTTGTGTCCCACCCATAACCTTTCTCGCTGCACCGCTCAATCTCCAACTCCTCGTGTCTCTGTCCCTGTTTGTCTGCCTTCCTCTCTGTACACAAAGTGCATTCGGTGTGTAAATGGATAAGTTCATGTCCTGCTAGCAGAAATGGAAAGGGGAGTTCCCAAATTACACACTTTGCATTGATTCGAATAGGTTGCTTATTTGACGTTGCGACTATATTGCAAACAGAATGAATCAATAGACTACAGTACAATAATAACCAGTGCTTAAATTGAGTTTTCTTAAGAACAGGACCCTTTTTTTATGTTGACTGTCAATGGTCAACATCACTCAAAGCATCCTTATTTACATCAGTTCACATATTAGCTGTATAGTCATTTCAGTTTAATTTAGGAGCTTCCAAAGAGTGACTGAGAGTGAGTTTCTCCTGCCTTTCCTGTCTCTCATACATTAAGTACTGTCTCGCTTTCTGTGCATAATATATGATCTGGTGAGTTTGCCTTGGTAGCCAGTTTTAAGCTTTACGTGTGCTACAGATAAAGCTTAATTTCGGCTCATTGTTATGACGTTTGCCTGACAGGTAATGTATAGGGTCATAAGGCAATACACAATTGATCCGGCTGAACAGACAGATTCATTAATATCAGTAAAATGTTAGCTCACTTAGAACTGAACTTTTTGTAAGCTTAAAAGGATAGCCTTCGCCTCCCGGCTTGGTAGCTGTTGTGTGGTAGGGGAGAGCTGTCTGGTAGGTGGGAATTTGCGTGAGTACATCCCATGAGTAAATTAGGGAGAAAATTGGGGAAACCACCCTCCAAAACAAAAAAAAAAAGATTTACTTAAAGGTGAAAAAAAATGCTCTATATGCACTACACAGTGTTCGTCACAAAGCCCAAAACAAAAATGTATTATTGTTATATACTTAACGGTCAACAGGAATAGGATTTCATACTAAAACTAAAAGTGTAAGATCTCCATTTCTTTCTCTCCAACGGGACGGTTCTTTCGCCGAGATTTACACCAGTGCCGCATAAATCAGTGTCACTATGCAACATAATGCACTGTGAAGTACCCTGTGGAAGATTCATCAAGATTAAATAGAATTCAATTCCTCAATGAGCAAGTCAAATGAGGCAGTGGTGAGGAAAAACTCCCTGAGATGACACGACGGATAAACCAGACTCGGAAGGGATCCCATCTTCTTCTGGCTGACGCCGGATTGTAAACCGTTTCAGTATGGAGGTGTAGAAGAGTAAAGAAAGAAAGGCAGTTCAGTATAAATGGGATGAGAACAGCACGGTCGTTAGAATTAGAGCAGCAGTTATTAGAAGGTTTAAATCTACAGTAGAAGAAGAAGCCTTTGTCATATATACATTACAGCATGATGAAAGTCTTCTTCGCACATCCCAGCTTGTTAGGAAGGTGGGGTCAGAGTGCAGGGTCAGCCATGATACAGCGCCCCTGGAGCCCAACAGTGGCAGCTTGCCGGTCCTGGGGCTTGACTCCCACGATCTTCTCATCAGCAACGCAGAGCCTTAACTGTTGTCCCCTAAGGGGGGCGACAAAGAGTGAAGGGACATGCCATGCTGGGACTATTTGCAAGGCAAGGGTGCTTGATAAGGCATGGTGCTTGCTCATCACAGGAGAGACCACGTTTAACCTTTTTCCACCAACAGGGAACGAGTTCTTGAACCGGTTATATTCAGGATTCATTGAACCTTGGTGCCAGCTAGCGAACTAGCCCACATTTCCACCAGTTATTATTGGAACCAACGGTACACGGTAGTAGTAAGATAGCGGATCGCATTAATTACCTGCAAGCTGTTGTTCTGTTATTGCAGATATTTGTCCGTTTTATCCTTTTCCAGTACGTTCTCCATCGCTGCGCTCTCCAAATCAACGACATGCCCATTGATGTCATCACAGTTTGCACTGGATGAACCAGATCTCTTTTGGTTCCAGGTAGGAACCAACTTTTCAGGTTCTGATTCAATTATTTTTGGTGCTGGATTTGTGTGGTGTAATCTAGTATAGCCTAATTCAGTTTCTGCATGGCGTTTATTAATCTAGTTGATCCTAATTCAGTTTCTGCATGGCGTTTATTAATCTAGTTGATCCTAATTCTGTTTCTGTATGGTGTTTATCAATTCTTTTTTCTTACTTCTACTTTTGTGTGGTGTTCGTTAATCTAGTTTTGCTTAATTTTAGTTTCATTTAGCTTAATGCTATATTCATTGATCTATTTAAGCCTTCTTCAATATGGTGATTTAATTCATTTCAATTGACAGTGGCGAGAAAAACTCCCAGTGAAGGCATGATGGCTAGACCTAGAGAGGAACCAAACTCAAAAGGAACCTCATCTTCTTTTGGGTGACGCCAAACAGCGGGATTATACATTATTATTTCTACAGATGCGTACTATGTCCATATTGTGAATAAGAGTCCTGCGATGAGCACAGCCCAGTCTGTGTGATTACAGCAGTAGCTCTTCCATATAAATCTACAGTATCCAGGTGAGATTATCCTCCGTCACACTGAATACAGTAGCTTTTAGATTCTAGCTCTGTGACATCCTGATTGATTGACAGAACTTGTATAAACTCTGTTTTATTTTGATAGATTTTTTTTCTTTCTGGTCCTGAGTAAGCCAGGTTGATTCTGATTCTGTCACAGTACATTACATTTCCAAATACGACAGCAGAAAAGACAACGATAAGGGAGTGCAGGTTTTCCAAATGCATTTGGGGTAATAGATTGCACACATGTAACCATAAAATCAGCCTTTACTTGGGTGGTGTTTCTTTATGTAAATGTGTGTGGCCATGCACAAGCAGAATAATTTAGAATGGGGATTTATCAGCATGCATTGCGTACAGCGATGTGTGATAAATTCCAATTTTCCAGTGCATACTGCTGGTCCTTCTGCACAGGATTACAACTTGCTCTATGCATGCTTTGATAATATGTGAACCCCTGGTTCTACTTATATTTGGTTCTCAGTGGTACACTTTTGCACAATTGTGATTCTAATTCGTTTCAGTTTTGTGCTGAGTGATCTGATTCAACTGGATTTGAGGTCCTCGTGGTGCTCCATGATGCCCAGAGCAGGTGTTTACATATAACATATATGTATAATTACAAAAGACTGATGCAGTGTATGAAACCAGTTTGACAGCTGAAGTAATATCTTTATGTATATAATTACTATTCAAACATGTTATTTACATCTTATATATAATGGATATACGTTTTGTTTTTTGTTTTTTTATTCTAGTCATATCATTTTAAAGGACACAGTGACCAGAACACAAACTCTATAGTCCATTTCCTCCTAAACCTTTTCCAAATTGAAGGCCCAAAATATGCTGAAATGAGGCAGTGGGAGTCTGAGTGAGGTTTAAAATCCAGAGTGATCAATGAAATAGGAAACGCTGGCAAACAGGTTAAAAGCTTCCACGATCCCAAATCTACTCATACTTTCATCTTCTGCATAGACAGCAGCACACGTCAGATTCCATTTACAAAACAACTGCCAAGTTCTACTGCAGTCGTCCCACCCACCAACCCAAAAAGGTGCATCAAAGCATGGATCCCAGCACGGCTCTCTGTCGGCCTGCGGTGCATTACACAGGGTGTTCCAACAGTTATTGTACTGAATGTACTGCACTAGAGCCAGCTGTGAGTCATTTGAGATGGGACTTAGCTAACGATTTTCATGCATTTCTTAAGATTGTAGTGTCTCATATCTCACAAGATATAATAACAGGCATGCTTGTCCTCTCGGATCGCTGCTTTGATGACCGAGGTTGGTATTTGTATCAAATTCTGTTAAAGCAGTGTACATTAAAAACAGAGACATCATCAGGACAAAACAGTACACAAGCTTGGTTAGTGATCCAACAAAACAACAGCTTGACATTTACTATTGACAATTAACATGTCTGGAAACTTGTAGGTTGTAGGAAACTTGCCATTTTAGATTTTTTTTTTAAATCTTTGTTGTTTCGACAGGTTTGTCCGGAGCTCCGCTCATGACTTGAAAAGGAAACATTATTCAAATGTGGCCACGATGTAACCCAAAAGGGCACGAATTATTAAAACGTGGCCACGCTTTAACTAAAGTGAGGCAATAGATATCATGAAAACAAATGAGTTATGAGAATGAGTTACAAATGAGTACAAATGAGTTAGCATAGCCACATGCTACACTACCAGTCAAAAAGTTTGGACACGCCTACTCTTTTTCATAGGTTTTTCTTTCATTTTTTTGCTTTCTACGTTGTAAAACATTACTGAACACATCAAAACTATCAAGCGACACGTATGGCATATACTGAATTATGTGGTAAACAAAAAACAAAACAAAAAAACTAAATATGTTTCATATTTTAGATTCTTCAAAGTAGCCACCATTTACCGTGATGATACAATCGGCA
>JAQMYM010000039.1:4176216-4191443 GCA_030014255.1 Parauchenoglanis ngamensis | reverse complement strand
GGAGAACATGCAAACTCCACACAGAAAGGCACCCTGGGTGACCCGGGGATCGAAACCAGGACCTTCTTGCTGTGAGGTGACAGTGCTGACCAGACAGACAGTGCTTTCATAAACAGATTAAACACAGGACTCGGTAGTGGTTTAGTCAGAGCATAATAATAGAATAAGGAAGGAAACACGCGAGACTTCATGGGTCATTTCTCCATCACGGACCCAAACATTCATGAACGAGTTTTCTCGGGTGCCGAGATAAGAAGCTCTTTATTACTTCGCATGGGTTAGAGTTTAGAAATTGTGCAGCTTTACACTGTACTGGAGCCGAGGAGAGGAGCAGATCGCAGGCCGAGTGAACTGCACGCTGGAGTTTAATACTTTAATGGAAGCGCAGCGAGCAGAGGGAAGCTCAGAACTCAGGCTTCGGACGCGGATGACCCGCGCCGTTAACTCACTGTACTCCTGCATGGGGAAAGAAGACGCTATTTATAGACAGCTAGTACAAGGAAAAGGAAACTGGTGCATTTTTAATTGAATTTAAACCTATTTAAAGCTTACTCTTACTCTCACAGTGGTTATCAGGACTGCTTGGAGCACCGATTAACAGAAAAGTTCATTAATACATTTTGGCACACTTTCCATATATTATTCTTATATGGTGTTTATTTTCACGTGCGATTTGTTTTCCACCTGATTCAGTTTTATGATTATTGTCATAAGTTTTCACATTTATTTTCACGTGAGATCTTTAGCCATTCTTCATGATCTTTCATTTTGACTTTTCACAACAACTCTTTTCTTATGTGAAATCTTTTTCACACCATCCCTTTATTTCTCATGAATGTTTTCACATCTAATTTTCTACACGATTCATCAAGTTTCGCCTGTAATATTTGCAATGATCCATTCTTCCTGATTTATTTTTCACATGTGATTTTTCTCACAAATTTATTTTTTCATCCGTAATGTGCTTTCCCATGTAATTTTTTTTCACGCGATTCCTTTATTTTCAAATGTAAGTCATTGTTCACATGACTTATGACCATGTATTTCCACAAGATTTTTCATCATTCGTTTACAGCTTTTATTTTCAGGATTCTTCACAGGCAGAGCTTCCGGATTTATTTTAATGGTTGGGGTTTTTTAATTTTTTTTGCGTAATTCATTAACGCTTTAAAAACCTGCTGATCAGATCATGATTGCTTGATTTCCTTGTTAATTTTGCAGATGAAGGTCATGTGATTTACTCAAACGCATAATACTTTTTCACATATATATGTATATATATGAGCTGTATTTGACGTTTCATCGTTGTAGTACTTTACTAGGTCACTCTAGGCTGTTTTTTACACAAACCTGAAGTCAGACTAGAATCGTGTGACTCGGATGAAAGTTGGCATCACACTGTGTTGCATATTTTATAATGAATGCGGCGTATCATGAGGAATTAACGTCACACGCTATGACAAATCCAACACTGCAAGCGGAATGATGTGAACTCGTTTGCGCTTCTTTTGCATCAAGAACGGAAATTTCCAGGCTGACGGATTGAATCGTCCTGATTCCACATTCACTCATTTTTTTTTCTCCAGTGCATCTAATCCTGCTTCTGATATGAAATGTCATATTCACATCCACACGCTGTGATAAGAAAACGCAAAAAAAAAAAAAAAAAAAAGATCGAGTCACGTTTGGCAACGGAAAGCGTACAGGGGATGAATTATCACTCCGTTTTCTTCATCTATCATCGACGTGGTCTGTTTATTTCATGATTCATGTTCTGCGTGCCTGAAACCAACTCCAGCAACAAACCCATCAGCATAAATGATGCCCTGCTCAAGTTTGCTCTTTATTATTCAAACACACTGATATCGGATTCAGTTTAGCGCGACTTCCTTTCCGAACGTGTAGTGTTACTTCATCCAGATGATGATCCCATAGCCGGTAATTACCTTGCGTTAAAACCACAGGACATGCAGCACAGTGTGTGCGTTGTAAAAACAGAAGGGATCACTTTCACCCACGCTGGCAACAATATTCAGTTCTTAAGCCAAAGATCACACACTGGATCAGAAGCGTTCAATTACACATCGTGTTTACAACGAACGCTAATGTTTACTGATCTTTACACACCTCGGCTGAATTCTTCAAGCCGATTGGTTAGAAGTTGTTGGTTCGTACTCCGTAACAGCAGCGCTCTCTGCGAACAACTCACGGGTTTATAACATTAGCGTTTCCATAGTAACACCTCGGACAGGAAGGACTTTCAAACGGTTTTATTTTATGAGTTTGTTAGGAGTCTCCAGGCTCAGTGCTTTGTAACTCTGACTTTCCTGGTAAGCAGAAGTTGCATTCTTTTTTTTTTTGTCTTATCAGCATTAAAAAAAAAGAGATTGATGTTTACAGTAAGAACAGGAATGAACTTGTTTCATGGATGTTAAATGTAATTAAATCAGGTTAAAATACGACGTAACGAATAAAAATAGCTAGCGCCGGCAAAAGAATTGTTGGTATAAGAGGAATAAAGTGCTGTTAAAGGGAAATATTCAATTTCAACAGCATGCCCCGTCCCTATATGACTGCGATAATGATCCCAAGTGTGGTTCGATGCATCAGAAAACATTGAAATGCTGGAAATATCATTAGTTTTATTTTAATAAGTAAATGCTAAAAATTTAATTTACCTTTAATATTCAGCGACAGGCGAAAAAACGAAATTTACGCACTATTGGCAGTTAGGATGAAGGTAACGTTTTCTGTAACTACAATGTACACACATACCGTTCCCTGGAAATAAAAGCAAAAAACCTAAAACAAAACAACAACCACCAAAAAAAAAAAAAAAAACCTAAACGTGAATGTGAAACCCCTGTCCTACATCCTACATACTGTACTTAATCAATCCTGCCTGCCTAATGTGGGCAATTCTCAGTCTACACTCTGCTAAAAATAATCTCCCCGGCATGAAATATTTACCTCCGAATAGAGGAGGTTGGGAGAATAGTGCGCAACGTGAGGAGGAAGAGGAGGGGTGCTTATTCAGCAGATTGCATTACTTATGAATCAAACACGCAGACAGCAGTGTCGCGGGAAGAAAAACATCCTGCGGGTCATCCATACACCCTGTTGACTCCCGTTGACAAAGAAACACACAATACATTGATTAAAGTCATGACAGCAAACACAAGCTAGCTAATATCCGAGGCTAACAATTTAGCTAGCGATCTATGCCATTTACTGTATTCAAGAACAGAGTGATAGTGAAAAGGAGACCGAATTGTCAGAAATAGCATCATTTTCCTCAAATGTGTTGGTACATTACAAAGAAAAGACTCATGAGGCAAACTGATTCCGCCATATATCAAGGTCACTTCACACCTCAAACGTACTTGTACTTCCAAAATAGTGAATACCACAAAAACAGGTTGTCTTTAGAATTTCCTCATGAAATTACATAGTCTACTTAACACAGACTTGACTTTCCAACTGCAACTGCACCCCAGACCTCCTCACCCAACTGATCTCAGCAACGCTCTTGCGGCTGAATGAACGCAAATCCCCACAGCCACGCTCCAACATGGAGTGGAAAGCCTTCCCAGAAGAGTGGCGCTTATTATAACAGCAAAAAAAAGGGGAGTAAATCTGTTCAACAGGATGCCCTAAGTGTTTTATCTCTTGCCAAGACGAACAGTTTTTTGTTTTTTTTTATTTACTAAAGAACAACACTTATTTTTAATGTTGTAGAACCTGCATGAAACAAGGAAGTTCCTGTTATCAGTTATGTTATAGTAGCTATAAACAGACATTCACCGGCTAATCTTTTTTTTTCTCTCTCTCAAAGCTCTCTCAAAAAAACCGAGGATTTTGTCACGCTACTGAGAAACCGGATTCCTCAAACACTACATCCTGGACACGTTCCCGTTCTCAGACGCCTTTGTCCGTCTGATGGAAAAAGCACTGACACTGGAGATTCCAATAAACCTTTCATTAATATAACCTGTGATGTGCTCATTCTGAGCTACACTTATAGAGTATAAATCAACATCTAACCGATCAGAATTCAAGAGCACTGTGGTATAAAAATGACGAATGAAGCACGTCACTGCTCCTGTTTACATTTTTAAAAACGCACCGTAATGCTGTGTCAGAAAGGTGAAATCAGATTACAATGATTTCTGGGGAAATCCTGTTCCTTATGTCTATAATTATGCTAACTCGCTTAAATTGCTTCGGACTCCAAGGGGTTATCGAATTTAGCGTTACTTGAACTGCTACAACATTAACATCATTAATATACTGACCCGAGTCCTCTGAAAGGAAGCCTGCTTGTGCGTTTTTTTTAAAAAAAAAAAAAAAAAAAAAAAAAAAAACATTACTTAAATGCAGAAGCAAACAAGCAGCCAAATTGCTAATAAAATGATCTCAAATGAGGTGAACGATAACCATCTAAGACTTCATCTTACTGTGTAATTACACTGGTGTGGAGGTCCGGCAGCAGACGCTTTTGTGCCGCCTTTAATTAAGCAGCAGATTTGAAAGGGTGCTAAAGTGTCAGCTTAATTAACTCGAATGCCCGAGTTCACCAATATCGCCTGCCAGCTTGACTTAGTAGAAACATTACGCTCACCTTAGGACATTTGGCGATCCCCGAGGGCATGAAAAATACAAGAAAACCAATTAGCTATGCTCACATGAAGGCCAGTCTTGCACTCTCGAGTTGCTCCAATTAAGCAAGCTGCAAATGGACTACAGTTTCCTGGTATTCAGGTTGTTGTTGTTTTTTAATTCGTACGAGTTAGGAGGAAAATTAATCCGAGTTTTACATCAGGATGTTTAGTACACAGAGTGCAATGGGTATGTCAAGCACTACCAGTCAAGGCACTGATTAATCATGGTGTTAAACCTCAACACAAATCATTTCTCAACCACAAAGCAACATGAAAGAGATACGAGACGTACACGACTTGAGCCCGCACGTGTTTGTACGTGATATATAGTCGGGACCATACATATTTGGACAGTGACACAATTTCCATAATTTTGCCTCTGTATACCACTATAATCTTTTTGTAACTAAGCAACCAGGATGTGATTGAAGTGTAGATTTTCCGCTTTAAGGCGTTTAACAAAAAAATATTGCATTAACGGTTTAATAGCTAGGAATTACAACCATTTATTCTTACACGGTCCCTCGGTTTTCACAAGCTCCAAACTGGAGAATTGAAAAAAAGGGTCTGGAGTTCTCAGACATAGAGCACAGACTTTAGGAGTGGCCAAATCAATAATTTGGTACGTTCTTAAAAAGAAGAACGCAATGGTGAGCTCGGAAGAACATCAAAAGGCCTGGAAGACCACAGAAGGCAACTAAAGTGGATGATCGCAGAATTCTTTGCTTGGTGACCCCTTTACGACATGTAGCCAAGTCAAGAGCACTCTTGATGAGGTTGGATCACTGACAAAGTCTACAATCAAGCTTTCATCAATGTAAATACAGAGGATTTACGTCAAGATTCAAATCACTGGTAACACTCAAAAATAGAAGGGCCGGAATAGACTTTGATAGGGGAAAAAAACAACACCACCCAGTTCTGGAACAAGATTCTTTGGACAGATGAAACCCAATGGCACCTACACTATTTTGAGATCTTGAGGGAACGGTATAAGGCTTTATCCTGACAGAACCTGATTGAAATAGAAACAAGGGTGTGAAAGCCGAGACGCTACGAGGCATCAGGTTTGACACCTTAAAGCAAATTTCATTGCTGATGATCTGTTTCGCCCTTCATCAATCACAGGCTGCTCTCTGGAGACGGTGCCGGCACTCAGTGCTGGCACTCAAGCTTGGACTGTATATGATAAAAAAACTATGAACAATGTATGAAAAATATGAACCTGTGATTTGCTATAAAGCAGCTATTATGAAAGGGACTAACTTATTCCTTAAATGTGAAATTATAGACTGCACCATTACTACTGAGACTCGATATACACCGGAATTTCTCTGACAAAATCAATATGCTTGCATAACATGCCTATTTTATTTTATTTTTTTTTTAAGTTCCTGCTTGTTTCAGAGGCTTTTTTCCACTTCAGGTTCATCCCAAGCACGGCTCAGCAGGGTTCCAGACCAATTCCTCATGTTAGCGACTGAAAAAGCATCTTGACGGTTAAAAGAGGCTTAACTACAGGTTGCTTAGCTTGTGTCTCTTCAAACAGCTATTTCGGGAATCACCTCGAGTTGAGATTAAAACTGCTCTCCCACGTTTGAAGCGTGCCTAGTCTGTAAAATGCTGCTGGCTAAAATGCCAAATTCACTAAACAGATCAGCATTTCATCATACGTCTCTGAATCATATCATCTGTGGATCTGCCAGCTACCTAAAGGCAGTAGTTGCTGTTTCATGCAAACTCGAGCCAACAAATTTCTTCCCAAAAGAGATATTTGTGTAGAGAATAATGGCTTTACGTCTCACATCCCCATGGCAACACTTCATTTAAAAACAGCTTTATGTAGTGTAGAGCCAGGAGCTTAGTTTAGCTTGTTCAACTTATAGGCACAAATTAATGATAAAACCGCACTCTCTTCTCAATCACAGGTACATATAACTGGAATCGTAGCTGCCATTTTCCAAAGTCCAACACCAGGACAATTGAGTCAAGATTAACGGGGTCGAGGCCAGGTCAAGATCAAGTCCAAATCAAAGGGAGCCGACATCGAGCCTTTTCTTCAACCAGCTGTAATAATTAGGCTGGTTTCTAGAAGAAGGCATTACTTCTGGTCAAAATTAGTGCAGGTGAAGTAGTGAGACTAATGTCAAGAAGTCCAAGACGATACAGAAAACATCTCAAGACTGGACTATAGATATAGCACCTACATTCGTTCCACCGTTTAGTAATTGTGTGATATATTGAGTGAGAAAATTATATAAAACACTGCTAGATGTAAACTTGTTTATGGTGAACAAGTGCCCTGATTGGCAGCTGTTGTGTGATATGGGGCAGTTAGCTAGTGGGGGCAAATTGGCAAGTTTGCCATGACCAAATAGGGGGAATCCAAAAGCTATAGGTTATTTAATTACCTGGTTCATTTGGTGACATAATTGGCAAAGTAACCAGTGGCTGTTCCAATGGGCAACTGGGGAAAATAATGTGTGTGTGTGTGTGTGTGCATAGTCAAGGCTCACCTTTCTCTTTTCTCCTTTTGTACAGCTGTACTGGACGGTGAACAGCCCAGGTAATGGTGTGCACATGAGTAGTGTGTGTGTGTGTGTGTGTGTGTGTGTGTGTGTGTGATGCGCACTGTAGGCAGTGGCATTTCTGTTCTAGTAAACATCACAAGACGACACATTTCTAATTACAGCTGCTTCATCCCGGCTACCATAAACAACTCAAGGCAAAGTCTTACACGAAAAACAATTATCAGCGTGAATGAAATGTGTTTACAGAGAACATTTATTTTCCAGCCATTCTTTATTAACGCTGCAAGACGTCAAGAAATCAGGCTCTTCACCAAACATGACAGCTGACAAACATGGATGAATAAATATCAAGAAGGGCTGAAGGGAAATGTCTGACCGAGTACTGGCATTCTGCTCTAGGTTCCTAATCAGCATTGTTGAGTCGACAGATATCCGTGTTAAAAAAAGTCTGGGAAGGTTTTAAGCAGGATTCCTCGAGAAAATCGGTCTGTCCAAGGTGAAGGTCCTCACAGCAAACCCGCTGGTCATTTCACCGTTCACCGTTACGCTGTAAAAATCGCTCTTTTAAGTAGTGTCCGAGGAAGAAACGTCAAATATTACACAACATGCAAACTATGCAAATCAAATAAAAGTCAATTAGGCATGTAATTATTTTACAAGCACCCAATAACAATAAAACATATTAGTGATTGCTTAAATCTCATCCTGACTCGCTGTTTAAGCCAGTGAATAAATCCGTCTCAAGTATTCAGTCGTACAGTAACGCTAAACGCTATACGCGCACTTCCTCCCTGTACTCCCCAGCATTAGCAATAAAGTTCAGCCTGAACCTGTTAAAGGAATGCTCTCGTGTTTTTCTCATCTGCAACGCGTGTGTGATTTCCAAGGATGATAATGCACCCAACACGATTCCCTTTTTTTCCCGGCGGAAATGAAAATGAATCGAATCTCAATCATACATGTAATTTTTCACAATCTGTTCAGTGAATAACTGATAAAAGCTCTAAATGTGTGTAATTCAACCTGTTGTTTCATCCTAATTATTACGGTTAGTAATATGAGTGTAAACACAGAGTTAAGGAAGCAGAAGAAGGGGCTATTACTTTTGTAAGTATAACTGTAAATAGACGGTTTCTCTCGTTTTTAAGGATTTCGCTTGACTCGCCCGTCACTGCTGCTTCTAGGCTAGTTAACTGGATTTCCAGGTAAGCATGGTACAGGCACAGACGTGAGTAATCAGGTTGCATTTCTGATCCAAGGTGATCACGCAGGCACTACAGACGCGGTGTGCAGGGACGAAATTGAAAAGAGCAGGTGTGTTCCTTTTAAAAACCGAACCATTAATAATCGCCCTAGGATTAACAACCACGTAGCGTTTTGGTCATGTTCCGTGTTTATACAGAATGAGCAAGGCGAACAGGTTAGACCAGTGCAAACGTTTACACACGGCAAGACAAGGACGGACACGGGAAATCTCGGACAGGTTCTTGGTCGGAATTGTTTAGAAGAGAGCAAAAGTTGAGCTCGGCTCAATCTGTAGTGTCCAAAAAAAAAAAAAAAAAAATTCGTTTCCCATCAAACAGAATGTCTTGTCTTTACTATTCGGAGGCTTTGTAAGTGGAATGATGTCATAGCGTTCGGATCGAACTCGCTGTGAAATGAGAGGACTCTCCGGCTAGATTAAAAATGGATCAGACGGCAAGCAAGCGGTGAGGCGGAGACGCAGAAGGGCGGCGGGGTAACGAGGGGAGGCCGTGGGGCTGCGGGGTCGATTTACTTCATAGCGGCGCTCTGAGCTGACGTGCAAAACGCTGTGGCAATTATCGGCCCAATTACGTGCGCTCGCACGTCTCCGGAAACACTTTAATTTGTTGCTATAATGAACAGCAGACATAATGAACCTAACCGAACTCGAGCGGCGTGACTCTCCTGGCAACGCTCACGTCTTACCAGCTATTACTATACATCTTATAATTGTCTGGAACTAATATAGGACTAATTTTATCGTTCCTATTTACATGAACACGACACAAAGAGAAAACAGGAAGCTGCTGTCGATGTGAAGCAGGAACTCTGAACAGACGGGCCGTCTCGTCAGCGCGGGCGAGCTCGTGGGGTTGGAGGAGGTTCGGGATCGGCGAAGCGGGTCGTGGACGCAAAGCATTGTGGGTCAGTTAGCAAGATACCCGCCCTGCTCCAGAGACAAAGGCGACACGCAAAGTGTTACAGTGTTAAGTACATTCAGCGGTTGAGGACTTGCGAGTGATCACACACGTATCCCTCCTCTGCGTGAACATGAGGATCGATCCAGTCATCCAGTCTGTGTGGTATGAAGAAGTTGCAGCATCTCTCCGCATCCACGGCCAATCAGACCGAGAGGCTGTGGGGCTTTCTTCGGTGTGATTTACGCTAGCCCGTGGCCTTGGGATCTTGCGCAGGATCGGTGCCTTTGCTCAAACGCATGATCTCCTGAGATAACAACTCCAGATCCTGCAAGACAACAGAACACAATGAGCCGGTGAACATGTACACGTGAACATAAAGAACATACAGGAAGACGAGTTCAATATCAGGAGGCGGTACTAAAATCTCTAATGCATGCTGAAAGATAAACGGTTGTGATCTGAGCACTCACTTTGGCCTTGCGACCAAATAAAGCAATGCGCCCTGGAAAGCAATGCGACGTGAAAAAAGAAGGACAGAGGGTGAGGAAAGTAACCGACAAGTTGAGAAAAAGTGAGAAAGAGAGATTACCGGAGTGTAAAACGGAGCGACGGAGAAGAATAAAGCCAGCGCTTTCCAGTGGACTATCGACTCATCCAGCAGCTACAGCGTTCCCTCCTTTGTGCTCGCTCCCAGTTCTCTTAACAATCTCAACCTCTACTACCACTACACACTGGCATACGCTGAACAGCAGCCAACACACTCCTCCTCACATCTCCAACTGCAACCTCTCTTCCAACTTTAAGATATAACCCGAGTACATATAGAAGAACATCAGGACAACGGCAGGCGGACTTTTTTATTTTCTACAGTGTATAAGCACTCACCGGCCACCTTGATAACACTCATTCATGCAATTATCCATTCAGCCGATCATGTAGCAGCAGCGAACTGCATAAAGGCATGCAGATACAGGTCGGGAGCTTCAGTTAACGTCCACATCGAACATCACTACTGGGATTTTCATGCACAGCGGTCTGTAGCGTTTACACAAGCACAAGCCATCCAAACGATGACGGCCTGTTGAGAGGAAGGCTATGATGACTCAAATGACCACTATGTACATCCGTGATGATCAGAAAGCATACGATGAGTTACAACAGCAGAAGACGACGTCAGGTCAGCCAGGCGCAGGAATCCGAGGCGACGGCGTGCACGGAAACTGGACACGGTGGGCCGATAGTGGTGAAGTCAAAGCTGCTGAGCCTTTAAAACTTTCTTCCAGGAGCACCAGCCCCTCCCCTTCCCTCCACCTCTTCCTCCTGTGAAGGTTAAAGTAGGACGTTTGTGTAACCTACAACTCCCGCAGGGCTCCCATAACACCCGCGCGCCACTCCGCCAAGGATCCAGACCGTCCCTGAACCTCTCACCACCAAAAACACCCTCTCACTCTGGATAAATAAAGTCTCTGACACACATACTGGGGCTTCGCAAAATGGCGTTCGGGATCGCGGTAGCGGCTTTTGCAGTACTTGCAGGTTTTAATGATGCGGCACGGCTTTAACCTGTCTGATCAAACGTAATCCGAATGTTTGTCAACACAAAAAGCGGACGCATGTACGATTCATCATACGAAAGAACATACCATGCAGTCCAGATGAAAATGTTATTTAAAACGTCAGAACGTGATCAAAGAAATCGAAACGTATTCTTTAAAAGAAATAAAAAAAAAACCCTATACGGTATGTACTGTATATAAAACAAAGCAGTGTTATGATGAAGTCTCTGCTCTCTGCTTTCCTGCGGTCCTTCAGCGGGTGTTGAGCCAACTGCCAAAAAAAAGTCAGCAAGAGAAAACAAAATACATTTTAGGCAAATATTCTTCAAAGAAACAAAATGGTATGAAGAAAAACAGTCAAACAAAGTCATTCAAAGGCTAACAGTGTTTTCAGATCCGGTCCAAACAGCACTGAGTCGGTTATGGGTTATCACTGGGCTTACAGGAGGAGCTGGGCGAGGTCCAGCTCGGCCCCGGTACTTCTGGTTCTGCAGCGTAGTCCATCTCTCCAATCTCCTTATTTGCTGCCGGGCCCTAAAGGCAGGCTGCTTTCACACAAAACGTTTCTCAACACTTACTCTTGATCAAATGATTCCTGGTGCATTGCTGTGTGAAAACGTCCCTTTATTCATCAGGACATTGTTTTGTTTTTTGTTTTTTTAAGCAGAACATAATGAAATCGATTAAAAAAAAAACAAAAACAAACTAGTCTATAGAAGTCACTGCCATGAAGCTCCTGGCAAAACCTGCTCATGCTTTGTCATTCGAATAAACGTGACCGTTAACTCAACCCAGTGCTAAAGCGGGTGAATACTTCTGCACGACGCTAAAACTATCGTTTGGACATTTTGTTTTCTTATAATGACGTGCGGTGTGTTTTGCTACGCAGTCAGTGCTCCGTTAAGGTGCTGGAACTTTAGACGACGCGCGACGTGACTCGCTCGCTAAAACGAGACGTACGGAAGATAGACGTGGACGCGCTTCAGGAAAAGACGAACGGGGATAAATATTGATTCAGACATCACAAGATTACCTTTGGCCTCTACAGTCACAAGCGGAGGCTGTTCGCTTCCAGACATCCGCGTGACTATTAGCTGGCATGGCCGACGGCTTTCGTCCTCAATTTTCCCCTTTAAAGTGCGGCCTTGTTCTTCTTCTTCTTGCTCCGGCATAACTTGCAGATGTAGTGCTTGTTAAAAGCGACTGAACCATTCAAGACCAGCCAATACTCTTCATAGCGATGTCGATGACTTGTTGCATAAGCTGCGCTGCTGTTTATTTATAGGCCTAGAATCCAATTCATCTCTGTACACAACTCCGCTTTTCTCCATATATATATATATATTCCCGCACTGAACACTCGCGCGCCTCCGCGATCATTATAAATACACCCAAACCCGTACCGACACGCATGTCCACGGGTTACGTAAACGGTGACCTGTTACGGCTGTATTAAAACGGCACCGTTTGGCTAAAACACTACCAGCATACAAACCGGTGAATCAGACTGAATTCTCTTGGACCGTGGACGGTGAATCGACAGGTTAATTGTCATTAGTTGATCTGTGTGATGGTGTAATCCCATCAAAAGCATCGCCCCAACAGGGCACCCGGGGTAGAGTTGCTATTCCTGCACCACGAACCGCTTCATCGTTAAAAAATAACCACCCACATTTTGGCTCTCGATGAATAAGCTCCCGTCGGTGGAGTCTCAGAGCGTCGTGACAGCAAACCGCCCACACACACACACACACACACACACACACACACACACACACACACACACACACACACACACACACACACACACACACAGCCTAGCATGCTGTCAGAACTAGCTCTGCACACGATCCTCCAGCATCAGGCTGATAGTTTATGCAGCTTATTAGCAAAGCAGGGAATCTCATGAGTCACGCTTGCTATGATTCAAGTCTACGCAACATACCTGGGTTTGGATCGGGAAGCAATAATAATAATAATAATAATAATAATAATAATAATTTAGCAGCCTATGAAGCAAAGGGTTTCTGAGCCACAAATGTTCCTAACATTTTAACTATTTAATTTGCATACATCTCAGCTAATCTTCCACTTTCACTGGCCCAAACGGCTGGCTGCTAGCTGGAAGAGATGAAAACACATCACCGATCCTACATCATGATACACTTTTCCGACGTCGTCAGCGGTTTAACAGCTTCTTTGTGTATCAGTACTGAAATCAAATCATTTAATATTTAAACTGGTTTTTTTTGTTTTTAGTAAACGCTCCATGCCCTTTTTTTCTCCTTGCTAGCACGCAGAGAAAAATAAATTGCGCCACAAACATGCTAGTGTGTCTCCATGAAGGAGATCAGATCGATAGATCACAAAAAGCAACAATATGAACAATGAGGTAAGAAGTCCTGCTCGCTTGTATTCTGTCGGCCTCACGAGACCAAGGCACAGGTCAAAGGTCATCCACAAAAAATTCCGAACGTCATCTTTGAATTTGATTTTAAAGCAGCAGAAACGGGTGATCGAAATCGGTAAACGCTCCTACCGGACTGCGGATGATGTCTCGCCTTAGTAAACATACGCGATACGCGCTGTATTACGTATAACGATGTCATAAGGAAGTCTTCATGTATCAGTGTAAAAAAATAATAATAATAATCAAAATAAAAAGATTCCCATCACTCCTCCCGCCATACCTTCTGCAGATGCATGTTCTTGGTGAGTTGTTCCTCCAGCATGTTCTGCAGCTTCTTGTTCATCTCCCGCAGGTTCTCGTCTCCAGGCTTGACCAGATCCCGGAGCACCGAACTCAAACCTCCCCTCTCTCCTTGGTGAGCGGTATGAGACGCGGCTCCTCCTCCATCTGCGGGAGACAGAAACGTGTGAACGGCTTCGGGTAAAACGAGTTTGAGAGGTCCGACTCACGGCTGTGGTCATTTACCGCATACGCGGCTTCGGCATTCAGCAGGCGATGATAGATGATAGCGTAGCGATATTGTGATCAACGATGCCTCGATACACTTTTTCCTGATATCAAACGCATCGCGTCATTCTGTAACGAGTCACGAACTCTGAAAGCAGAAGATACGTATTGCGGAAATCGACCCCCGGTGCGAGCGGAAGATTCAGAACCGTACAACCCTTAGTAGGTCTCAGTATCGTCATGCGTCTTAAGAACGGCTTTAATATCGGGATATGATATTTCTGCCATATCGTCCACTCCACGACAGAGTGCAAGGTTTCCTAGAACAGCGCAGCCTGCGTTTACCCGTATCTCTGCTCCCTCTAGACCGTAGCCATCCGAGTGAAACCAATCTCAAGGAAAGCAAATCATTAGATCTTTCATTAGCCCGCATTAGAATTATCGCTGCTAGAACATCGAGAACATTTATCAAAGCGAAAGTTTTATGCCATTAGAAAATGAACGCTTTTAGATAAGACGCGTTAAAGCCATTAGGCTCCACAGATGTGACGTACGGGATCCATTCAACCAGCAAGACTACGGCGAATGTGTTTACATCGTCTGGAAGCTTCCGACGTTCGACGTCGATGTCAGGAAGAGAGTTCTTCTGTCTGGTGCTAGCATCACACATTTCTGCTCTAGTGTAAACAAAATGGGACTTTCAATGGAAAACGATGCCGGGAAAGCAGCACGGACTCTGAGAAACCTTACATGGTAGAACTATTAGGGTTGGATTCGGGGTAGTCCAAATAATCAAACGGAGCGCAACGCCGTATTAGGAGCGCTACGTCAATCTCGGCGGGAAAGCCACAAGGAAAGAAACTTGGCAGGGATGCGGCGTTCTAGGAAAACGAGAAGCCGAGTAGTTTTCTCTAACAACGCGTCAGGAAGCGTTCTGTTATTGTTATTCTTACGGCACAGTAAGCTTTTATTTATCTCTTTCCACGTAAAATATCCAAATCCGCCGCCGCCGCCGCACCTGCTCCCTGAGAGGTATGTAACCCCTGAAATAAACCCAACTCATTCTGACGCACAAATTACTTTCTTAATGTGCATCATTTTGCAGAGAGCAGCAATCAAAAATAAACAAGACTAAAGATGATCCTGCAAGTGATTTCTCCAGCAGGCCCATTAATATACATAGTCCATTAGTCTCTGATCGCAGAAGAGGACGGAAGACTGACCTGCACGGACGTACACCTACGACAGCGGACTATCTGTGTATCGGGCATGTACGTACGCGACGATACGATTCTGTCAAAAGTTAAAAGTTTGGACACGCCTACTCTTTTTCATAGGTTTTTCTTTATGTTTTTTGCTTTCTACGTTGTAAAACATTACTGAATACATCAAAACTA
>JAQMYM010000039.1:4160244-4174686 GCA_030014255.1 Parauchenoglanis ngamensis | reverse complement strand
GCTCAACTAAGTAAAGAGAAACAACAGTCCATCATTATCCAGTCTCTTTTAAAGTCATAAAAATAAAGAAAAACATCGCATTAGAAGGCGTGTCCAAACTTTTGGACTGGTAGTGTAGGAAGACGTCCGTAAACACTTTGGTATCTGGATTCTTAAGTGATCCTCATCAACATGTCTGGAATATTTAGAAAGCAGGAAACATCAGTATTAAAAAATGCAATTAAAGTAGAAAACAGGCACAAGTCTACTGGTCATGAGGTAAACGATACAGAAAGGCTAGTTAACCGAAGGTTCGCTCGGACTTCAGCCGAACTGCCAGGTGGAGTTTTCCTTGAAAGCTCAGCAGCGAGTCGAGCTCCGGCGCTCCTGCCAAGCGTCTCAAGGGCAACAGTTATCGGTTCGATCGGGCCGCATCTATCTCCAATATCACTGCACCTGGCTGACTGGAGAATTTCAAAGTCAGTCCACAACTCCTTAATCGAATAAATATCTCCATCGCAATCCCTTAAAGATGGTCGTTTCCAGCCACGCCCACAACCATCACAGATAAATACATACCTGCCTATCCACAATTCTCCAAATGACGTATACAAAACGGATATGCGATGGAGTCATTACTAATTGCTAATGCACCGTGTACTCCGAGTCATGCTGGATTTCACGTTGTACCGCTTCCCCATGCCACACAGCACTTAAAAGCCACAAATGCATTGCTTCCTGTGGGCAACTTTCCACAATCTCATGCCCATTTGAGCGCTGTTTTAGTGCTCAAATGGGTATCATTTGACACAGATTTGTATCAGACATGCATGGAAGCTTGAGGATGTATTGCTACGCGCTTTCCACTATGAAATTAAAGCAAGGCAGAAGAGCAGTAAGTGAAAGTTATTTGAGTCATCAACCTCAACGGTAAAACCCGCTTCCACCTGAAGCTACCTGTTGAAAGATGCATTAGAGGGGACTGTTTGTTTAATCACACTCCCTCCGCTATGTTAATGTAGCCTTTCTTAGCTCCCTAACCATTCCCCACACCAACATGAGTAAGAACCGCCCACTTCCACCAACGTAGGTAAAAACTACTCACTCCTACCCACGCGAGTGAACACCGCCCACTCCAGCCCCCCAACATGAGAGTAAACACCACACACGCGAGAGGAAAAACTCACCGCTGATATCCACATCAGAACAAAAGTACCCAATCCCAACCACCAGATTAAAAACTTCCGACATCAAAGTAAAACCTGTAAACCCGGAAGTGTAGACACGTTGACAGATAGTTTATTTCCGATTTCGGGAATCGCCATCATCTTTATTTTTTGCCTGCAGCTCAAGCCGAGTCTGATGTTCCGTAGTGGACGATCGCTGAATAAAAGTAATCTGATGACGACTCGATCAACAATTGGATTTATTTCTAAATACACGCCACATGACCTGCCAAGAACTAAGACTCCTAACGCGGCATATATTTTTTCCATCGTTGTGTGTTAAAGCTGAAGACTTGGCGTCGTCTCTTCAGGTCACATGACAACGATGACGCGGACCTCCGGGTTCCGAGGCCGAAGACGTCCTTCGACCTCCAACCAAGGAAACGACTGCTAGCCCGCGTTAACGACCGCACTGATGGGAAAACGCCAGAGCTGCCTGTAACTACTATTTCTTTCATATTGATCAGCAACTTTAATTCTAATTTGCTGCGGCATGGAGGTAGAGCTCTGTTGGGATGCTTTGATAAATCCTGCAAAGCAGATTTACAGAGAGGACTCCTTGTCCTAATGGGTGGAAAATGCTGCTGGGATGGGTTTCAGAGGCATGGAGCAGAGCCAGGATCACTCTCCGGCTTGATGCCCGGGAGGAGACCGTTAACCGGAGAGGTCTGGCTGCTCAGAAGCATCGGATGAAGCGGGAGATGCTTAGATCATCAAGGCGGGTTCTCAGTTAGCCGCTCGGGGCATTCCCGACCACAGCGCTTATTGGAGGACGAGAGCGCTTATGATGTTACGACACGGCCATTCACTGCGCAGCCCAAAACAAGTTGTTAAAAGAAAACGGGATGTGCCGAAACCTCCACTGTGTCGAGTGCTGCAGAAGCTTCGCTCGGACACCTGTGAAGGTTTTCCAGCAGGATGCGTCTCCTGACTCACTGGGCACCTGCTGCCTCCACACTAACTGCATCCCTGCAGTCGACTCCCACTGGAGCGAGACAGGTTAAATGGAAAAAGGAGTGGGAGGGAAACAGGCTCTTTTATCTCTGTAACGACTCTCCTGCCCCTCGCTGCTATGTGTCATCTGCTGTCATGGACCTGAAACATAGTGTGATGAATTACATGAGCCTTTTTTTTTTTTTATCTCTGAAATAACGCTTTGATGATGGCACTGTATCAAACACCACTTTGTAACAAAAAAGTCTTGATTCGCATCTTTTTTTTTCTCACCAAACCTTAAGCTGGAAGCCCATTAGCATGGGCTTGTGGTTCTCTTATTGATCCAGGATGAGAAGATTAAGTGATTTGCAGCAACTTGCTTCAATCCTGGAAGAGATGTGAGAAGTTAGGTTAATTCATGCACCAATAAACGTCCACAACAGGCCACACGGTGGGTGGGGTAGAGGACTTGCAGTCTGCAGTAAGGCGTGTGCTCGCTTGAGAGCTTCGTTCGACTCCTGCAAGGAAGAGCACTTAGTGAGAAAGCGCTGCTCTCTCGGGCACACACGCACGGGCTCTGAACTTCAATGCGAGATTAGCTCTGACCCTTTTGTCCCACACGTTTGCAGACACGGCCATATTAAATCACGCGCCGTTTGTCACAAACTACAAATCGATGCGCTGCAAATCCGCATTTTGATTACTGAAGAATGTTAATGTTAATAACCTCCGTAAGCTCTAACGCGCACAGAGACGGAAATCCCGACGCCTGAACGTATAAGCACGGCGAGTTCTGACCTACTGATCGTCTCTGCTCAGGAAGAAGTTGTCGCTCTAAATAAACGCATTTGCTGATTGGAGGTCTCTCTGATCCCACGCTCTTTACGACGATTCAAAACGCGGTCTCCGGTGACGGCGCCGACTTCAGATCCGTCAAGCGAATGCAATAATCACCTGCCAAATAAATCACATTAAAAACATCAAACAAAAGCTGAGCTTAAAATATGCCTCAGGAATGAGTTATGATGACGGGAAGCACTTGTGATGACGATGAAAGGACCGGACAGCGTATAAGGGATGAACGTGCCAGTCCTATACTACGAATCGGAGCTCATACTGGCCTGGAACACTAGTCTATTGGGACACATGACTTTCTGCCGTGATCCAATCTTGCACTGGAATACGCCGTCCACGCCTACAACGCTTCGCACGTTTGGCTCCGTTCCTTTTAGGATCAGTATTGGGCGTAGGTCCAGTTCCATGCCTTTTCATTGAAAGTGCTCAAACGTCATTGGAGGGAAATCCCCTAGCTGTCACGTCGCCTCATTTCTTTCTCCACTATCAGGATGCTGATTCTGTACTGAGCGTGTTATTTGTGATATTCCCTTTACGAATATGTATGTGGAAGACGTTTTAAACGCGTCACGCGTCCATCCCCACAACACGTCCGTGCTCCTCATAAGTAAAACAGCCCTGGCCCGCTGTATCCGCACTTTCCCTCCAAATAGAACATTAATCTTAAACATAAATCATATTTTTGCATTATTGTGTGAATCTCCTTAAAATCTCATCCTTTTCCACGAGTCATCCATCATCGTAAGAAGAAGGGAAAAAAATGTCGTTTTTCCATCAAAAAACACTGTTATGCGTTTAAAAGCAAAATGCAGGGTTACTTTATTTATAAAAACAGTATATTAGATGATACGTAAGGCTCTGAATAGAAAGGCACAGAAAAGTGCAAAATAATAATTGCGCACAGCAGCTTAGACTTGATGAACAGGGGAAACTTTAACGCTCAATTCGGATGTTTTCTCTCCATCCGAGCATCTGATGCAGAGAGCAGAGCAACACACACGCGCACACACGCGCACACGCACGCACGCACGCACGCACGCACTGTGCTGCATTATTGAGGATGAGTGTTGGGTTCGCTCAGGCATGTCCGCATGCTGAATCATTTACATCGCTCCTCGTGTCAGCCCTCATCCCGCGATGGCGTCTTCGGCTTCTGAAAACCCCGCCCTTCCTCTCGGTCCTATACTCTTCCTCCTTTGTTTCCCTGTGTCCGTTTCGCCTGGAACTCGTCCCAGCTTCTAAAAGGGCTGGTATGTTTTCCCAAGCCGTGTTGCTATCTTGAACCAACAAGCGGCCACGTGGAGCCATCCTTCGCTGCAGTAGATATGAGGCTTTGTATTAAATAAAATCACTGCATGATCTGTACGCCTATATTGATAAGTGCGATGTGTGGCGATGGCTGGAATTTCAAATGTAATCATTCACGTACCATATCTTCCATATTAATAACGCTGCCTTCGTGACAGTTCCACTGAAGATGATTAAAATAACAACACGCTTGTATTAAAGGAAATGACATCACATGTTATAAAAACCTCAGTTTTTCTTCTCCTGTCTCCTAGACTCTTCTTGATAACCCGACGTCAGATTAGTGCGCAAAACATGTTATGTGACATGGATATAATCAGCCGTGCGGTACGCATGTCAGGTCACCTGTCCATGCGTAAAGCGCTTGGATCCGAAAATCACCCTTAGCTACGCCTCAGTGCGAATAAATGATTCGTAACCCACAGGCAAAAGTCGTTTCGCGAAAATGCATGAAAGTTATGATTAGCACGCATGTCAAGCCGTTCGCGCCTGACCTCCGACAGTCCGGATTAACTCCGCACTGAATGGGTGTCTTATCGAGGTGATCCAGTTCACGGCCAAATCCTGAGCCAACCAAAGCAAATGAGGCTTACAGAGTAAACACTGGCCCAAATCCCTCAAGCAGCGCAGATAAGAAAATCAAGAACTGGGTCTTCTTTTAGTCTCAGGAGCAACACCACAATGTGACCGACAAAATGAAACACCGAGTTCAGAAAAAAAAAAAAAATACACTACCAGTCAAACGTTTGGACACACCTTCTCTCTTTTTTTTTTTTTGTTTGTTTTCTACTTTGTAAAGCAATACTGAACACCTCAAACTACGAAGCAGCACATATACTGAATTATGTAGTAAACAGAAAAGTATAAAAAAAAACACACAAAATACGTTTCATATTTTAGATTCTTCAAAGTCGCCCCCATTGAGCTTGATGATATTGTGAGCATTATCTTACCCAGCGTCATGAAGTCGTCACCTGGAATGTGTTTCAGTGAACAGGTGCGCCTCGTTAAACGCTTATTAGTGGCATTTTAATGCATTTGAGACATACAGTAACTAGTAAATGATAAAAATACAGTATTGTTTATAACAGCCCTATTGAACAACTGTAGTAATCCATAATATGTCAACAACCGCTCGACTAAGTAAAGAGAAACAACAGTTCGTCATTACTTTAAGACTTCATGAAGTGTCTTAAGTAATAAAAATAAAGAAAAAAAACATTGAATTAGACGGCGTGTCCAAACTTTTGACTGGTCGTGTATGTGTATATTTTTAGTTCAGACGCACGCTCAAAAAATAAAAGCCCTTAAAAGGTGCTGATCGTTCTTTAAACGCCTAATGAGTGACGACGGAGAAAAGCGCGACGCGCTTGTGCGACGCCGCTTCAAAGGATCAGGGACCTTCAACTTTTATAACACAATATTTACAATTAGAAGACACTGGCCTTAATGAAACCTAGTCTGGCATTAAATGTTAAATCAGTCAGTCATGAAATTAAAACAGGAGGAAAGCTCGTAGGGGAGGGGAGGGGAGGACGGCGTCACATCGTCTTCCCTCTCTACTGCGGACACCAGATTAACCCATTTGCTAGAAGGCTGATGGAGACAGGACGCCTGAAGTAATGACTGTAATCGCCGTGATCGGAGAGGTTCTTTCAGGGCCAAAGGTGCCAGCACACCTCAGAAAGTGGCACTGCGCGTGTGACAGAAAGAAAGTGGAGCGGATCTCCACGGAATACCAACATTGACTCTTGTATTGAAGACGCCCGACCGAGTCGCCATCCGATCACAGCCCTTAAGGGTCCAAAGGGGTCAATTAGGGTCCAGGGTGAAAGGTGAAAGGTGAAACAGCCCCCGTCGGGCACCAACAACCCCACCACGATCAAAGACAGATGCTTAAGTTCTTCCCATCATGTCAGTTAATCTTCACATCATACAGCTCTTGACCTGCAGCTACATGATTTGTTGTGCTGCTGCCATATTCTAGCATTAATCTAGCATTTGTCTTCAAATAAAAAACCACCATGAAATTGTCGCTCATGTTGCAGTTTGTATTTACAGCTAAATCGTTCCGTGGTTCCAAAAGGAAGTACCGCCTAGAACCATGTGCACAAATATTCTATTAACGACCCCTCAATAAATCTATGCATTTTCCTTTTCTCCGAATATACTTTAACACCTCAGAGTAAGCGGCAGTTTAAATCATTACGGAACTCGCCATATGTGTAAAGCGTGACTAATTAAACCAGCCAGTTACAAATGAAACACCTTGACAGCATCTCAAACACCCCGAAAACACGTTCTAGACGTGTTCCTCTTAGTCGATCATGTGCGTGATGCAACTCCTCAGCCGACATCTGCTCGCTGAAAAGGTACAGTTAAAGCTCCTGCTCGATGTTCGGAAATCAAACTCGCGGTGAGGCTTTTTAAGATTTCCCCTTTGCGTGCGGAGCAGCCTGGACTTCCTGACAGCAGGCCAGGCAATGTTATTGAGCTCCAGTGCCTGCTCGCGCACAAGTCGAAAACAGAAGGGGATTGCTAGATAGATAAATAAATAAAAGCACTTCAATCCCAGTGAGGAAAATGAGATTCACGAGATTCACGAGGTATTCGTATTCAATCTCAGTAAAGGCCTGGATTGCTGTGAATTATCTACACGGTTAGATGGTATCATAAATCCTTTGTTTCGATAATTGTTGTAGATCAGAGGTTAAAAATCGATCTTGGTACTCATGTTGAATTTTTTTCCCCCAACTGTAGTTAATTTTGCACCTTCTGTGTAAAAGATCCGGATATGGAACGGGTTGTGGCGTCATTCGTTCCGATTCGGAGTCGGAGCGATTGAGGGTACGAGAGCTCGGACAGGCCGGCACGGTGGAACAGGGAACGTCCTTCTGTCCGAGACCAGCGCGGATACAAACGTCTCCGTCGGCCGTGTCTAAGGTCTGTGCGCCTTTTTGCCTCGCGTCACTTCCCACTTCCTCCCCGACACGTTTTTGATCCCATAAGCACGCTCAGTAACTTTGCTTGCGTTTGAAGAGTGATATAAATGTGCATGGCTTCCAAAAGCACCTCCATACTCGGTTAGAGTTTTTGAAAGCAGTATGCTCGGCGTATGCGTATATCCGACACCTATGCTGTTGCTCCGTCGTGGTACACGTCACGTGTCTCATTCCGTAACAAGAGGTAATGTAAAAACACACATCGGTACGGTCTTTGGTTACGTGTAAACAACCAAGGCCACTATATTGATCGATGTTGTGGGGTCTTTGTGGAATAATAACGGCGAGTTCTTTCTTATATTTCTGACCCTGGAACAAATCCTGAGCTTCCAACTAAATAAGTCAGTCTTACGGGACCTTTAACGAATTAAACGTTAATGTGTTTCAGGAAGGGACTGTGACGTCGTCGTGTGATTGTGTACGAAGCGAGGCTAAATGCAAATGAGGCGTTATGCCTCGGTGAGCTGCCATCAATCTCTCCGCCCATCAATCAACCTACCTACCGAACACTTCTTCAGCAACACCCTGTTCGATCTTCTTCCGGCAGCAGTTAACGCTAATTATTTTCAATCAGGCACTGAGTTCGGGTACTGACTCGCCAGCGCACACTTAAATCAGAGCATCTGCGTCGTCTCAGTACAGTGGTTTTCTAATCAGCACAGGAGTGACCGAAAAAGGAAAAAACAATACGGGGCAGAGATGGAGACGAGCGAACGCGCCGTTCATCCTTGAAGTCGATTTTCATTACAGTGATGTTCGTTTGGCCTGGGAGAAAGGGCAGCGGGGCAGACAGATAACACAGAGGGCACGCGCTGATGCTAATCTGACCAAAGTGCAGAGATGCTACAGGGGAATCTTTAACCACTGTTTTCTGTTCAGGTCAAATTGACCCATTTTAGATGTTTGCTTCAAGTGGAGCCAGTCTTCTATTTCCCTCCGACAGGAAACTTTAGGTGATTTTTTTCTCTCTCCACTCAACATAACATAAAAAAATTTAATCAAATTACCTTTTTGGTGCATCTGCTACACCTCGTGTACATGTTTTATAAACATACCACATGTCGCACCTTACGTCCGAGCATTTCAGGTACATCGGTACGCGATACCTGCGTCCCTAATTAAAACTCATCCTCATTCGACTTCAAGCAGCATGAATGAAACTCGGAACGTGCAACACGGCGGCGTTAAAACTCGGAGAAAGCAGCGGATCGTTTAAGAAACGCAGAACCCGATATAAGATTACATAGGCCGTGTGACATCATGACAGCTTTTTTATTTCATGCCCCGATAGCTACTGGTTGTCCTCATGATAAGTAATAATTTAAAAAAGGACTTGAGGCATGACTAACAGCTGAGCAGATCTGCAAACACGCCAGTGTTACGGCTCTTAAAGCAAATAAGCCTGGGGGCGGAAAAACAAAAGCCGCCGAGCCTCTTACCTCTCCTGCTGTCCATGACGTACGTCTCGATGATGGCGCTCTTCTTGCAGATGTCATCGGCCATGGAGGAGCAGCTGACCTCCAAGTGTTTCACCTTGACGCAAGAACAAACGGCACATGCTGTACTGTTCCCTCAATGCACATAACAGACTAAATCAATGTGACAGGTTAAAAAAAAAATAAAAATAAATAAATAAAAAAACGTCATGCCGATGTTTCTTCTTCACTCAGTGGTAGAATGAAGTCATGCGATCTTTTTAAGTTTAGTATTATGTATATTTCACGTAATAACTTCAAGAAGGTCCATTTTACATCAAAAGCATCGCAGCCCATGAGTATCGGTGCGTAAAGCGCTCGTTCGGTAAACGTACCACGCAAACATCTATCAGAAAAGCTCACGCGCGGTGGCATTTAAACAGCCCCAGAGTTTGGATTTTAACCAGCGCCAGATTGCGTGCTAATACAGCAGGCTCGCATCGCTTCGGTGTAATTCCTAGAAAAGCCCGAGAGCCACTTGATCGAGACGATCAGATCTGCGCTCCCGATTCTCCGTCTCTTAGAAGCCACTTTGGGTAAAAGCGTCTGTGATGAATGAGTAAGACTAAATACCAGCGCGCGACCGCGTTACGTCCTGTTACAGTAGCCGTGACAACCCGTTCATCTCAGTCACTCCGCGGCGACATTTCACTAGAGAGACGTAATCGATACGACCGTCAGGCGGCATGCAGGAGCGAAGTCAAAGGTCACACCTTCTCCTCCAGCAGCCACTTCTCCTGCTGCACCTCGGCCAGCCTCTGGAAGAGCTCGTTGACCTCGTCGTCGGAAAGGTCGGCTGGTCTTTGGGATTGAGGACTGCCAGTGTTGGACTGCAGACAGAGAAACAAGCACAAGAAATTAAGATCGGTTTCCTATTTAAAGCTGACAGAAGTGTTCAGGTCACCCGGGGTCGCGCGAACGACGTATTAGGAATATAACTATTAATAACAATATTTATCTGAAATAAAAAATCTAAATCAAATAAGAGAGGGCATTATTATTACTCCTCTTATCACCCCGTTTGTAAGTCATGTGACGCTTAGTTTGGGGCTGCTGGAATTTTACGCAGCACCACCTTTGCTGGAAATATTGTTCCGACCTGAAATATAAATGCTCGGAGAACGGCCGAACAATTTCTACGACGCAGATTCGGAAAAGTGGTTGTGGTTCGTTTGTAGATTAAAAATCCGTTCGCGAGTAGACTCGGATTTGCGTGAAAGAGCTGCTCGGTATATTTCTATTTTTAAACCGCAGGACACGCAGTAACCTGTCGAAGCTTCTAAGAGAAGTGAAAAGTCGATAAAATGCGGTTTGTTTGTTCCGTGGGGATTTTTATACATTATCTAGAGCGCGAAACCCCGAGGCTGAAGCGCTCCTGCTGTGCCGCACACGGGACTTCAGAACGCGTAGGTCTTATTGGTTTGAGTGATTGGTGATCAGTATTATTGCAGTCACAGTTGAAATAAAAGTCCCTCATCATTGCCCTGGTTTACTCTTTCAGCCTGTGGAGCGCTGAAACAGAGGCGCAATGTAAACACGCGGGCGCGGCCACTTAGCATCTGTCCATGTGGAAAACCTCGAACTACACAAACACAGCAGTGAGAAACGCAGCTGTCCTGCTAAAACGACTGGGAAAATCCTCAGTCTGCGGCCCGGACGGAGCTCAAATGGGTTCGGCACGGCCGAGTCGCTCACAATGGAGAGCCGTGAACGGTCAGTCAGAACGGTAGCGACTGATCACCTCATCTACACTCCCTGCGCTTCCGAGAGGAGGCAATTCCTTAATCCTCCTACAAGTATTCGTGCTTTCGTGAAGCGGCGTGTGCGCAGGGAAAAGAAGGTCGGCCTGCCCCTCAGACTGGAAGCCGTCCCTTGCGATGCTTGCTCCTTTCTCCTGAGGGTCTTATCTTCCCGCCGGCTTATTAAATGAGCTTCTTTTACTAAAGGACAAAGATGATTCGGCTTAAATAAAGACTGCTTCATTTTGGCTTTATAAAGGAAAAGGAGTGAGGCGGAAAGTGCTAATAACTTTCGCGCTGATCTATGTGAGCGGAGCATAAATCTCACACCGCGTGCTACAACCGAGCTGCTGCATTTACCGTTTAATCAAACACTTCCTGCTGCGAGGTTTATTTAAAAAAACGGCAGTATTTATAGTTACTACAGTATCCAGAAGTATATTAATAGCTGCATATGAGCTCAGAGAGCTGCAAATAGAAAGAGTTTATCCATGGCAACAGAGCGAGATGGACTGATTTGGGTGTGTGTGTGTGTGTGTGTGTGTGTGCGCACTTTTTAGAGTTTACAGTCTCACCCATGCTCCAGAAAGGATATGCAGAATGCAGACGTCATCCATTTGTATTAGCCATTTACAATAAAAGTAAACATAACGTGCTGGGTTAAGCTAGTGTGTGAGTCTGTAAGCTATTACACCACAGCGCAGTTGAATTCTTGATTCTGATTGGTTGGGGGACAAACGCCAGGTTTATAGTAATGTGTTATTTAATCTATACAACTAGATTCGTTATTTAGAAATCATTTTTGTGCGATCATCTTGTATTCCCTCTCTCTAAGCACGCGCGCTCGTCTCCGATTTTCGGCAGGTCTCTCGGCCGAGTCCCCGCGGCTCTCTCGCTACGGCACCGACGGGATTTCTAAATAAAAGTCCCTTCTCCCGTCCCATCCTCGAGTCACGTGGAGGATCATCACGGAGGAGGAAGAGCTACCATGCTGAATCGCATTGGTGCTGGCCATCGTGAGAAGCTATTTTTAATACTGGATGGATGAACGACAGGAACATGCGGCGAGCAGAACCAGTGCTGAAACTGAGCTACACAAAAGTGTCATATAACTTTCCTTGGAAAATTTAAGTACTCGCTCATTTTTCCGTCGGGATAAATCCTTACACACATCCCTAGTATGTATTAATAGCCACTTGGCTCATCAGACTTATGGATAAAACGTGCGTCTGCGCCAATTAGGATTCCACGGGAACGGTTCAATTTGCTGGTTAGCCTAAGAACTAGTTAAAGCTAGCGTTTGTGACGAACACGATCTCGGAATACCTTGTTGGTGGTCTGTGCCGGTGCTCCTTCCTTCATCATCTCTCTGTAGCTGAAGGAGGAGATGCTGCTGCTGTCTCCGGTCTGCTGCGTCCGACATGGAGAATTGATCTCAGACAACACCAGCTCCTCCAGACCTGCACACAAAAACACACACGGACCTCGCGTCAGCGGCCGTTCCCTTCCGCGTCAATGTTCCGTACTTACCAATGACAAGTAAACAGACGGGAACCTAATAGAACACTAAATTTCAACAACCGATGTTGGTGGTGATGATTTCAGTCCTGCATGTCGCATTGCTCAGGCTGTCACCGTGACTACGAGCTAGCTGCCGTGCTGCAGCTGCCTGCGAGGCTAAACCTAATTCGTAATAAAAAAAAAAAAAACATCAATAAACAACTGAAATCAACTGAACATATGGTTTTGTTTTTTTTTGTTTTTTTTTAATATAAAAGTCTAGGCCACCGATGGAGATATTATGCAAACGTCTACCATAACAACCTCATGCAACAGAAGTCAGTTATAATCTGTTTAGGTGTGGTTTCTGTCTGCGCTGCTGTATAAGCACGACACGGTCATGACCGCTTGATATTCTGTTAAAACGCAATACAGTGCGATCGATGAGGATTTCGCGGGGCCGCCGAAGAAAAGCTGTCGAAGCTCGTGAGCCGAAAAGAACGGCGAAATTATTTATAAAGACGGAGGCCTTCATCGATATCGATTTTGTTTACAGGTGAAAGGATTTCAGCGATGTTGCTATCCACACTAGGTGGCTTTGTACCATCGAAATCTGGCACGGCGAGGAAGCATTAACAGGCGAGGGATGAAAAAGTCTTACAGTCGAGGTCTGTTAATATTCATGAATGTTATGGCAATATTGGGCTTTCAGTGATTTCTTTGCACTGTTCTTTTTCTGGGGGGAAATGATTATACATGTTTAATAGAAAAACAACAAGAATTCGGTGCCTAATTTAGTTTGGATTTTCTGAAATCAACACTGGGGCAAAATTATGCATGACATGCAAAAATATACAGCACATACGCGCACTTAGATTGCTAGAGCAGTGGTGCTGAAAGCTCCAAAACGTCTGAACTTGACAAGGACTATTAACTTCCTGTTAGTGATCATGACTGACTACAGGTGGCTGTTTCTTGGTGCACAACATAAAAAGGGTTTCTTTGATAAGTACAAGTTAATGCGAGGTGGAGCAACTTTGCCAGGGTCCCAATCTGTCACCCTCATGTGAGAGGAAATTGGTTCGGATGGTCAGGAACAGCCCAGTAATCATGAAGGCGCACGCCTGCCGTGAACCGGAAGCTGCTGGAACACGGTCTATAGTAGTCAAGTGAGGCTTACATCGCTATGGACGGAGAGGCTGCCGTTCAAGACAGAAGCCCCTGTTCCAAAATCGACACCCTGAAGTAGCGCTGGGTGACGTGTCGGCAAACTATAGCATCACTACGACTACTCACATCGTCAGCCAACCGTAAATCGTTCGGTAGAAATATCAAATTTCCTCCAGAAATGAAGTCTTTTTCACGCATGAATACGTCAAAGAAGACAGTCGCAGGATATATAGAACTAGCTTAAATACTAGCTAGAACTAGTTCGGGTCACGGGTGGAAAAAAACAGGGCTTTACTAACCCAAAAGCAGCAAAAAAAAAAAACATACGGAAAACAACGGCAAAACGCCGGGAACAAAAGCAAAGCAAGTACACGGAGCTAGGTTCTAAGCATCCTGCGTTGGGAGCACAGCGCGTTTACGACAGGTGTCTGACAAGCCCGAACTGGCCACAGGTGTGCACAAAAGCGCATCTGCATGTTGGTGAATTTCCATTCACAGTCCCTCTGATGGCCAATACTGGCACGGCAAACCCAGCTGGAGTCCCGGCACTTCACCTCCCAGCACCGCACACAAACACCACATGATGCACAAACACACCGCAGCACAGGGCAGAAAGTAGCCCCAAGACTGCTTACAGCAAAAGCAGCAGCATCAAACGGAGCAGAAGGATCAGAGCAGAGCAGAAATCCCTGCCATCGATGAAAGCAACAGAGATGCGTCAAGTGATCAGGCATACTGCAGAACGCAGGGGAAGGAAGGAAGAAAAACAAGGAAGCAAGGAAGGAAGGAAAGAAGGAAGGAAGAAAAGGAAGGAAGGAAGAAAGAAAAACAAGGAAGGAAGGAAGGAAGGAAGGAAGAAAAACAAGGAGGGAAGGAAAGAAGGAAGGAAGAAAAGGAAGGAAGGAAGAAAGAAAAACAAGGAAGGAAGGAAGGAAGGAAGGAAAGAAGAAAAGGAAGGAAGGAAGAAAGAAAAACAAGGAAGGAAGGAAGGAAGGACAGAAGGAAGGAAGAAAAGGAAGGAAGGAAGAAAGAAAAACAAGGAAGGAAGGAAGAAAGAAAAACAAGGAAGGAAAGAAAGAAGGAAGGAAGAAAAGGAAGGAAGGAAGAAAGAAAAACAAGGAAGGAAGAAAAGGAAGGAAGGAAGAAAGAAAAACAAGGAAGGAAGGAAGAAAGAAAAACACGGAAGGAAGGAAGGAAGGAAGGAAGGAAGGAAGGAAGGAAGAAAAGGAAGGAAGGAAGAAAGAAAATCAAG
>JAQMYM010000039.1:4149741-4160144 GCA_030014255.1 Parauchenoglanis ngamensis | reverse complement strand
AATCAATGAAGGAAGAAAAGGAAGGAAGTAAGAAAGAAAAACAAGGAAGGAAGAAAAACAAGGAAGGAAGGAAAGAAGGAAGGAAGAAAGAAAAACAAGGAAGGAAGGAAGGAAGGAAAGAAGGAAAGAAGGAAGGAAGAAAAGGAAGGAAGGAAGGAAGAAAAACAAGGAAGGAAGGAAAGAAGGAAGGAAGGAAGAAAGAAAAACAAGGAAGGAAGGAAGGAAGGAAGAAAAACAAGGAAGGAAGAAAAGGAAGGAAGGAAGAAAGAAAAACAAGGAAGGAAGGAAGAAAGAAAAACAAGGAAGGAAGGAAGGAAGGAAGGAAGGAAAGAAGGAAGGAAGAAAAGGAAGGAAGGAAGAAAGAAAAACAAGGAAGGAAGGAAGGAAGAAAAACAAGGAAGGAAGAAAGGAAAACTGTAAACAAATCAGATCAGAGGTCAGAAGGTCAGAAGGAGGATGCGACAGTGCGGCAAAAGCACATCATATTTGGTATGGAACAAAAATCAAAGAACGTCACTGAGTGTTTGGCTTTAAACACGTGAAATTATTTAGAACAGTGCGTGGAACAGTGAACCAGAACCTTCATGGACTCCGGAAACGGAGGCTAAAATTGTCTGGGACTTGTTGATCAAGACAGGAACTCTTACCTGACAGGACTGGTGCGGTTATTAGAGTCAGGAAGTGTACCCAAGTAAAGAAAAGGGCTGATACGTGTGGGTATTGTTTTGGGACAAGAGTCCAAGAACGAGCAGTCTCAGAAAAGAAAACCTTGCATCAAAGCCCAACCTTATTCCAGCTGTGAGGCCTGATACACGGGACGGGGCGTGTGATGGTGTGAAACCACCTGCCGGCCTCAGTCGCCTTCAGTGACCTCAATCCAGGTGGAACACCTGAAGCGGTGCGACCTGAAGCTGAGCGTTCAGGAAAACCAGTACACAGGTTTCCAGCATTACAGAGGAAGGTCTCCTAACTGCAGACCATTCAGCAGAAAGGGATGAGATTCTTCTTCCTTTAATTACTTCTAGTGTTTAAACCATCTGTTCGATAAATATACGACAAGGTTACATGTGGTGTTCAAGTGGCCTTGTTAGGATGAAGAGCCATTCAGGCAGAAATTCCGACAATTCACAGTTCAGAGACTTTTTTTAACAAAAATATGCGACTGAGCTAAATAATGCTACTGCAACTATTAAACTACTAAAACACAACAGACACTTGCTAATAAAAAGCTAAAACATCTGCATCACTGAATTAGCATAAACAGGATCTCTGGTGCACTTTATAGGCAATAATTGGCAAGTGAACGAGGTACTTAAATGCTACGTCAACCAAACTACTGCCAAGCACTTGATCACATAAAATACCCTGCAGTCACAAGTATCAACATTAGTGTAAATGTGTGTGTGTGCGTGCGCGCGTTTAGATAAAGGAAGAAGCCAAGGTGCAAATGCACTGTACTTTTGTGATAAATGAAGGAGTTGGTAAAAGTAAACAAAAGCAGGGCACTTTGGACAAAAGGCCTTCATTAGCTATGCACACACACACGCACACACACCAATTTTTATTTATTAAAGAACAAAATGTCATACTTTCTTCTATTTATTGCTACATTTATTGTACATTTAAAACATTCAGGAAACAAGTCATCACTGCCTTGACTTTGTTTACAAAGTGCCGTTCCCTCACCAGCCTCTCTTTTTCATCCAAGTTTAATAAGACAAAATGCAGCTTGCCATGTTACTGATAAACCGCGAAGCCCTCCGTCCTGAAGACTTTCCCTGCGGCGAACGATTGCAACAGAACCGCTTTCCTAAAAGTGCTGACGCAGTTTCCATCTTTAAACGTTGTATACGCGTCTCCTTACGGAAAGCTTCGACGATCCGATGTTGTTCTTTGTTACAACTTAAATCACAAGTCCATTAATATTAACCTGTGATTTATTAGTACAGCCAACCCAGAAAGTGTAAAGTCACGAAGACTCACCTGTGGTGGAAAACCTACCGGCCGTTACAAAGCGCCGAGACTGGCGACTCCTTCCCTAAACGTTAAATAAACGCCTCCTTACTGAACGCGTCACCATAGCAACGGTTTACCGGGTATTCTTTGTTAAATAACAAATCTGTTTATTACTTGTCTTTGATAATGTACTAGATCGCCCACTGCGAATTAGCTGTTACTATAGAAACGATAAGAAATTGGAACGCGAGTAATTAATTTTAACCAACGGCTGACTGACATACACAATTAATCAACGTCTTCTGACCAGACCGATTTGAGAAATTACCAGCTATGGTGTTGCAGGCAGGCTGGCATATTATGCATTGTCATGGTCTGGTCCGGCAAGCACCAAGTGTTACTCTCTTTAAGGTGTGTGTGTGTGTAAGAGAAAGGATGAGTGTGTGGAAAGTCGTAGACCATTTTGATTTTTCCCCCTACTTTAAAATGTCTGATCCTAAACTTTCTGTAGAGCAACCATTAAACATTTACAGCCATCTAAATAATGGATGCGTCAAAAGACGAGAGCACTGGCCTCACCAAAAACCTACGGAGAGCAAATCTGCCTACACCGTGGCAAATTTCTAGATGGGGGGGTACCATTAAATATTTACACCTCCTGCCCCTCCCTGATAATGATGCTGTGGGGATGTCGGGGAGGAGGGGAATATCCCCTCAAGGACTAACTGTTTTAAGACACGAACAGTGGACAGACTGCAGTTTCCCGCAGTATCTTGGGGGACTTTAGAGAAGGTCCTTGCTGCAGAACCAGAGCTTCATGGGGGAGGACCTGGATCTGATCAAACTCCTCCTATAAGCGTAAGCCATATGATGTTGTACAACATGAAGCAACACAATAAACCAACTGATCTGGCCAGAAACACATGGATTTTGTCTACTCGCTGGACCTCAAGTGGGAAGCCAGAGTGTGGGGCAGAACTACGGATACCTCCATGATTATCTTTTGTTATCGACGAGCTAGCCATCTAACTGCTCAAACCACCAAACTGTACAGTCATTGTTCCGGGTTTACCAAACTAACATGTCTATATGTCGATTGATCTAAAGCATATACTAAGTGATTCATTTGAAGGTAAGAAGTCTTTTGTTGATTTGACGTCACCTGATGAACTCGAAGTAACTTGGGGACCATCACGGAATTCCTGAGTGGGAATTCTGAGTCGAGTAAAGGGGCTGCTTTATTTGTTTTTTTGTCCCTGGTGGGAGGTCAGGAATTACTAGTTACGACCAGGTAGGAGGAGCTGGATCAGCTCCACTCCCAACTCGTGGACTTTCTGTTCTGGACAATTTTTAAAAATTGGGGCTGTATTGTCATTGTATTGGGGCAAGCCAAAAGTAAACACTCTGATTCAGACCAACTACACGTACTAATAGGTGCAAATTGTCCTAAACAATGAAACTGAAAAAGACTTTAAGTGATTTCACTCTCGCAGAATGTCCAGGGTCGGTATAAGATCATAAGAGTTTTGCTAGAGATCCCGTAGCCTGCTCCCGTCATCTCGACCGGTTGGTGTAAGGTGGTCAGGATAGCCGTCTTTATCTAGTCTTGATGTTCCGATAAAAATAACCATGTTTAACTTCTTAATCTTGGCTCATGCAAATCGTGAAGTGGACTTTGTCAACAACCAACAGGAAATCTCTCTCTAGCACCAAACAGCAAAACAGTGGGTACAGGAACGTCACTGGCAGGAAGATAGAGATGGAGGAGGCTCCAGGGAGACCTCAGTCTTTGCAAAATCATGGTCTGTGACTAGAAACTCTGTGACTATTGAAACACTGTCTTTAGATGTGACAGTGTCTTTTAAAAGGCTTCTTGCATATGGTTAGAATAAGGCCATTTCCAAACACACATGGATATTTTGCAAAATGTATTTTTCCCCCTTGTGTTTGGAAACATGAAAAGGGCCCCACTGAAAATTAAGCTTTTTGAAATTTAAATACTCGGTTTCACTATTTTCATGTGGGCGGGGTCTAAACGTCATGTGATCAGATACTGCAGATGCTTGCGATGTCCTATACGCTAAAATTAAAGTGATACGGTATGTTATAATACATTCGACTCTGTGCTTTGAAGGTCCTCTTGGAATCCAATGCTAGAGAAAAACAGAACCCTGCATTCGCTTGAAGCAGAAACACGAACACATTCATCTAAACCTGGGCTTTGTTTCATATCTGCAGCATCTGTCTGCAGAGGTCACAAGGAAGTTTTCATCCGCTGCCTTATTTATGTGCGCTGTTGCATATTCACTTACCTGTACTAAATCTTTAATGCTGCATGCACAAGGCATTTTCTTAAGCAGCTCAGTGCATCTGCAGGGATAGTGAACTATCCAAGGCCACTCACCTTGCCCTTACCCTCATCCACCCCACCCTATCCTGACTGCAGTCATTCCGACACAGGAGAAACTTCCCATTGAATATTTATGGAATAAAATGCAGGAGAAGGAGCGGGACGGAGCTCTTGCTTTTACAACAGGAGACACGAACCCCATTGTTTCCGCCTCGCCCTTCAATGTAAAAGGTCCGAATCCTGAATGTCGTGTCACTGGTAGTAACAGAGCCAGGACTGCCTCCTGGGTAAAAGGTCCAGCTGGCATTGAGACACTGTGTGATGCTTTGGACATTGTCAATCTTCTGTCCAAGACCAGCGCAAATTCAAACAACTCTGTCTGCAGGGTCTAAGATCCAAGAGCCTTTCTGCCTCATATCACTTCCCACTTCACTTCAATTTCTCCTCAATATATTTCTGATCGCTGCACAGCATCTTTGCTTGCATTTGAAGAGTGGTATAAATGTGCAAACGCACCTCAACAATCAGTTCACCCTGTTTTGAAAGCTTTGAAAACAACGACGCATACTATCTTATATGTACGCTGGAAGCCGACGATCCTTTGTGATATGTCACAGCTACGGTTCCGGAAAACAGACTTGCGATGTAAAAACACACACACTGGTGCGGCGTTATGGCTGCTTTGCTTAGTTCGGTGTGAACGACCAAAGCCAGCATAATGAGGCTTTGTCTTCTTTAAGGCAATACCGCGGGAACTCTGTGTAAAAAGGGCTACGGCCGTGTAGCGTTTACATCAGCTTAATTATGATAAGTAGGGGCATCACAGCAGAAGTAGCATGGAGTAGCAAGATCTCCGTTCACCTTTTTAAGCTCACCTTTCCCTCATCATGGTTACTTTCCCCCCAAGTGTTTCATTCTTATGTAATTATGGTGGCATAAGCAGTCTGGAGTTCAGATTTCTCGGTCACTGCACCATGGAAGCTAGAATAATGTGAGGTTTACCTTTCCTTGTGCACGGTATTGTGGAATCAGCATTTCAGGGGCAGCACAGTAAGGTGAAGTTCACCTTTCCTGACTACAGTTTGGTGCTTATTATTATAGTTTTGGTATTATGTCGCAGGGGAAGCCTAGTTTGGTACATTATAAAAGATTTTAACACCAGGTCCAGGAAATCCGGCTGAAAACTGTGGTCTTGGATGTGAAAGTGGCACTGAATAAGATGATTGATGATAATACCTTAATCAGTCTTAAAATATCAAGAAAAAATTGGATGCCTTCTACCGAAAAAGAACCCAAAATACACTGGACTACACATGATTTTTCTTTATGTATATAAGCAAGCAGCCTCGAGTGAAAGACTTAACCTGAAAACTTGATCACAGTTGAGTAAAGAAAAGTAAAGTAACACCAATATATTATGCACATGTAGGCATTTAAAAATCAATCTGCGGTTCGGAAAGAATTTGTCTGTGGAAACATACCTGCGGTGGTACAGAATTGATCCTGGTTTGAACTCTAGTACATGGGTTAAGTGTTACAATTACAGTAAAAGTGCAGCGCGGAGTCTTTCCTCATCCTGAGAGCAGTGCAGCACAGCTTACCTGTCCTGGTCTTGGAGTTGGTCAGGATTTCCTGCAGCCTCTCCTGCAGCTTGTCGGCTCTTTTGCGCTCCAGATGGAGCTGCCGCTTCAAGTCTTTCAGCTGTAAAAATGAACGAGAGCGACTCGAACCTTAAACAAACCCTCGTTATTTAAATGCAAATTTACATTCGCGTTAATCCATTTAGTGGGCGCACTTTCAAAATGCTAAAGCAGCAGAGGGTACAGTGCTACATCTGTCCCGAGCCCTTCGATGAGCCGTAACTTTAATGCAAAAGCTTTTTCTAACAGAATTTTCTTTAAATACATTCCTTAAAAAAAAAAAAAAAAAAAAAAAAAAAAAAAAAAAAAAAACGGTTAAATACACTTAAGCCAGCGTGGATAATGTGTTAGGGCTCTGATACGCTAATCCCAATATGCATACTTTTACAATTTATGAATAAACATTTACATTTAGGAATAAAATGCGTACTATAAAAATACGACGCAAGATTTCTCCCAAAACATTAAACTAGCACTAAAAACCAAAGTCTCTGGACAGCATGGTAATGAGTGCCAACTGTATCTCATTAGTTAGAGCCCCAGTCCGCTGTTTAGAGAACAGAAGAACGCAAACTGGCCATCACCTGTGTTTTAATTCACTTTCTGGGAATCCAGAGAGACGGAAAGTCCTGACTCATCGCTTATTCTCCTGTCTCCGGCATGAGCGAGTAAGAGGGAGTGTTTGTGTTCGTGAAAGAGAGCGAGAGAGAGAGATAGAGAAGCCCACTTACCGCCGAACTGCCTTTCTTCTCCAGAATCCGCTGTTCATCTACAGTGTCTCTAATCTCCTACAGCACATACATACAGAAGAAAGGTTAGTCTTAATTGACCATGAACTGAAACCCGGTTTTTGCTGCTCTGAGAATGTTAAATCCCCGAGGACATTTTGGCAACAGATGTAAGCGAGTAAGTCCTATTTTGGACTGGTTCATAACAGGCTTCTGGTTTGAACACGGCTTCGGCGGCGTGAACAGACGGACACACGGCCGATGGCTTGTCTGATTCGCAGCGGAAATCATAACGATTAAACATCGATCCTTTTTCTTGAACTGTTCTTTAAGGAGGTTTCACGCACAAACACGATGCTACACTGTCGAGTCAAGTCAGGTTTATTTATCGATTTTTGCAAGGAAATGCAGATGTGATCGCGTCGCATTGCAAAAAAAGACGAGTGCAGCTCAGGACGAACGGTTGCGTGCGGTGGAGTTAATCGGAGCCATGAAATGGCGTTTGGTGGCTCTCTGATGAAGCGTGACAGAGCAGGAAGACTCTGATTCCAAAACTCCGTTCATTTAAAAGGGGCAAAAAAATGCATTGCTGCCAATGGGAGGAAAATGGATGGATGAAAAGCAAGCAAGAAGCGGGTGCATTTCAGGTGTCCTAATCATTTTGACGCCTCTCAGATGAAGCATGATCGAGCAGGAAGGGTTTGATTCTGAAACGCCATTAATTTCAAAGGGGGGAGTCAATTTGTCTGGGGTCAATATGTACTACAGACCCCAAAAAGACTCAAGTACCTGGGAGAATAAAAATGTTTTAAAATAATAAAACCCTTTATTTTAAAAAAGGATATGTTCTCCCATAACCTTCCATAATCCATAATCTAGGATTAGGGTTCTTCCATAATCTAACCCTGGGTTCTGCAGCAGGAAACAGAACAACCACTAAACAACCTGTAAGGCAAAACGGAGCCCTAATCACTCTTTTGTGTGCGCGTGTTTCATTTACAGGGTTTCAACTAATGATCTCAACATGATGGGTCGAAACGTTAGACAGCTGTCTCACCCCAGAGCCAAAAAATAAATTGTAAGGAATAACACACTTGGGGATGTGCTGTTAGAGGAAAATAATCAACAACAAGGTTGTGTGATGTTGCCAAAGGGTAAGTGGCGTCACTCTTGACACCACAAAGTTGCTGTTTTCTTATAACAGCGTGTCCAGAAACGTTTCGTTCTTCTTATATTACAGCAATTTGCCAGCCACTGACACATTTACAATTATGTTTAACGATGTGGGATTAAATATAACTGCGTCCACGAAACAAGTCAGCTCCTCTTAGCGCTTACATTATAGCAGCTATAAACGGTCATTCCCTGACTAGCCTCGTTCTCTCGCTCTGCAAATGAATACATTAAACGCAGCTTGTCACGTTACAGAGGACTGGAGACTCTGCCAAAACGCATAATAAACATCTCTTCACGATACACCTTATAAACAATTACGCTCGTTTACGTGGCGAGTCCTCCACGTCCCTGTTTACGCTGATAATACAGACATGATACACAATTAGAACAAGTGCATTAAAACAAGCTTCAGGTGCTGTTACAGAAGATGAATTGACACCTGACCAATTGGAATCCAGCATTCAACAAGGCCGTGGTATAAAACTGAAACAACTCGACATTTTCTTGGCCGGTACCTGTTTGAGTTTAGCGATGGTGTTATTGAGCTCCTCTCTCTCCTTGTCCGTGGCGGCGAGCTGCTGTTTCACGGCCTCCGTCTCTCCAGATCTCTCCTACACACATCCATATAAACAAATTACCACTCCTGCACCGAGAGTAAATAAACGTCTCTGGCATATTAAATTCAAACGCTGCTGATTTGTGTAAGCTGGTTACGGCACGTGTTTTCCGTAATGACAAAAAAACATTTGCTCAGTTAGAGGCGACATACAATTTTCCACTTAGCTGCTCAAAACCATCAGACACCAAGCATGCCTTGTCTGATTGACTACATTTGGGCTAACAAATCATGAAAGTCTGTCTCACCCGAAACTTCTTCTTTACACTCACCTTAAATATCGGCCTCAAACCATATCCAGTTATTCAGTAATATCATGCAGAACTGCTAATGTGGTATGACGGGGGAAGAAAAGTGACTTACGGTCATCTGCATTTGCAAAATTTCAATGTCCTAGAGGTTACAGCAAAAACGGCTTCAGGACATTGCTATTTTTAGGCTGTTTTATTACTGCGGTGAGGCCACACCGCAAAGGGGAAAATAAATATATATATATATAAAATCAGTGCAATAAACGTACAAAATAATAAATCTGCGCGACGTGTAACACTAAGGACGTTCCAATTCTTTTTAAAAAAATGCACTCGTTGGACAACCTGGCGGCTCAGCTGAAAATGTTTGCTTCTTGAAGCTTACAGTGGTGCCTGAAAGTTTGTGCACCCTTTTAAACCCCAATTAAACAAATGAGACAAAAACATTATACTTGGTCGTTTATTTATTTCTTGAGGGAAATGATCTGTGAGTGAGAGGCAAAACTATGTGAATCTTTAGGATTTGTAGTTCATTTGAAGGTCGGGTGTTTCCAATGAACGGGATGGCAAGCAGGCGTCGAGTGAGTTGAGCATTTCTTTTTTTTCTTAAAGAACAGGGGTCTATCAGAGATCTTCGCGTCACATGTTTGTGGAAGTGTATCACGGCACAAGCAAAGGAGATTTCCGAGGACCTCAGAAAAAGAGTTGAAGATCGTCAGGCTTGAAGAGATCGCAAAACCATCTCAAAATCGCCGTCACCTTCTCCAGGAGTGGAGCCGAGCAAAGATCACACGAGCGAGGAGTGTAATAGTCCACGAGGACTGAAAGGAACCAAGGGTGACTTCCAAGAAACTAAAGACCTCTCTCACATTGGCTAATGTTCATGTTCATGAGTCCACCATCAGGAGAACACTAAACAACATTGGTGTGCATGGCAGGGTTAAACAGCATTGCTGCCCGTCTACAGTCCGCTAAAGATCACGTGGACAAACCAGAAGGCTACTGGAAACATTTTGTGGACGGACGAGAGAAGAACAGAACTTTTTGTTCTAACTGAAAAGCATTATGTTGAAATTTTGAAATGAAAATTTCAGGACATCTGTCTGTGAACTGAAAGTGGCTCATGCAGCAAGACAACTACGCACTAGGCATATAATGATATATCGTGCATCAATAAACCGTGATACAAATTTCACGACTATTTGAATCGATGGAAATGAAAAGGAACCGTGATTCATCTCTTAGATTTTTTCCAAGCTGGAATTGCGTTGTTTGGAGAGCAGAGGGTGCAATAAAGCACAGTAGCGGGAATACGCGTGACGTCACCATAGGCGGAAGTAACATAGCGCTAATGCCGTGAAAAAACGTGAAAAACAGCTTTTGTGCTCATTGCAAACAAATGGAGCATAAAATCTTGCCGAAAGCTAAAGAAAAGAGAAGCGAATACAGGTAGTTGTTTTATGTGTACGCTTTTTACATTTTTAAGCAAAGCATTTATTAACTTCTTATTTTTAATAAAAATGAATATTTTAGTGAATAAACTATTATATTTTACTCAAACCATTACAATAATTATTACTGGCTATAAGAAAATGAAATAAATGTGTGTATATATATATATATATATATATATATATATATATATATATATATATTTTTTTTTTTTTTTTTTTTTTTTTTTTTGTT
>JAQMYM010000039.1:4128168-4149641 GCA_030014255.1 Parauchenoglanis ngamensis | reverse complement strand
ATGTATTCAGTAATGTTTTACAACGTAGAAAGCAAAAAAAAAATAAAGAAAAACCTATGAAAAAGAGTAGGGGTGTCTAAACCTTTGACCGGTAGTGTATATATATATATATATGTATGTATGTATGTATGTATTATTAATTAGCCTGTGTGTGTGTTGGTATTTGTGTATTTTTCCCTGTGTGCAGTTAGATCATTACCCCACCATGACCTACTCCCTCCCTGAAGCCTCCGACACCGAGTTCAACCTGATCAAAACCATTTTCCTTGGAAAAGTCTTTGGTGAGCGGTTCATTTCCGAAAACATACAATTCATTAATTTAATTGAGCCTCAGCGTTCTGGAGTCAGAGTTCATTAAGCTTAGCTTCAAGACATAATCAGTAATCATATACTGTACAGATTCTTTATATAATAATATACACCGCAGTGCTGTTGAATTCTTGCTTCTGATTGGTCAGAAGGTGAACAATTGTCTATAAAGAGCAGGTTTATATTCATTCACTCGGGTCATGTTAATAACAAGAACAGCGAACAGCGTGTCATTTTTCTGACATGATTTTTTGATATGAGTTTCCTGTAAAGAGATGTTTACGGAAGGAGTCTCCAGTTTCAGCACTACGCAACAGTACGTTTATGTTTTCCAGTAATTTTAGGCTTGTCTTCAAGTGAAGTCGTTGAGGGTGGAACGTGAGTGATAACAGGAATATCACTGAATGGCGCTATGAACGGATCAAACGTACAGCTCGTCACGCTTTACATAACAAAATGCTTGTTCGGATGGAAAAAAAACTGCTGTGTTATACGAGGTGTAAAACACGTCAGGGTGTGCGGTTATAGGAAAATGATCGCCTTCAGCAGTAACTCCACCACCCTGTTGTTCGTTATTTTCCTATAATAGCGCTCTGCGGAGTTTCTAAGAAGCAAAAAAAAAAATTTTTTTTTTTTGGAAAAGATTCCAAGACAAAAAGACGGGGCTGGAGATCATTAAATCACCTCCGTGTCTGCTTCGTTTACGTTCGTACACATTTCTTGTTCGGTTTGATAGTAACCGTCTGTGAATGAACAGCTCGGAAATCCACTTTCCACGTTTTGCACCTGAAGTGAGATACTGAGAACCGCTATCGTCCTGTAAGCGCCGTGGAAGGAAAGCGATCCTGTTCTCACTCCACTCTCCACGTCTTAGCCGTGATGCCGAGATCACAGGCGGGCTGAGACTCGGAGCGCTCAGAGACACGCCACACGGGCTTCAGGCGGCAGGAAAGTCAGCCAGGAAACTCTCTGTAGTGTTTAAACTCAAATCAGCCAGGTCGATGATGAAGCAGCCGTGAGAGACAGGAAAGAGCGGGAGTATAAATAGACGGATAGAAGGGCTGAGCTCTGAGCCGCTCGTTACTGCAAGGAAAACACGGCTGCGTGCGTCTCTGAGAAACCAGAGGATTGCACCCACGTCTCTCTCTCTCTCTCTCTCTCTCTCTCTCTCTGACACACACACACACAGGTAACCCTGACTCGCTTGTGCTGTTTATCATTATACCGCAGGATGGTGTTGATTCATTTGTATAACTGCAGCTTTGACTGTAGATCCAGCGATTGTATTTATATTAACGCGAGCATTCTAATTCATTCTATTGTAACAACTTAGACACGGCGTGTTCGTACCAGGATAACAGGGACTAACTCGTCTCACGACGTTCCAAAACATTAAATGCGACTAAAAATGGATAAAAAGTACAACGTCATGGTTGAGTAAACAATGTTAGGTAAACATTGCAGTGGTTTAAGAGGAATAAAACACTTCACGATGTGCTGTTATCGCAAAAGAATCCATTTCACAGTGAGTTTCCTTTGACGTGTGTTTTATTACTTATATATTATAAATATTATATTTATTTGGCGCATCTTTGCTGTACGAACAAGGAAGAGAAACGACATCAAGGAAGATATATAAAAAAAAAATGACATGTAACATAAACGAGACGTCGCTTCACAATAATATTACATGTAGCTGTAAATGGATAAAAAGTACATGTGGTTTTTTTTATTTCATTGAAATTCGTAGCATTTTTCAAATGCCTGGGATTTAACAGGGATACCTTTTTTTTGTGGCGTTTCGTTTTCCTCAGCGGTGTTAAGATCCAGCGTCTTCTAATCACGACAATCGAGAAAAACTTTTTGTTGTTGTTGTTGTTTTGTTTTTCAGAGACGGGTCAGGTGGACAGCGTGCTCATAGAGCGTTATAACACTCCAGGCTTCGTCGGCTGCCTCTCCAGGGTGCAGTTCAACCGCATCGCGCCTCTGAAAGCGGCGCTGAGACCGACCGCTCCGTCCACCGCCTCCATCCAGGGCGTGCTGGTGGAGTCCAACTGCGGCGCTTTACCGCTTACCATCCCCGCCATGTCAGTGACCTTCGACCCCTGGCAGCCCGACTCAGGTGAGACGGTCAGGATGACGAGGATGGTAATTAGCATCCTTTATGAAAAACCTTTAAAGCCATTATGACTGAGAAGATCGATTACGGTTATACGTAGAGAGGAAGTGTTTTTTTCTTTCCGTCTTTGATGTTGCTCGTTAGATCTTCACCCATTTGCTCCCTCAGCTTTCCCTTCAGGCTCATGTTGCTGTGTGATCGTCAGGAAGGACGCTTTATCGATCCAGACCTTGTTGACGATTCATGACCACATGTTCTCCTGAGGCTGAAGATCTATAACCCTTTCTTCTCTACATCCTTTCATTATCGTCGTGTATAGTCTGTTTATTCAGAGCTCAGGGGTTAAATATCCAGGAAGTCGTCTGAGCAAAAGGTATTAGAAGACCTGCAGTTCTGTAACGTGTGGAGTGCTCCACCCATGAGCCACTAAATACATGAATATTTAATATTAGGAGTTTGCTGTGAGGATAGTCGAGAACCTTTAAATGATCGCTGGAGCATTCGTGGTCAAATTTATCTTCTGCTCTTGTAGCCCATCCCCCTCAACATGAGATGCTTTTCTGCCCACCACGGATGTAAAGAGTGCTTATTTGAGTTTTCGTAGCTTTCCTGTCAGCTCAAACCAGTCTGCCGTCTGGCAGGAGAGAGCAGTCCAGTCCTCCGCCAAGGACAAACGTCGACTCTTGTTTGATATGCAAATCTGCAACACTTCATACGCGTGGATACGCTTCCAATTCAGTCATCGTAGTTCTGCATTGGCTATGTTTTGTCACTGTTGAACTGCTGGATTTTAAGGGCGTGTGTATGGCATTGTTGAGCGCAGGCTTCCCCCAAAGTCAAATGCTGTAGCAATGTTAGCAAAAGCGAAACTAATTTCAGAGTCGCCTCGTGACGCGCGTCCTCTCCGAAACGCGTTCGTGATGTGAAGTTTCATGGAAATCAGACAGACAGATTAAACATATATACTGTCCGCCTGAAACCCGGAATTAATATGACGCGCTAAGGATTTTTGACAAACAAATGAAAGAGTTTCAAGAAAGGATCTTCTCTCTTTCTTCATTTTCGCTTTCTTTCATATTCATCAATTCTTTTTATTTATTAGTCGTCTCCATACTAGACAATCGTTCACTTCCGTCTTTCACGTTTCAGAGCATTTTTGCATGTGTCTTATATAAACCGCACCGATAATATAACCTCCTTAGCGGAGGTTAACCTCCCAAAGAGCTGGATCTCGCTGGATGTTTTTTGTTTTTCGCACCACTTTGTGTGGATCAGTTTCTGGTTTCGGTCCAAGTTTCTAAAGTTTGACATGAACATTAACCAAATGATTAATCTGATCTGTAGCTGCATCATTTTAAGTGTTTGCATCGCTGCTATGTGATTGGCTGATTGAATGAGCAGGCGAAGCGTTTACTTTTCTAATAAACTGCCTGTTGCGTGTATATATTATACAGTACATACAGAATGTATATATTTTTTCTTTCCCTGGGAACTTGTACTCTGAACATTAATATAAATACATGTAGGTGCTGTGTAATATTAACATTTCAGTATTGTTTTGTTTGTACGCCCAATAGAAAAGCCATTACCGAGAAAGGAATCGCGACGGCTTTATGCGACGCAGAGCAATATCTCGCTGAGTTTACAATTAGGTTTCGCATCGCAGAAGCCATCTTAAAAACTTTTCTATTCTTTTAAAGAACTTGTCTTCCATGCAGCCGTTATTGATACAGACCGCTTCGTTTCCTTCCTGGAGATTAAAGAGACGTCTTCAAAATGGGTTTTATATGAATTAGTTTGCAGAGAAACATAACTGAATAAAGTTTAAAGTTGATATGGGAGGTACAGTAGAAGAAGATACGCTCAGGGTGGTGTTTTATTAAAAGAAAGCTATAGTGAAGATGCCATCTGTGATCCCTGGGCTATAGAGAGGATTAGTGCAGCGCTGGCACATAGATCACATCCCGTGAGTGTGTGTGTGTGTGTGTGCGTGTGTGTGTGCATTTGGTATTCCTGGGTTTTGGTCATGTAGAGTGTGTGTCCTGCTGAGACGGCAGCTGAAGGGAGCAGACGGTTTAGCTCAGATCTGCTCCTTGTGCCAACCTCGACCTCTCGACTCACACAAGACACACTCATTGTAATGTCAGCTAACACACACACACACACACACACACACACACACACACACACACACACACACACACACACACACACACACACAGTACCTCAGCCTCTTTGAGCCTACGCTCGAACCATCCCTTGGCTCCCTCCATGGACTGCACCTGAGCCTGCAGCTCTTCCACACTCTGCTGCAGACCCTCCAGCTCCTTATTGCGAGCCTACAACACACAGCAATGTTTCAAACACACACACACACACACCTTTCTATACCTCTCATTCTACTCCCCTTTCTATAATTCACTCCGTCTCCATCACCATCAGTCCTATTTCTACGGTGTTAATTTCTCTGTGCGTCTGCCCGATAAACTACCTGCATGGCTTCGGCAAACGATATTACATAACGGCAGAGATGATAAACGACCACAGATGTCGTGTGGATGCTTCGCTCGACACGACATGCGCGTGGAAGCTTGAAACGGTCTGCGGACGAACGCGGTACTTAAAAAAGTCCAGTGCGTCGAAATGAGAGAAATCTACAGACAGCGTGTGAGCTTGTAAGTCAGAGGTGGAGTCACCTTTTCTCCATCCTCACTATCTTCGAGTTCAGTTTCGATGAAATAACACAGATGCCTTTCTGTTATTATAAAAATGTATAAAAGTTTTTACTTCAGAGTTGAAACTCCTCCATAGTAAAGAAAGCGATCGTCTATTTTTTAACGCGGCCTGATTTTAAGGCATGGTTACATATCGGTGGTAAAAACACAGACGTGTTAAACACGTGAAATAACATGACATTAAGCTGTTAACAGCACATATTTAGGGCATGAATATCTTCCTCTGTTCCCTTTACATGCGCAGACATTTTATATATAATATATATAAGTATTTCATCCCCCAAACCTTCTCGTCTCGTAGCTGGGCGCGGATCTCCTCCTCCGTACGGCTCTTGTCTTCATGGAGGCCGCGGAGCTCTTTCTCGTAGCGTGCCCGGATGCTCAGCACCTCTTTCTCATGCTGGAGTCGCAGGTCGCTCAGCTCCTCTTTGTGTCTCGACTTCTCCTGCGCCGTCTCGATGGCCAGCTCGTCCAGCATGGCTTTGCGCTTGTCTGCGGTCTGCCACGGGGACAAGAGGACAGTCAGGAGACACACAGACACAGCAAAGACATGCCAATAATGCCAATAACGATACAGCATCTGCGTGGCCAATTAGCAAACTTTAGCCAAGCTCATCAATATCACATTTAATTAATTCAGGAAGCCAAAGTTCTTAATCATGATTTAAAAAAAGATTAACGGTGTAGGTGTAGCTCGGCTCTGTACCACGTTACCATGTTCAAACTACGAAATGAACGTTAAATTACTTGCTTATAAAGGAGTGCCTCAGCTTGAACATATTCTGTATGACTTTAAAACAAAAAATAAAATAATAATACAAAAAAAATTTTTAAAAAAAAGGGGGACACACTAGTGCTAATTACTGGTCATGCATCAACCTCGCCAGCACTGGTGCAGCCATATTAGGCGCTCATTTTCACCTCCAGAGAACAGACTGTGTGATTAGATCAAATTAACAAATGATGAAGCTGACTAATTTCATCAAGAGGCAATGTGTGGCTTCTTCCATCTGGCCCGTTCCTGTTATTAACTCCCCGAAGGAGGTCATGTTTGTTGTTTGTTTGTTCGTCAGACTGTAAGCAGAATTGTGCAAAACCTACTGAATCAATTTCCATGAAACTTGGTGGCAGGGTCTAGCATGGGCCAAGGAAGAACCCACTGGAGCACGCGCCGGGATATGGCATTTGGCTTTGGCGGAAGTCTGCGCGCAACGATGCCAGAAGACAGCAGAAAAGCTCGATGGGGACAAAAACATAGCCAATGTAGAAATACCACGTCTCCATTGGAAATATATCCAGAGATATGTGATTGCCTTTGATTTGCAGATCACAGGAGCGTCGGCTATCGTCCTTGCCGGGGGTCTGCGCTCGCCGAGTGCCCTTTCAGTTGGAATTGGTGCAGCTTGCAAGAAATACCATTCTGGGGCTGTTCTTCAAATCACACCTGACATACAAACCAGTTTTGCACACGTTAGACCATAAAATATCTATTGAGCGAAGAGAAATGCCTTGTTAATGAGAGAGTCCAGAGGAGAATGGACAGGAAGGATACGGCGACTCAAACAACCGCGGTGAGCAGAAAAGCATCTCAGAACGAACAGCATGCTGAACCGTGAGGCGGCTGGGCTACAACAGAAGACGACCACATCAGGGATCGGTTTCAAACTGGAACGGGGATGATTGGAAAACCGTTTTCCGATCAACAACACGTTTCCGAGCTCGAGGACTGACGCTCACTTGTTTTTCTGTGTAAACGCTAAAGACTGCTGTGTGTAAAATTCCCACGAGCTCAGCAGCGTACTCGTACTGAATCCAAACGCGAACGTTAACCGGAGACCTTGACCCGGAGCTGTGTGTTTTAATCCACTGCGCTGCTGCGGCGTGATTGGCCGACAGGATCGTTTCCCGGGCGTTCCTAATCAAGTGGACGCCGAGTATGTGCGTTTCTCTCGGAAAGTTTGAAATTTGTTTCTAAAACAAATCCAAATTAATGGATTACCAAATTTACTACAAGCATTTCTATTATTCTACAAGTAGCTTTTATTTAAAATAAAATCGCTTCCCCAAACAAATCATTTTCATTTAGAAGAAGCACTGAGGAGCTTGGCCTAAGTGGGAGCTTCCACTTGATCCCTCATAAAGCCGAGAAGACTCGGAGAGTTTGATCAGGAAAGGCGTTAGGAATTTAAAATACAACGCTTTTCCTGGTCGCCGCATAATTCCACACGTGCTTAATTTTCCCTCCGGAAAGCGCTTATTAGACCTGTCTGGAAGCACACAAAGGTATAGGCGTGTCTGAGGCGTGTCTCAATGAAAGGACACCCATCGTTACTCCGTCGTCTGCAGATTGTTCTGCTGCCAAGATGCAGCGATTTAATCGGAATGAAAATCTCTGAAAAAATGTCCAAAAGCTAAGACACTCATTTTGGGCTAAAACCAACACTTAATAGAAGTTAAAAAAAAAAAAAAACTACGTTCGAAAGAGAAGTAAAGTTGATGACGATAATGCTGCAATTTCTCTCGACTCATCCATATGAAGTGGTTTCAAGCTAAAAACGACGGTATGTACGATGAATACCTTTTTGGCTTCCTCTAGATCCTGCTGTAGCTTATCCTTCTCCAGACCCAGTTCGGAGATCTGCTCCAACAGTCTACTACTGGCTCGGTTTGACTCCTGCAGAGAACAGCAGTGAGATAGCTGTGAGTAAATTAAAATAAACAATGAAGGCACACGTTCACGACCCACAGCTAGCCGTCTTTCTCTTATAAAACACGCCGTCGTTGTTTCATGCTTTATTAGCGAAATCACATGTCTAAGCAATAAGACTGTAGAACGGTATGAGCTTTGCCAGGTCTGTTGTAAGGACTCCTTGACAGTGTGTTTAAGAAACACCTCCTTCTCTCCCTTTCCACTTTTCCATACCATGGCCGGTTAATTAAGTAGATAACCGGCTGGTTATACAGAAACCGAAAGCCGGGTCTGTTCCCGGAGCGCCGTGGTTACTGTGCTTAGACAGCAGAACCCGAGCGAGTGTGCAGTGGTTTGTAATGTGGTTGGTTTATTAAGACCTGTAGCTGAGAGCTGAGGTCATCTTTCTGTGCCAGTAAGCTCTCCTGCTCACTGCGTCTCTGCTGCAGCTCCGCATTCAACGCCATGCTCTGCTCCCTGAGGAGGTTCAGCTCCTGAGTCTTCACTGTCTGGATCTGTCATGCGCACACACACACACACACGCGCACACACACACGCACACACACTATATCAGTGCATCTACACCAGGGCAATAATTACTACTTTTCACTGATTGCATTTAAATGACTGTAGCTTCACAGAGGAATGAAAAATTACAAATATTAGGTAATGACTAAACATGGGAATGGAGCAAGAGGACGTCTAAACAGAGCAGCAGATGAAAAAAGGGAAACAGATTTTTAAAAAAGGCGGCTTTTTTACAGGGCCTGTACAACTCATCCATATTTTAAATTCATTTTAATCTTATATTTGAATTTTGTTTTTATAGATTTATGAACACGTTTTTTTTGTTTTGGTTTTTTTTTAACTACTAGAGTACTGATACCAGCAACAACAAAAAAAATAAAAAATTGGAGATCGGAGAAAACGAGGGGACTGAGTTTGGAAAAGAAATTTGTTCTTAGAACTGCAAATGTTTACAAATAATCTTGAATCTTGACTGTTTTTTCTTTTATGGGGATTTTTATAAAACTGCCTTTATACTTCATACTTCTATGTATTATAGAGCTTCAGTAAAAAAAATAAATTAATTAAAAAAAACGTAAAATGGCACTGCGTGGGATCAGCGGTTTCAATATCGGCGTACGCGTCGGAAAAGTGTCCGATAGTTACGTTTAATATCGTGCGATACCTGTGAAACACGTTAGCCCGTGTTGTCTCTTGTGCTACAGTGGTTAGAAACGGTTGTTCTCTCACCAGCCACGCTTTATTCCGAAGTCGTCCGCTATTTGTACATGCAACAAAATATTCCGCTTCTCGCCCTTATTTGGGAAAAGTCAGCATTCCTACTAAGCTGTTTACATGGCTAACGAGAATGAATATTCGACTAATATTCCCATTGACACGCATGCATCTCTACCGCAGGTCTGCAAACGGTTGATTTGTGACGGTAAACAGGCAAGTAAGCCGTGTGCCGCAAACCTCCGTAACAACCTCAGTTGAGACCGTCGTGCTGTCCGCGGAACGCTTCTAAAACACGGCATATTCTGAAAATGCCGCTAATTCAGAATGTTCAAACAGGATATGACCCGGATCAAAATCAAAACGTTGCCATATTTGGAATAACAGTGGAGTATTAGCGTGCACGTAAACGTACTGCATATTAAAAAACCGCAGCTTGTCGTGTTACAGAGCACGGTGTGTATCGGTGTCTCTATAAAGCACGCTATTCATGAAAGCGATGATGGTGATGATGATGAAGAGCAGGAGGAGGATGTTAGAACACCATTCCACTACCATATTAGAAAATGTAATGCTAAAACTTTTTAAGAGCTTCACCGTCATGCCAGTGTTACAGTAAGTGCACGTCTTTGTCCGACTCGCAGCAGTTAGTAGGAAACGTGTCATTTTGCTGTTATTGCTTTTATTTTCTGTTACTGAATTCCATAAAAAAATTTTAAAAAAAACAGTCCGAGTCAAATTTAGCTCTCCACCCAAGGAGCTGAACGATCTCCGAGCCGTCACATCACAATTACTGAGATCCTGACATGACGTGAAGGCACGGTTACGACTATGATGGCAGTAATGAGCGCCGGTGATAAGAGTGGATGGCTACAGACACTGGAACACGGACGGCGCCGGGCGAGCTGTACCTGTTCTAGGGCGGCTAGGTTAGTCCTGAGAGCCTCATTCTCACTCAGCATGCCCTCCACCTGCTCCTGACTGACCGCGCTCTGACACGCTACCTGCAGCTCCATCGAACACCATGCACAGCCACACGGAGAGGGGGAGAAAGAGAAAGACAGAGAACCAGGAAGGTGAAATTTGCATGACCTAGGACCAGCTGTAAAGGAGAGAACACCTGATCGGCGGGATGATGCAAAGCCAGGACAAATAAAAAAAATAATTTAAAAAAAAAAAAACAGAAAAGCCAAAGAAACTGCTGAGAGATGAAGATTATCCGAGACACGTCCGACCCTCGAACGAAAAGTAGAGATAAAGCGGGAGAGGACAGGGCTTTCTTGCTAATCTCCTATTAGAGCCAAGACTTTAATTAAGATCCGTGCCCTCGGCGAGGAAAAGAGCGACACTCATGATGATGCCAATATCAGGTATTTAGCAGCATCCCAAAGAAATCAGGCAGGCCGGGAAGCCTCACAGCCGTGCTAATCTTTAATAATTCAGGTAATCTTTAGCGCGCTCGTTTATTAAAACCCAATTAAAAACACACCGGAGTCCTGATGATGTGAAAAAGTTTGCAAAGTTTCCATTCCAGGACTCAACAGAACAATAAACAGCGGTCTCGATCACAGCATGCGATCAGCCAGACAGTTAAGCTGGCAGTTATGTCTCGTGTGCTGTGTTTACTTGATCACGGCTGACGGCAGACGCTGGATGTTTTTTTTTTAACGCGTTCGACTTTTTTTTTCCAGCCGTAATGGTGGGATAAGGAACGTAGCGCCCGTGATGACTCCGCCGTCACAATGGCGGAAAGACCTATTTCAAGTTCTTAAAAAGTGGATGTATCTCTTAGAATTTAGAAAATATTGCAAGCAGACCCGCTGGCACGTTTACCGTTTAACTATTCCATCCATACTGTACTTCAAAACTATAACGGGTTCCTCACGTATCCTGGGCTGGTACAGACAGAACCGAACGCACCTCCGTGGTTACGATGATGAACATCCGTGTGTGTGTGGCCTTTTTTAGTTCACGCCTGAATTTTAAAACAGAGCACCAGTCCGAGAGAGCGAGGTTTGGCTGTAAAGCGCAGTGCGAGTGAACCTCCTAATGGAAAACCAGATGCAGGCCTGGAGTGAACGGGGGAAATAAACCAGAGGTGACGTTTACCTGATCTTTGAGAGCATGGAGAGCCACCTCGTGCTCTCTCTGCTTGCTCTGCAACTGCTCCTTTAGCTCAGCAACATTCTACCACCACACACACACACACACACACACACACACACGAGACATGGGTTAAGATCTCAGGGATTATGCATGCATGGCTTTCATATCAGGCACTCGTTCTAAAAAAAACTGAATGTGTTTGTACTCGGGCTGATCGATACGCCAATACCATCCATACGATATCGTGATAAATTATTCCACAATACTTTTCTGAGATATTGTGGATATCATGATATCTTCTTATTAAATGTGTTTTTTTTGTTTGTTTGTTTTGTTTTGTTTTTTTAAATACCTACAAAGTGACCGGAAAAAAATGAAGGCGATGCTACAATTTTTTACTTTTTAAATAATTGTAAATATAAAACAAAAATTATTTCAGTATTATAATATAATTATTAAAAAAAAAACATGATACAATACTGACACTTTTCTGAAATATCATCGCTATGACGATATATTTTTCGAATTTCGTTTTAAATAATTACAAAACTCGAGTCCAAGCTTTGTACAGAATCGTTAAAGCTCTTATTCATTATTCGAATTGATCAGAATGAATTCTTTTTTCCTTTTTCAGAAATGTATCCTTTTATGATTGCGCACCGAAGAACACTTTTAAGTACCGTGATGGGATATTTTCTTGGCATATCACCAGAGTAAAAAACAACACATGCTAACTTCGAGAACACCATTTTTGTCTTCATACAGCATCATTTTAACTGACAGGACATACATATATATATATATATATAAAACAAAAATAAGAATTAAGTTATCATTATAAAATGGTCATGATGCTAGGCCATGTTATGCAGCTCTGACCTGGTTAGCGCTCATTAAGTCAGACTGCAGTTTCTGCACACGCAGGTTTATGGATTTCAGTTCCTCTTCTCTGCGCTGCTGAATCTCGTCTATTTTCGTCCTGGAGCAAATCACACGAATGCAAATGGTTTATCAAACAGGTAATCAGACACGAGCGACGTTTCCCGCCCTGAGGATATTTGCAAAAGAGCACCGGCGTGAGTGAGTAAAAGAATTGTTCAGTGTATTTGAGAGGAAAAATAAATGTAATACAGTGTCAGTTAACAACAAGGAAAAGACCTCCAGTCATTTATAAACGCAAAACAAGAACAAGTGTGCGTTTTATTACTCCCCGTCACCCACCTGCTGTCGTGGTAGAGAGTCTCTTTTTCCCCCTGGAGCTGAAGGAAGCTGGAAGAAGACCATAAAGGAAGTTTAAAGCCCCAGTGAACAGAAAGAACAGCAGAAGAAGAGGCTCGGTGCCCAGAAGGCAGCCTCGCGCGAGGCGGCAAGCTTCGCTGATTGCGCAAGAGAAAGAAAGCGCCGGCACGACAAACACCTGCTCACTGACTGCGCACCTGAGCCATGCTGAGAGGGAGGGCATGAAAAACACAGGACATCAGAAACACACCAAGTCAAAGTGTCGAGGGGTCGAAAAAGACAACGTTCGTCTGCATTGAGGAAGCTTTCACTTAACACCGAGTGAAAAAGGCACCGGAGTCATCACTGTCGCTCCTTTTCAGGCAACCGATAATACAGCGGTTCGCGGTGATGTTTTCAAATTGTTATCGCGGAAACGAAACCGACACTGACTTTTCCTGCCATAGAAAACGCTACACGGACACACGTGCCTAGAGAAAGAGAGCGAGAGCAACACACACACACACACACACACACAGGCTGGAGGTTGTAGAGACGGGTTAGGAAGGAGGGATGGAGGTAGAGAGCCGTTTTATCTTGTGTGGTGTCTGAAATGGTCTAAATAAATAACAAAATGCAAAAAAATGCTGGTACTGGTATCGGTACCCAGCCCAGTTCGTCTCCTAGAAGAGCTCCTGAGTTTGTGTACATTTTTTGATATACGGAGATTCGATGATCGACTGATCGGGTTCAAATCATATAAATACCAAGATGTTAAGTATATACAGTAGATTACGGATTGTGAACTCAGCTACCTATTTCAAACACAAAGTTATTTACAATATATCATATTAACGACTTGAAACACTGGTTATTTAGACAGGGCAAAAGAAATGGCGCCCTGTGGTGTCTTTGGGAGCTGACGCACTGCAACGGCTGAGGCGTGTTTAGCAGAGGGGCGGTGTCTTTCCACGGTTTCGCCTTCGTTTAAATGTCTTCGCCTTTTATGGAGTCGTGCGGCGTCACTAAACGCGACTCATGGACTCAATCGGTAATTTACAGGCGATTCATGAACCTGCACATGTTAATATGAACAACATCAACGTCACTGAAACCTCTGCGCATCTGGTGAGGATTTGTACTTCAGTTTAGCTTTAGAAATGAGGCGCATTGTTCGAAAATTTGTTGAAAACCGTCGCCAAGTGTGCAAATTTTGCTCGATTGCTGCGTTGTCACAGCAGATCCGGTTCAAAGTGGACAAACCCCGAGCACATGAAACGCGTACAAGCGGTCAGTGTCGGGATCACCACGTAATAAGGACGCTTAAAGGACCATTAAGGGCGCAAAAAGCTCGGAATGTTTATTCGCAAGCGCTAATCCTTTCCAGTCCAAACGCGCCTGCTCATCTTTAAATGGATTATGTAAATTCTGACAAAACAATTCAATTACGTTAATGAACTGGGGCTTGAAAAAACGTCTACATACCTCTCCTGCTTTTTCTTCAACTTGTCAGAGAGCTAGGAACATAAAATCACACGTTCATACAGACTGTTAGCATGAGTGCAGGAAAAAAAATGCACGCGCTTTCCTTTAGAGCGGTCACGCACTTACCTTAGTGTTCTCCTCTTGAAATTTAGTGAGTTCGGCTTGTTTGGATGCCTAAAAAACAACAAGGCGCACGATCGACGTTTTTAATATGTATAGTTATAGTTTAATATGTAACGTTTTTAATATATGTAGAAATAAGCTGGAGATTTATCTCGCTGCATCAACATAAATATGTAAACAGCACACTAGATAATCACACACTGTTCACACTATGTAGTCTCTGTGGCATTTACTGAGTGTGTGTGTGTGTGTGTGCGTGTGTGTGTGTGTACAGACCTCCAGGGCCTGTAGCTGCTCCTTCAGTAATCGCTTCTCCTCCATCTCTGTCTGAAGCTTCAGCTCCACCTCTGGAAGGGACAGACGTATACGTTCATCAGCTTAATGCACACGAAAACTGATCCGTCCCAAAACGAGTAGTGAGAAAAGCTCAGCTTACCGCTTAGCTCGTTCACTCTGTGCTCCAGACGGACACCTTTTGCCTGCAGATCGAAAGCAGAGACAGTTAACACCTGCACACACGTCAAACTTCAAGGCGGTTTCCGTCAACCTGATATGCTGATATTCTCTTCCTAGATGAATAAAAACGCAGTGATAAAGTGACTCTAAGCCCCGCCCCCTCGGTAACAGCTGCTAAGTGACTATTCAATATTTCCAAATATCGTCTAGCAAGCAGTAATTAGCATGTTACAACATTTCAATAATGATCCATTTTCATTTTCCTCGAGCTCTGTGATCTCCGTTTCGATATTTCCGACTTTAAACAAAAGTGATATTTTATTACTAGCATATTTTACAAAGAACCTGGGACCTTAGATCATCGTATCTTCAAGCTCTAACGTCGTTATTGTGATAAATTATGTTAAGCTACGCTTTCCAGATGTTTTCATACGTTTTTTAAGTTTTCCTTCGATAAAAATGGTAAAATCTGGTTTGATAAAAGTTTTCGACAGATTAAATAAAAGTATCATCAAACTAATTATTGTTATGGTTTATTTTAAATGCTGGCAGTTTTCTAGGAGGCCTACATATATATATATATACACACACACACACACACCTGATATGTAACGTATATATATAGTGAAACAGATCAGGTACCAAAGAAACATCCAGAAATATCATATGATATTTTGTATGATATCGTCCGATCCCTACTTAGAGATGTGTTAAGGGTGTGGGCCATATATTCAGCTATCAAACACATGCTTATGCTATCACACATCTGCAAGACACACACTACCGATGATTCGTTCGTTCAGTGAAGCCCAGAGCTTCATTCGGTTTTATATTCTGTTTGCACTGTTGTTGCTTTTATTTAAAAGAGTGCCATTTTTATTATGTTCAAATGTTTGTAACTAAGGAGTACATGTGATAATCTTTGTTTCTTACCGTGGTATTGAGAATTGTGTAATTCTACTGGTACTGGTACCGATTACTTGATTTCCGGTATTGTTTATATCCCTACTTTCCCTATATCCCCTAAATGTTAACGAAGAAAAATGATGACTGAAAAGTACTCCTTTGTTTTTTATTTCTGAGTAAAAAATAAACATAAACAAACAGACATATATACATTTACAAACCCTCCCAAATATGTGATTGAATAAACAAATTTTCTGCCCAGGGGAAAAAGCGCGAGTGAAACGTGATGAGTTCTGTAGAAGAGGCTGAGGCATCATTTTAACTAGGAACAGAGCTCCAAAGTCGGCTAAAATGCCCGTCCTCCACCACCTCTTTCTCAGGCGTTGCAGATCACAGCGTCACAGCGGGAAGGGTCTGGTCTGAAAGCTACTGAAGAACGCTTTGTACCTGGTTGAAGCATGGTCACGTAACCATACAGCCTGTAAAGTGTGTTGGTCTGCATGCACCAGCTCTCCATGAAACAAAGCGATCATGTGACCAGCGTGCGATCTATATATTTAAACTCTATCGGTTGTGCAAATCGGGACCTCCAGTGTTTAAACAGTGCAACTGTATTAAATGAATAATGAATGGAATGATGATTTCCATGAGATGAATCACAGATATTCTCAATACACGGTCACATTTCGCCATCACGAAGCATTACGCTTCATTACACCCGTACTAGTTACAGTTGCTAAGCAACCAATAATCAGACACAGATTAGGGTAAGGATCAATTGTTGAACTCTCTTTCATAGGATTTAAATTCTGATGCTAAATAGGGAAGAAAACAGTTCCTTATCTAATCCTCTCACCCGATCCAGTCTGTCATTGGCTGAAGCAGCTGCCGTGTCATCACCAGAGCGAGCAGCATCTGTGTGCAGCTGGTCAAGGCCATTGGTGTCAGCCTGTTCCTCAAGCGCCGCCTCTTTCCCGTCACCTCCGTCCACTCCTCGCATGCGGTTCTGCTCGCTGTCCTGCAGAGCTGGACAAACGCACAATAGCAATATAACCATCTCCGCAATGACCGCTCACATCCACCGAGTGCTCGGGAGGGAATAAACGAGACTGGATATGACTGGATTACCTGCCAGTTTCTTCTGCAGGGCAGAGTTTTCAGCCTGTAAGCGCAGAAGCTCTCCATCTGTTGGGCCGGACACAGGGCCAGGGCTGTGAGCTCGGAGACCCGTCCCCTCCCTCAAGCCCTGATTCTCAGCCTCCAACTGCTCAATCTGGGAACATAACTACACACAGAAAACTGGGCATTCAGAGGCCGCGAACCAATCAGGATAGAGCTTAAATCAGACATTCATATTGATTGATTACATGTCATGAATTCTGCCCTACATTACGATATTACCGTAAACAAGCTGGACCATTTGAAATACGGCTGCGTCATGAACATCGGATCTGCAAGGCTGATTTAGGATGCGCTCACAAGGATTTTCGTGCCAAACAAAAAATGTTGACGAATACACTGTACAGACGCCTGAGCATCACGTCAGCGCCGGTCTTCGGCAAAAAGTCGCCGCGAAGCTGTTTAGGAAAACTCCGTTTGCTGTCGCATTAGCTGCACTATTTGATTTGAGTTATGCATATTTTCAGTTGTCACCATAGCAACAGTGCGAGTTTATCTAAGAGGACGGCCTCGGAAAACTCCATCAGAATCTAATTTGCAGAATGTTTAAATGAGGATTCCATGACGTGACACGGACGAGGGAATCCTCGGGTTCATTTTGACACCAGGATTTCCCTGCTTGTCGGGAAGAAGAAAAAAACGCAAGTCTTTCTGTCAAAACTGGAGTAAGCAGCTTGGATCGTGTTCATTAAAGTGCTTTAAAACAACGTTCAGGATTAAACATTTCTAGGCATCAACCGATTTTGCTCAGAATTGAAAATAGGAACATTCTACCACGTCTTATCAGCCATAGCGCAGAACTAACCCGTGCGACTTACACCTGACTTTATATGACGTGTCACAGATGTGGACGCTTTGAACGAAGCATGCCTCGGCTTTTCCTTCCGAGGCCGGTCCGGCTCCGTTACCGTACGTCCGGGACGACCACGCGGAAACGGTCGGAAGAGTTTCAAATACAGATACTTTGACAACATATCTTCAATTTCACATTTCATTTTAACATCTATGTGTTGCCGGATGATTGAGGATTGTTCTTGGAATATCGATGGCATCAAAAATGGCAAATAGTGAATCAGAAATCTTTGCAAAGGTCCTATTAGCGTGACACAAAGATATTTAGATGTACAGTCATTTATTGTAATCATGGGTATTTTACTGATGAAATACGACCACATTTAATTGTAGCCATACTCTGGAAAATAGAAACAGCTAGGAGATAAGCTGATGATTATTCTGACGGATACAAAAAAAGGTCCCTGGAGTAACGGCCTTAAGTGGTGTGTTTCAAACCTACTTGTGTTACGAACATTTTTCCAGCCTCAAATGAATCCAGTGCATTTTCGTGAAACCACCTTATGCCCCTTATGTACAAGGAAGCATATAATTGTTTCTTTTTGTTTTTTTATTTAAGGGACTTAAACAAAGGAATGAAGCAAAGCTGAGAATCCTACCTGGATTAAACATTAGCATTTGCTGATAATTGAATCAATACAAAACAAAAATGAGATTCTTCCCCTTAGGGAGGATTGTCTCATAATAACAACATCTAAACCAAGCAGTGTGTGTGTGTGTGTGTGTGTGTGTGTGTGTGTGTGTGTGTGTCAGCACCTTGGACAGCTCTTGCATGAGTGTGCTGTTCTGCAGTCTGAAATCCTCCTCCTGGCTGTGCAGTTTGCCCTGAAGCATCTCATTTTCGCTCAGTAACGCCTCCACTTCCTGCAGCGACAAACATAACACATCATCCACAACAACAACACAAAACACACCGGCAATGATTTCTACGATGGACGGATTTGAGACACGACGGCGGATATAATCGCGGAATGAAGCCAAAGACGACCGTCGGTTGTTCCTTTTGATTTTGATGGGAAACTATAGAAAAGTGTCTTTAAGCTGAAAATGGAGTGCAAAAAAAAAATAAATAAATCTATTGATGAGAACAGTATGGTCATCTCCGGCATTATAACAACAGAACCCGCTGTAACGGGTTTATTCGATCACGCGCCGTATGATGGAGACGAACTTACCTGAGCTTTCTTGCTCTTATTAAGTGCCTGTGGAGGGAGAAAAGAAGACAAATCAGAGCCAAAATAATCAAATAAAATCAGTTCAGTCTTGAAAGGAACCAGCAGGCCGAGTTCTGGGAAAGGCCAAGTGGAGACTGCGTTAATGCTAATTCCATCAGCAAATGGTTTCCTCCCACTCATTTGCAGCACATGCTTGGTCCAAAAAAAGCAAGATTCAGCAGACTTTGCTGAGATCTGCCTACTTTTTTTGCCCCAGAAACATTCAGGCCCTGGAGGAACAGAGGCCGAACTTCTGAAATCAGGCAACATTCGGCTACGATATCATGTCGTGGTAAAAGCTTCAGTGGTTACGACGATTGGATGATTTGGAGTCGATTTAAAAGACAGTCAAGAATCAAAAGGAAGAACTGATGTCTTAAGTCCATCAAAATAAAATACATTTCTGCAACACGTTTGTCTCTATTTCACCTTTTAATATGAAGTAGATTACCAATTAGCACAACGAAGAGACAGAGAGGCTGATTTCCAGCCGAGCGACGCGATGTTGTGCTCGCGGAAACCGCAACAGAAAACCGTTTGCTGGTGGTCCCGTGTATTCACGGTGCAGTCACGTGTAACCTGTTGACGCGTAACAATCTATAGCTTACGGAGAGACTACGGCTGATCCGTGACTCGATAATTACGGTGAAATGAACGCTGACGTGCGTTTACCTTCTGTGCTTTGAGGTAATCTTTCTCCAAGGTCGAGATCTTCTGGCGGACATTGTTGAGCTCTGCAGAAGAGAGGAACAGGATTAATCGGCAGGGGTTTATGAAAGTAAGGATAAAATGCAGGGCTCAAAATTTTTTGTATTGTTTTTGGAGACTTGCGAGCGTTCTCCGTACTCGCAAGCGAAAATCGGATAGCACTTCGTGCAAATGAATGAAACCACGCGTAAAAATGCGTAAGTGTTGTTTTTCGGTATGTGGCGTTCAGGAGTGAAAACGTCGTGTCGCGCCGCACGCTTATTTAAAAGGTGCGCCTAAAATTTGTGCCGCTGCTCCTGAGAGTTTTCGGCAAGGAGCTCCTAGAGGAAGAGGTCGGGATCAGATCAGCGTGGATGAGGTGTACAGGTGCTGCTTACCTGCAGTGTTCTTTCGCAGGTCATCCGAGAGCTGGTAGTTCTGCGTGCGCAGCTCCAGAAGCTGAGCCTGTCCAAACCGAAACAAAAGGGACGGAAAGAAATTGACAAGCTTCTTAACAGAATTTAACAGTGTCACTGCGCATCATATAATAAGGAAGTGGAACTGGACTAACTGCCCTGCGTAGTTTAGGGTGCTTTAACGTATCACACGTGCAGTGTTCAGACAAACACCGGGGCGTTTTCCCCCTTGCCGTGTATTTTCTTTTTTATATGTGATCACGAACGAAGACAGCCGGTCTGAGGATGTCTGCGTTGTGTGGTTGTTGTTCTCCATCCTGAGAAAGTGACGCGACTCCGAGACGCTGAGCTGCAGAAATGAAACGCCTTCCGGATGTTTGGTTTGAACAACATCAATGTTGAATGAGACACAGAAAACTAGTTATTTATATAATTAGCTAATCATTTATTTAGCTACGGCTCAGCGTACTCCATGCTCGGGGGGTTAAGGTGTTACCTTAGAGTTTTCCCTAAACCTAAATCACTCCCTAAGTTCAGGGATCATCGACCAGGACAGCTGTGGTCCAGATGCGGCTTTTCAGCATTTTGGCGGATTCAACAGAGCATGTGGAAAACACTGAAGCACTGCGGATGCACGCGTGGAAAAAAAACTCGTCGTTCAGCGGATCAGTAATGAACCAACTCGTATATCCGGCGTTGCGGTGTATACAATCATGTGTGGAAGGAAGCTCATCAGACCAGAGATGAGCTACAAGGTTAAAGACATGAAGGCCAAATGATAACACTGCTTGTTTTTAAAAAAATCTACGATTAAAACAGGACAGAGACGTACGCGTTTATTCATCAGCCTCGTCTGTTCAAGGACCGTGGCTCTAGTTAAAAGTGGTAACATGAAGTGCAAGCTATGAAAGAAAACAAAGCGGTTTCGAATAGTCTTATTAATGTTAGCGCCTTTAAATGGCACCAATAAATCATGTTATTCACTTATCCAGACCCTAGTGAGTCAGGAATTTTAATTACAGGACCGTCACGAAGGTTAGTCAAACGTCCGAGCTCTAAAGGGTTCCGAACAAACATAATACACTTATCAGCGTATAGGGAACAGCGAGACGCAGAGGAGGGCTGGAACTGAGAAACGGTGATCAAATTGTTTAAAAATGTCCCAGGAATCACTGGAGTTCCTGCTCTTTTCACGTTCATGATGTCTCCTCATACACACAACTAAGAGTCAAGTAGTGCACGTCTCCACCATTCACACTAAAGATGACCGCAGATGTTGAAAACATCTGCAAAAGAAAAAGAAATACGAAAAAAAAAAAAAACCATACGGCTCATGTATACGACTCGACTCACCAGGTTCGCGTAAAAGAGTCGACTCGCATACAACTTGTATACGCGACTCGACTCTCAAGGTTCACTTATAAAAACCGGCTCAAAGAGTCGACTCGAACATACCTGATATATGCGAGTCGAATCTCAAGGTTCATCTAAAAGAGCCGACTCGCATTCAAATCATACATGCGAGTCGATTCTCAAGGTTCATCTAAAAGAGCCGACTCGCATTCAACTCATACATGCGAGTCGATTCTCAAGGTTCATCTAAAAGAGCCGACTCGCACTCAACTCATACATGCGAGTCGATTCTCACGGTTCATCTCAAAGAGCCGGCTAAAAGAGTCGACTCGCATACACCTTACATAAGCTAAGGTTTCAAAGAGTCGACTCGTACGCAAACGA
>JAQMYM010000039.1:4089758-4110186 GCA_030014255.1 Parauchenoglanis ngamensis | reverse complement strand
GGAGCCTGAGGTGTGGTAGGAGCGTCAGGTTTGGTAGGAGACTCAGGTTGGGCAGGAGCCTCAGGTTGGGCAGGAGACTCAGGTTGGGCAGGAGCCTCAGGGTGGGGAGGAGCCTCAGTTTTGGGAGGAGCCTCAGTTTGGGGAGGAGCCTCAGGTTTGGTAGGAGCCTCAGGTTTGGTAGGAGACTCAGGTTGGGCAGGAGCCTCAGGGTGGAGAGAAGCCTCAGTTTGGGGAGGAGCCTCAGTTTGAGCATGGGCCTCAGGTTGGGCAGGAGCCTCAGGTTGGGCAAGAGCCTCAGGTTGGGCAGGAGCCTCAGGGTGGGCAGGGGGCTCAGGTTGGGTAGGAGACTCAGGTTGGGCAAGAGCCTCAGGTTGGGCAGGAGCCTCAGGGTGGGGAGGAGCCTCAGGTTTGGTAGGAGACTCAGGGTGGGCTGGAGCTTCAGGTTGGTTGATAGTGTGAGGAAACTGCTTTCATCTGTTGGAGGGTTGTTCTCTATGCTATATTTTAGATGGCTAGTTAGAATTAGTGGACTAGCTTGCACCTATCAGTGCAATAAGTGCATAGTATGAAATAGTATGAAAGTACACCATTACTGTCATTACAAATTAATGTGCATTATGCAGTTTAGGATGCAGCATTAAATTCTGTATGGACAGCTATTGACTTGGCACACAGCTGTGAGCAGTATAAAAGGGAATAAAAATCGTTGTCACATCAGACAGGAAATTTAAGAACAATCCTCCACTCCTCTACTCTCCATTACAGCCACATATAGTATTTATGGGTTAGGATAAATTTCCAGTGAAATTAAATGTCACTTATCTGCATTACTTGTATTATTAATATTGACTACTAGATGGTGCTGTAGTGCTACATAAAGCCAAGCTGGTCTGGCCTTTTGGAAAATGAATATGGAAATAAGCATAGATCAGTTTAAAGTGCTCTATGTATTATAGTTACTCATATTATGAGTTTAAATAATATCCTATAAGTATATTTCTCCAATAAGTCTCCACTAGTGGTCATAATTTTTCTATCAGTCTGCATGATATATAATAATGAAGGACTTTGTTCTACCCCTAAAATTTTTTTTTCAATTTCTACATGCATTATGAAATTATACTACTGAGTGGATTTTATTTGATCTATTTCAACGATGAACTACAAAGACACAGAGGATTTTGGAAACAGTCTTAATCAATCAATCAATCAATCAATCAATCAATCAATCAAACAAACATGCTGAAATTGCAGCAATTATTTTTACTTAAAAATTCTCCAGAAAAAAACAGAGAATGTCTTTTATCCAAGGAATATCCACTAGACAAGAAAAAAAAAAACTATAAAAACATATAGGTTTAAAGTAAAGTAAAAAGCATAGCAAAGAATAATTGCTCCTGTCACATGGTGCATGCAAATATATTAACAAAACCACTAAAGTTATAGGCCCTAAAGCATTGTTTATTGTATTTCTTTCCAGAGATGCGAACACATTTAAAGCATTTCCCAGAAGCACTTTAACAGCAATGGGTATCATAAAGTTCAAGTAAAAAAATCCAACCTGAATGACTTGTATATTAATCTAAGCGTGATCTAAGATTAATGGCATCCATGATTTGTTTTGTAATGAAATTGGCCCACTCACATTGACTTTTTTCATTTCTTTCTTTGACAGGTTGCTCTACTTTCACTTCAGTTAACTGATTTCTACATTACCCACAATGCAGTTTGATTAAGTGCTGACAGTTGTGCCAGTGGAATTGAGCCCTTGTTTCATCTTTACCTGAAGTGAGTGAAGCAACAACACTTTAGTTGTTCAGTTTGTTGAGCTTTCGTACATCCTCATCTGTGGCACCTGTTCAAAAAACTTCAGCTTTCAAAGCTTCAGCTTCGCCTTCAATGCCATCGTCTCGTAGATTGCAAACTGCCGTAACTCAGCACAAATGTGATGTACAGCTGCACTGCATTTTGGATCTTTGACTCCAGAATACCATTTATACCAGCATCACTACTTCTTTGTTGGGATTCTCATTAATCTGACATTGAATGTTGTTATAAAATGGAAAAGGAGCTATTGTTCTTTTGTTTCAGAGCTAATAGCAAAACATAGTGTAACAACTGTTGTCAGATTGCATATTTGAGATTAATAATTTTTTTTCCCTCTAATTGGCCTAAACGTCACTTTGGCCATAATACCAGTGCCCCTCGGTAACATCAGAGCAGCTTCTCACAGGAATACTGAAAACACAGGACAAACCAATAAATTAGCATCAGACTTGCTAATTACAGTTGACTGATATTTAAATATAAACATGTTTAATGTGTTTCTAGGTGGAGTTTTCCTTTAATGAAATCAGAGCTGCTACAGCAAATTGTTAAGCTCATCAGAAGAAATTCATCTGCATTCTCAAAACTTTGAAAACCCACACTATGTATGTTGCATTTCTCGATATTTGAATATCAACTGGTTTCACCTCCTACACCTTCGCATTCACTTTTCTTCTGAAGGAAACTTGTAGAACTTGTATATTCTGGTAAAATGACAGGAATGACAGAAGTCACCACTTCCCGTGGCTTCCTGTGTTGCAGTGCAGAGATAATTGGTTCATTAGTGAGAGTGTGAAGCGTTGTGGTGGGTTCTTCCTTCCTGAACTTCCACTCGAGCAGGGTCTCGCCTCCCTTTCTCCTACCACAAGTAATTGGCAATAATATGAAGATAATATATTTTTATAATATAACACCAGCTTTCTGAATCGCTTAGCTTCTCTAGTCTAGGGAGTTCTCGAACCTTTTTGCAGAAAGGGACCTTTTAAGAATATTTAATATAATATATACATTATATGGCTAAAAGTATGTGGATGCTTGACCAATCACACTCACATGTGCTTGTTAAACATCCCATTCAAGATTTAGTCCCTCTTTGCTGTTATAATAACCTCTAATCTTCTGAGAAGGCTTTCCACTAGATTTTGAGCGTGGCTGTGGGGATTTGTCCACTGAGCCAAAGAGCATTAGTGAGATCAGGCACTGATGTTGGGCGAGGAGACCTGGGGTGCAGTCAGCGTTCTTTGCAGTTGTTCCGTGTTGAGGTCAGGGCTCTGTGCAGGCCTATCGAGTTCTTACACTCCAATTTTGATAAACCATGCCTTCATGGAGCTTGCTTTGTGCACAGAGCATTGTCATGCATTGTCTTACTTTCAGTGAAGAAAACTGTAATTCTACAGCATACAGACACATTCTGTTCAGTTGTGTGCTTCCAATTTGGGCAAATCCCAATACACAATTTCCAACTTCCCCAATGGTTTGTGGAAGAACCACATATGAGCACGATGGTCATGTTCTGTATACTTTTGATCGTATAGTGTATATATTATTTCTACCAAATAACCGACCCACTGGCTAGTTGGTTGGTGAACAAGAATATGTGTTTAACCCTTCGGAGATGGCCGGCGCACCAATGTGCCACTTAGCACGTGACACTTTAAATGGCCCAATCAGCTCCCCAGGGATTTTGTGACTGCTTTTCTCAGTGTGAGTTTAAAGTGCTGACTTCAATCGTCAGCTAGAACTTTGTTTGGTCCTAATACTTCATATAAAAATGAATATATAATTAATTTAATAACGTAAAAAAAGTTCACTTTCCTATTTGGAAAAATTCAATTTTCCTATTTGCCAAATTATGGTACCAGTGAATTTATAATTTGAAGGTAATTTTTTTTTAAATCAGTCTGTTTGTGGGTTTGACAACAAAAAAACTTTAGAAAAGTAAATTGGATTTTCTAATTGTTGTTCAGTTTGGGTTTACTTTATTGAAATAGTTATGAAAAGTAAAAAATTGACCATCTCATCGTATTCTCCAGGATGTGCTGAAAAAACCCCGATATATAACAACACTTGTATATTACACATTTCTTAAGGCTTCATTTACTAGGCTAATTGAAGACATGCAACGAAGCCAACAAATAGAAAATTGTCACATGGTCACTGAATGTGGCAATAATAACAGTAATGACAATGTGCTCATAACAATCTACATTTGACTTATTGCACTTTCTCATAGTATATGAGAGAAAAGTTAAAAACTGTGCCAATAGTTTTCAAGTTCATACACTCCTGGGCAAAAAAAATGAGGCAAACCCAATATTGCAAAACATTAAGCTTTTAATTTTTAAACACTTTAAACTGTGAAAAGCGGTCACAAAATCCCTGGGGAGCTGATTGGGCCATTTAAAGTGTCACGTGCTAAGTGGCACATACACAAGAGTGTACAGTACCGGTCAAAAGTTTAGATACATCTGCTAATTCAATGGTTTTTCTTTATTTTTATTACTTAAAATAGTTAACATATCTTAAAGTAATGCTGGACTGTCATTTCTCTTTACTTAGTTGAGCAGTTCTTGACAGAATATGGATTACTACAGTTGTGGAATAGGGCTATTCACTGTATACCAACACTACCTGAAACTGATGTTTTCAAATGCATTACGAAGGCAAGAAATTCCACAAATGAACTTTTGAAAAGACACACCTGTTAACTGAAAAGCATTCCAGGTGACTACCTCATGAATCTGCTTAAGATGATGCCAATAGTGTGCAAAGCTGTCATCAAGGTAAACGCTGGCTACTTCGAAGAATCTAAAACATGAAACATATTTTGTTTCTTTAACCATTTTTTGTTTAAATTTTTGTGCTATGTCTTTATTATTGTCCGACAATGTAGAAAATAATTAAAATAAATAAAAACCTATGGATGAATAGGTGTATCCAAACTTTGGAATGGCGCTGTATGTTTTCATATTATATTTTGTATTTGAGTTTCATGCTTTTTGAGACCATCAAATGAACTTTGGCCTAATTCTTAGAACGATCTCCACCATCCCATTTTTGCTTAATAAACCTTTTCAGACAGATTTTAAATTTGTAAGCTGTAAGATGATTTTGTTGATTTCTATGTTTTCCTTTAGTTAACCATCCCTAAGTCTTCATGTTGGTTAGAAATTGTTCATTATTTTGGATCCATGGTCAATTGTTCGTATGTGCAGAGACTCTCTATTTAGGGATATTTGATAATCATAGTCACAGCCTGTCGCAGAGGTCATATCACAGACATTGTGTTCTCACAGAGCCAATCCACGCTCATTATCAAGAAAACAGACAGGCTAAGGTCAGAACAGCAAATAACAGAAGTGCTACCTGGGGCTGGAGGTCTGGGATAATTAGAGAAGCCAAGAAATAGGAGACTGAAGCCTGTAAACATAGAAACTAGGAAAACAGTGAATTACTAGACGAGGAAAACATAGACCAGTATAACAACATGCAAGAGTTTAGAAAGATTGCTGGTGAATAAAGTGGCAGACACTTGCAAATGAGATTATGAGACACAAGAAACAAGTGAAAACAATAATCAAGGTGTGTGGGAAGAGAAGAAAAACAGAAAACAAATATACAATATAGGAATACTGACAGCTTGTATGGCTGATGCCACATTAGGATGTTTTGCTGTTTTATCAATCATGGTAAAAAAAAAAGGGAGGGGGGGGGATTATCAAGTTCACTCCTGACATCCCAAAATGCATTGCAAGTTAGTAAGTGTTGAAATAATGTAGTCCGTTTGCAGGGATTATGGAATAACGTGGCATTTTGGATACAGGGAGTATCTTTCTGCTGTCTTCCAAATCTTGCTCTCGCACAATGTCTAAGTGAAGGTGCCATTCTGTCTTTCTCATTTTTAATTAAAATTTGAATGATAGATAGACAGAAATGTATAATAATAATAATAATAATAATAATAATAATAATAATAATAATAATAATAATAATAATAATAATAATTAAGTACTGCTGAATTTTTTAGTAGTACCCTGGGACTGGTTCCAGCTTTCCTGCGACTTTTAACAGATAAGCTGTACAGATATTATGGATGTATGGAATTCTTTATTATCATTGGTCAGGTTTGTTTACTTTACTTTATAACAGCAGCTCTGACAATAGCTCCAGCTTTAATTCAAATCACATGTTTATATTCATGTGCTTGTTCCAATATGTTTTTGTTTCTGTAGTAACAGATGTAAAAAAGTGTGTAATAATTGATATGGTGAAGCTTTCTGTGAAGACATTCTGTGTAACATTTATGGAAGGAGTCAGAGTCAGTCCGAAGTTAAGCTGTTGAGATATAGAAAGCTATTTAGGATGGAGGGCTTAGTGCATTCTGGTTTCTCAGTAACAAGACAAGCTGCATTTGTAGTCTTGTTAACTTCAAGAGAGAGAAGAAAAGTGAGGCTGGTGAGGGAACTACTGTTTATAGCTGCTATAAAATCAGTGATAACAAGAGTGAACTTGTTTTGTAGACGTTCCGTAACATTAAAGGTGCCAATAAATGAACAAAAACTAACACAAAAAAACAATCATTGGCAAAGTGCTGTGGTACAAGAAGAATAAAACACTTTGAGATGTGGTGTTGTTAATCAGCTTTAAGGTGGTACAAGTTTCAAGACAGATACACATCTGAAAATGTGCAAAAATGTCCATCACATTATTTGTTCGTCAGAAATAGCCTATTAACTGGTCGTTTTACCAGGATGCATGGTTTTGTGATTTGCCAAGATGTTCTTTTCTCATTGTAAACACACTAGACAATAATACTGTCAGTACTAATCTACTACTAATCTAGAATAGTAGAGCACATAAGTATTGGATTTGAGACAGATTGGTACTATTTGGTTAAATACATGTAGTGTAATGTCACAGGACGGAACAGTTTATTGAATCGTTTCAAGAAGGACCTGTCTGTGGATGAATGAGAAAACTCTTGGCATTATACTGTAGAAGCATTTCTGCATACAAAGTATTATAGTCAGAAAATATGAAATGTCAAAAATGTTTGAATCAATGGGCCAACCAAAGAAATACATTACTTTCACCCTTTAAAGTCCGCTCTTAATCAGCTCATGCTTCTGTCGAGAAAGCCGTGATCCTCTTTGTCAGTCACTGAGTATGCAGAGGTGACACGTATAATAAACTCTTTAATGCTTCTGTGGCTGGTAGAAGCAAGGGAAGAACAACAGCTAATCTTGTGGACAGCTTCAGGAAGACGTTCACTCTTTTGGGTCACAGTGTGGCCGATTAGAAACAAGTTAAAGGTGTGTTTCCATGTGTTCCTTTTGCTCCACCAGGGAATTAACCGCTGCTCTCAATCAATGATGAGCTGTGAAAGTGAAGTGAAAAGGAAATGAGAGAGAGAGAGAGAGAAAGAGAGACAGACAGAGAGAGAGAGAGAGAGATGGGATGCTGATGTGATTAATGAGGGTGACCCTGTCTCTAGCCTGGAGTCTACTTGCCTTGTGGGAATGTGACCTATGGGCCAGAAGCAGGAACACCTTAGAATGCAAATGCTCTCTTTACCTCAGAGACAACTAAACAGCGATTGCATCTGATGTAGTGCATTTCCACCAAGGCTGTCAAGCTGCAATTTCAAAGGGTCAAACTACTTCACAGTTTAGGTTATGAGTCTGGACAGTGCTATGCCTCTTGTCAAATTTGGACTCCAACAACCACCTGCTCTTGTTTCAAACATCTTCCCGATAATCAAGTGTATTCAAAACATGACTGTGCTAAGATAAAGAATGCCAACGACTGTTTTAGAGGAAACACTAGACATGTTACTAAACACTAAACAAGACGTTATTATAAGACTTAATGAACCTACATGCAGTACTGTTTCCTATTATCTACCTCAAAGTAAACTAAAATAATCTAGCACCAGGACTTCCTGGAGCACCTTCTATTGAGGAGATGTTATGGTTCAAACACTAGTCTGTCATTTCCTTTAAGTCACAAATGTGTGAGTGACTTTGACGAGGGCCAAATTGTGAAGGGCCAAAATGACGGGTCTTGTGGGGTGTTCTGGTATGCAGTGATTAGTACCTACCAAAAGTGATCCAAGGAAGGACAACTGGTGAAGTGCTAACAGGGTCATGGGCACCCAAGGTTCATTGATGCATGTGCAGAGTGGAGGCTAACCCGTCTGATCCGATCCCACAGAAGAGCTACTGTAGTACAGATTGCTGAATAAGTCAATGCTGGCTGTGATAAAGGTGTCAGAACACACCGTGCCTCGCAGTTTGCTGCATATGGAGCTGCGTAGCTGCAGACCGGTCAGAGCGCCCATGCTGACCCCTGTCCACCACAGAAAGAGCTTGCAATGGGCACGTGAGCATCAGAACTGGACCGTGGAGCAATGGAAGAAGGTGGCCTGGTCTGAGGAATAATTTTTTTCTTTCGCATCATGTGGGTAAGAGATGGCACCAGGGTGCGCTATGGGAAGAAGGCCAGTTGTGATGTTCTGCTGGGAAACTTGGGTCCTGCCATTCATGTGGATGTTACTTTGACACGTACCGCCTACCTAAACACTGTAGCAGACCAAGTACAGGTCCTCGGGTTACATACATCTGGACATGTGACGTTTAAAGTTTACGACGCTCACTCCCATAAAAACGTAAAAAAATTGAGACGCAACTGTTTCGGCTTATGCCGTAAGTGTCGTACTTACGGACCACGTGGGCGAACTAATTTGATTGCGCGCGGCGGAAGAATACGCAGTAGCGCGGCGTATGAGTGAGGGAGTTCAGCGACGAACATTATATTAAATGTATATTTTTGTCCTTTCCCTTTTTCTGTGGCTTAGTTGTGCTTTTATGTTCTAGATTATGATTTTACAACTGTGTTAGGATAGGTAAGACTCCGGCTAGGGTGTGTTTCGACTTACACCATAATCCGGGTTACATCGCTGTTGTAGGAACAGAACTGTGTCGTAAAACGTGGCCCCCCTGTATACACGCCTTCATGGCCTCTTTCAGCAGGATAATGCGCCCTGCAACACTGCAGAAGTGGTTCAGGTCTAAAAGATTTAATATCGATGAACACAATTATAGTATATATACATAATACAGCAATGTTCTTGACATTCGACAGTTTCTTGTGCAAAATGTATGCAGTTTAGGGATGTTGTGTGATACAGCTTCATTTGGAGGTTAAAGCATTCTGTCCTCAATAAAACATTAACTAGCTTTTTTACAGGCATTGAATTCTGGAATAAAAATACCATTTGTCTTGGGTTGTATTTGCCAGAGTGTTGCTGCACTGAATCAGCATGACTTATGTTAAATTACAGTAACGATCTCAAGTGATTTGGAGGTGAAAATAAACCCCTTAAATTGACTACCAATACATGTATGCATGAATCGGTTAAATATACAGACTGTTCTGGAAGCTCCAGCATTATACAGTTTCTATACATGCTTACGCTCTGAAAGTAAGACATTGTTAGCTCTGAAGCAATCTGCAAACCTCAAGTGAGTACATGTACGTTTCTGTGCTTCAAAAGGGTTCACGTCGGTTTTGTCTGTTTGTTTTTCTCGGCGTCTAGGTTTTAAATGCCGAGTAAGGAAACCCAAAGGACCCAGAGACCCGCCTTCACAATGGAACCGACCAGAGAGATGAAATGGTTACAAGAACCATATCATCTGAAGGGCTACATATTCAGCATTTATTTGATCCACGGAATAATTTTATTTTGTTATAGAGGTGATGGTTTGTAGTGTGTGTGTGTGTGTGTGTGGGTGGGTGAGTGCTCATAATGTAAGTTTATGACATTATGTTAGTTTATTACAAATGTAATGTACATGTTTAATTTATTGCAATAAATGTGTTTTTCTTCTGTAATGCACTGCGCTGACCAGTAGAGGGCACTGGTGAGGTTCAGTTCGAACACTTCATGAGCCAAGAGCAGGTAAACTGGGTCACCTGAATAATGTGAGCACTTATTTGGATAGATTGGAGTGCGTACCGTGTTACAATATACATGTGCGGCATGTATGTGAAAAAAAGTATATCAGAATTTATGTGCGTACTTATTATAAATTTAATTCAACCCAGAGGACTGAAAAGGTCTGAAATGGATCCTTCTGGAAGAATTTGCAGCTGTAAGATTGAGATTGACCCGTGACTGTACTGCTGCTATTACATTTCTGCCATCAAGTTTAAGCTCAACTTTAAGCACGTAGCCACGGACACCAGAGCAGATTCTGGGACTGGATTGGGAAAAAAAAAACCCTAGTGATCTGGGATCAGTTTCATACTAAAAAGAAAGAAAAAAAAAGATACTAGATCAGCATGTCATTCTGAGATACACAAAGAAAGACTAATTGATTGATCATAATTAATTAATCGATCCTGAGAGAAACTGCATTGTAACTATTACAAGAAATAACGCTAGGTATATGTAAATTACATTGAATTTAAATTAAAATGACATTTTAAATTAATTTACATTTAAATTACATTTAAAATAAAAAATCTCAGCTTGCAAACAAAACAACAAAACAAATTTAATTGTAAAAATATTGTCAATAATTTATTAAAAAGTGAGGTGAGTGAGTAGAGCCTTTACTTGCGTAATATCTAAAAAAATGTATTTTTTTACACTTGATTATAAGCGTGATTAAAAATATAGAAATTACAAATGAGATTATATATTTAAGTAACAAATAAAATGATATATGAGCTTTGCTTGTGTAATCAAAATATTTAAATGAAGTACAAAAATGTAATAGATAAATTAAATAAACAAATAAGAATTAATTAAATAAGAACAAATTCAATTAAATTTTTTAAGTTAATTTAAAAAAAAATACAAAAATGTATTTCAGAATTACAGCTTGATATATATATACAAAAAATTATACTTTATACTATATAATACTATAAAATATACCTTTTTGGTTCAGTTTGGTAAAAAGAAATTAAGTAAAATATCACTTGAAAAATGATTTTGATAGTTTTAAATATTATAAATTTTGTAAAATAAGTCATTCACGTGAGATACACCCAGACTGAGAAATAATTTGGTGCAAAAGGACAGAGGTAAAAATATTAATAAATGATAAACAATAATTCAAATAAGTAGGATCTTTTTTTTTATTAAAGATATGCATTCAAGTTTTAAATAAGCAATAAACTAAGAGTTTATTTGATTACACAACAAAACAAGGTTTCACTTAAAGACTGAAGTAAAAAAAAATGAATTCAAATAAAATTAAAGGTTATTAAAAAGAAAAATTAGAAGAGCATGAAGCAGACAAGCTTCGGTTGTCCAATAATCAGGGAGATTCCATGACCAAAAATAATAATAAGGCTTCAATCATAACAAAAAAGCAGCAAATAAGAATAATTAAAGATAAATGACAGAGTTGAGTAGCCCAGTAATGAGAGGTGTTATATAAGCTACGGGGTTTGAAATATTGTTTAATATACTCCTCAGCAACAGCGGGTCAGATGTGTAGATAATGCAATAAGTGGAGAATCCTGCGGCTGCTGGATGTAATTGTTTCCCAGCCAATAAACAAAGACAAACATTTATTGCTATAAAAAGCTCTGGAGCTTTAATTGTGCCATAACTGTGCGAGGAGCCGCGTGTCGGTTATAGAATGTGAGTCGGGTCACTCGGGCTCGAGAAAGGAGTGAGCGTGCACGTCTCTGGCAAAGAAAGCCTGCCATTACGTGAAATGATACTTCAGTGAGTGTTTAGCATTATGGCTTTTTGAATGGAGGAGCTCTAGTTGGTCGAGGCTCTTTTTCTCTTTGTTCTGTGAACGTGTGTGTGTGTGCGTGTGTGTGTGTGTGAGACACAGAGAGAGAGAGAGAGAGAAAGAAGTAGAGAGTTGCACGTAGGGGTTCAACTAATGACTGTTCTGATAACACTGTGCCTGTAGGGTGTGTGTGTGTGTGTGTGTGTGTGTGTGTGTGTGTGTGAGTGTAGTTTGATGTCCTCTGGGTTCCTCTGGCTGGGTAATCCCATTCAGTACATGCTAATGTGAAACTAGAATCTAATGACCTTCTGCCATGGCTTTTCAACCTCACCCTACAGCAACACCACCCCCACAAACACACACATACACACACACACACACATACACACAAGCAACCTATTGTCAAGAGACTCACTTGTCTTAAAGTTATGAAGACACAAACCACAAAAACAATACAGTGTTTTCTTTAGGGATTTTTTTTTTATCCAGCTGAAAACACAACCGACAAACGAAAGCACAAATAATCTTATTGAGTCTTCCTCTCAGCCTGTCATGTCAGCTTCGCTGTACACATCGCAGCACGCGGGAAGTTAACACAACCCGGGTCGAGTTAACACAACGTCGGGGTGGCCTGCTGTATTTCCCTGCTCAGAAGAACTCCTCGTGTTCATCAGCACGCTGAAAATCGATAAAGAGAAAAGCGTGGTAAAAAGCATTTACTGTCCTCCCTGTAAACTCATTCATCATCCTCCTGACCTCCCAGAAGCTTTCCCTCTCTCTCGGCACTGACAGTACACGCAGTGTTCGAGGAGACAAAGCGTCCTCGTTGTGCTCAAGGGGGTGAGGAGCTCACGCTGGCCCTCGGGCTGTTCTCCGTCCAGGAGAAGAGAGGAGCCAGTGTTCAGCCGAGCGCATGGATATCGATCCACTCGGCGCCATGTTACTCCCCATCTGTTTGGGCGAGGGCCGCGTTCCCGCCATCCCGCTGCTCCCGCCACCCGTAGCCATGGAGACCCATCCATTTATCCGCCTGGATTACCACGACCAAAGAAGTTTGTTTAGCGAAGCAAAATGGTGGCTGTTTTGTTACTTGTCAGGGTTTTTATCTGAATGTGATTCCATTAGCAGTAACACAAAACCAGTGAGGTGTTGTGTACTTGACCTACTCCAGAATTTTCAACCTAATCTGTAGCATCTACAGCACATGTAGTTACCCCTGAAAAGAATTTCAGCCCTTGAAAATAACAAGGGGCGTCCATATATATCATCCGTATTTGTATGAAGTACAGCATAAGAACAGCTTTGGTAACGTCTTCATTCATGTCTACGTTATCCCAAGATCTTTATTATTGTAGTGCAGTTTGTATTTGCACTCTCACCGTCAACGCCAGGAGGAACTCCCGTACATGTACACATTCATACAATTATCCAATCAGCCAATCATGTGTGCAATGCATCAAATCATGCAGATACAGGTCAAGAACTTGAGGTTAATGCTCACATCAAACATCAAAATGGGGAAAATTGGGATCCCTGTGACTTTATCCTTGGCATGTTTGGCTAGTTGAGTATTTCAGAATCTCCTGGGATTTTCACACACAACAGTCTCTAGAGTTTAAACAAAATGGTATGAAGAACTAAAGGACTTCTGCAGGCGAGGTCCAAGAAGAATGGCCAGACTTGAGCTTACGCGAAGGTTACAGCAACTCGAGTAATCACTCTTTACATCCGTGGTGAGCAGAAATGCATCTCATAACACGTCAAAGGTTGAGGAAAACGTCCTGTATCTGCAGTGTCAGTAAAGGAGACGTGGTCTTCACAGTATCCAGTCAAATCATATCATCGCATTACCAAGCTTAAAATGTACATCAGATGGAGGTTTTAAGGCATGTTGAGTTTAAGGGTCAGGGAGGCTCAGGCTCCAATGCATCATGTGCAAACAATGAGGAAATTGAAATACTTCTGTAGCTGACTGCGCATTTGTGTGTGTGTGTGTGTGTGTGTGGGTGTGAATGCTTCTACAGTATATCACGTCTCTCTCCAACAGGAAATATGCAATGTCAGCTTGTATGGCGGGTTAAAAATGTGATTAACATCAAATAATTAATTACTGTTCCCCAAAACAAAAACAACATAAGGGTGGTTTATCTCAAACTGGCAAACACAAAGAGATTGAAAATGAAAGACATTTAGTTAGAGAGAGAGAGATTGACTGATTGTTTGAGGGGACTTGATATGAATAAGGGAGGGGGGTTTAAACAGGGTCTATGCATCAGATTTTTGGTCACGTGTTGAATTGTGTGTGTGTGTGTGTGTGTGTGTGTGGGAGTGAGTTGAGGTAGTGCAGTGTACAGTACGAGAGGGAGGGGAGTTGGGTTTGCTTTGGCCTTTTGATGAGTGCTTTTGGATTCAGATGAGAGAGAGTAGCGCTGGATTGAGCATTTTTACAGAGATTCCTGAGCCAAATCCTGGAGCAAAAAGAACGAGAGAGAGAGAGAGATAGAGAGAGAGAGAGAAATGAAAGGGAGAAAGGGAGAGAGAATGAGAGCAGTAGAGAAAGAAAAAGATGGAGACAGAAGAAGATGCCATGAAAATGAGAGCGTGTGAAAGAGAATGAAATGGAAAGAGAAGGAGAGAGAGTGAAAGAGAGAGTAAGAATGTAAGATGGACAGACAGAAAAGGAGAGAGAGATAGGGAAAGAGAACAAGAGAGAGAGAGAGAGAATGACAGTGAGAGAGGGCAAGAGACAAAGGAGAAAAAGAGGGAGAGGGAATGAGAATGTGAGAGAGAGAGGAGGAGAATGGGGGAGAAAAAGAGAAATTAAAGAGGCAATAAGAGGGATAGATGTAGAGAATGCAAGACGGAGAGAGCCAAAGAGAGAGAGAGAGAGAAAGGGAGAGAGAGAGACTAAAGTAGGGGAAGATGGTGTGAATGAGATTAATGGAGAGAGAATGAGAGAGAGAGAAACAGAGGGGGGTGGAGGATAAAGGAGGATGACGAATAGAAAAAATGAGCTTGTCAGGTTTTAAGAACTTGGAGGGCTTTAAGACCCTGAGCACTCTGACACCCAGAAGCCAAAGTTCAATAATTGTAATGAAATCCTGATAATGAAGTGACATACAGCTTTAATACTACATATAACACGTTCATCACTCAATCCATGCAGCCACACACACACACACACACACACACACTCTCGCACACACACACACTCTCCTACAGTATTTTGATGAGATTTTCAACTGAAAATAACCTTTTGCCAAGGCAGGGGTGAACCCAGATCAGACTCCCTCTCCACACCAAGTTTAATTACGCTTGTCTTTGTCTTAATTGGCTTGTCATGCTTTTGTGACATCGCACACTTTTCAAATTTCCTTTCAGTGGGACTGGAATAATGCTTCTCGCACCACAGGTTGGGCTCCACTTCAACATATTCATCATGTCTTATTGTTGTCCCGTCCTTCAGGAAATGAGCGCCGCATTATGAGCTGCTACAAAAGAACTTTAAAACACAATTACATCTATCACATAAAACAAAAAGACCTTACAGAGGAGAACAAGAGGATAACAAAGGATCACACCCGGCCTGAATTATAAACCTTCACACAAGGACACGCAGAGTAGGCAGGCAGTTTATAACCACTTTCTCACCTGGTAAAGTACGATTGCTGGGGTATTATTTGGTGGGAATGCTTTGTGTTTCTGGGTTTGTTATTAGGGGCACGCAGATTTGACAATAATGTTGGCCTGAAAATTTGTTTAGATCTATTTTCCGATCTAGTGCACTGACCAATGTTTCACGCAGATCTTACACATTATTATAGGACACAACATCCAACAAGATTGAATTTAATGTTAATGGCATGGATCATCCTCAAGACAGTCACGTCTTCGCTGCCACCTGCTTCCACGGACTCTATTTCCCAGCAATTCCCAGCACTCACCACGCTCCTTCACAGTCTCCTGAGTATTGATTGCTTTCACCTGTTTTGAGTTCAGTTAATCGAAGAACTTTAGTTTGTTCAGTTCTTTGCAAAGTGTTGACGTGTGTTCACTTTTATTGCCCAGCCTGTGTTTCATGCTATTGACGTTCTGGATTTTTGATCTCCGTTTGGACTTTGACCTTGCTATAGCCGTAGCCTTTGATACGCCAGTTTGCCGAGTGTTTTGACCATCGCCTGTTGTTGAACTCTGCCACAGCCTAGCCTCTGATATACCTGTGTGCCAAGTGTTTTGTGACCTTTGCCTGGTTTTTGACCTTGCCTTTTGCCTTACATGTTTGGACTTTGTTTGCCTGCCTGCTAAATAAAACTTCCCTGCCTTTACATCCGCTGCCTGCATGCTTACCTGACAAAGTTAGTTCAAGTTCACGTGGCTTTTATTGTCATTTCAACCATATACAGATGATACAGTGAATAGTGAAACGAGACAACGTTTCTCCAGGACCAAGGTGCTACATAGAAGACAACACAGAAGTCCCTGTTATCATGGGTTATTACGATTAATTTTCCCTAATCCCTAATCCTTTTTTACACTTTTTATTCATCAAAATAAACCAGCACATATGTTTACATTTATTTATAATTACTTTTAATATTGTCGAATGTCCACGAAGCACTTTAGTCTCTATCACTTACGTTACATTATAGCAGCTACAAACATTTGTTCCCTCACAGCCTCTCTCTCTCTCTCTCTCTCTCTCTCTTTTTTTTTTTTTTTTTTTTTTTTTTAAAGAAAATGCTTTCTTGAAAAAAATGTAGTTTGGCAGCTTCTAACCAAAAAACCATAATACACCCAAACTCTTGTAGACTTTCCAGTGATGGGAAAACTGTCTATCACAAAGCTCTGACTCTGGAGACTCCTTCCATTAATGTTTAATAAACGTCCCATAAAAATTTGCCATCTTTTCCCATAGGAGAAAGAAAAGTATTCTGTTGTACATGGAACCTTTAAAGTTTCCCTCAGAGGTACAACCGAAGAACATCTACGGGTTGTAAATTTTCTACAAGCGAAAAGGCAAGTTCCTGATAAACAGTATGTATTAGCATATTGTTTTGCTGAGGTAAAAAAAGAAGAAAAAAATGCCAGCAAAGCATTACTATGTTGCAAAAGACTGTATTGTACCAAAAATAAAATACATAACAACTGACAAAAGAAATGGATGATAAATGACGACCAGTGAAGCTGTTTTCATCATTTTATAAAGGTCCTATACTTGGACTGCTCTCGGTAAAGACTATTTATGACAGTATTGATCACATACCAACATATAATCCACCCTTAGGTAGTAAATAAGATGTAAACGGTCTACTATATAATTTATACATGAACATTTTTTTCCTTAGAAAGGTTCAAAGAGCATGTGGTTGAGACTAGAGTTGCACACGGGGGGATGGGATCCCTCGAGAAGCAACAAAAAACCCAGCATGCCGGAAAAACCAAAGACATTCATTAACATGCACTTGCATGCAGATAGCATGCATTCATTCATGCTTACTTAGCGCCTGGTCAGGGTCTCGCTTGTTTGATGTTTAAAACTCCTGGGCTCTATCAGCGGGTCCAGACGTATATTTCTCATTCTTGTAGCTACAGTATATCCTTTCCTTTTAGTTTCATTACAGTGACTGAATAATTCATAGTCGTTACTTATTATACGCTTTAAGATGAATAAGTGAATAAAATAAGCCAATGCTTTAACCTTTAGGTGGTGCAGTGGTTAGCACTGTCGCCTCACAGCAAGAAGGTTCCTGGTTTAAACCTGGCGGCCGACTGTTCCTCCTACAGTCTAAAGAGATGCAGAGTACCTACTCTAACCTGCCCATAGGTGTGAATGTGAGTGTGTCTCTCTGTGTTAGCCCTGCGATAGCTTGGTGACCTGCCCAGGGTGTACCCTGCATACGCTTGAAGTCAGCTGGGATTGGCTCCAGCTTCACTGTGACCCTTAATGGATAAGTGGTATAGATAATGGATGGATGCTTTATATGAAATGTGTGAGGTGACTGTATAAAGAGCTAAATCAATCGGCCATTACTCCTACTGAGATGGAAATTTGAACCGACCATATGGTTTATAACAAACATGTTGCTGAATGACCAGACGAACAGTGATAAAGCAGCAGGTGATATTGCTACCTCAATTGCTATATTGCTTTCCCGGTTTGATGCTTGGCTCACGCTACTCCCTGTGTTGCCTTTTCCAAGTTCTCCCAGTGCTATAACCTCGTGCTTACATTTCCTAGGCTTCAAAGCAGCATCATTCACCTCACGATGGCATGTGCTCATTTACCTGGTGTATCTGTAGCTGCCCAGCATACTGGTCATACTTTTTTTTAAAAGCCAATATTGGTTTAATCATGCTTTTGAATATTAAATTCTTTAGGCAAGCCTCTTCCTGGGAGCAAATTAAACAAATGGGTTTTGTGGTTTATTTCCCAGAAGTAATATGCCACTGTCCATTTCTCCTGCAACACTGTAGGTTTATTCGACAAAGATATTTCTCCCAATGCACTGTACAATTCTAGGCTGTTTGCGGTCCTGTGAATGGGAAACGGCGCCAAATAATGCCAAGGTCCTCTAGCGGATAATTGAACTGCATCTGGGTGTCAATAAAAGCCAGAATATAATAACTAGATAATATCATGTACTGTGATGAGTTGTTCCCCAATATTTGACTCATCATCCAGCAAACTGTATGCTTTGGACCTTTGTGATAGGAATAGAGACATGGGCCATTTGGATAAATCCATGGCTATTGTGCAAACGTGCCAGGACAGGAACTGAACAGAAACTGGTATCAAAAAGGGGGGAAAAGGGGGGATTGGAACATTCCATCTATTTATTAATGTGCAAGTGAAGCAGCTGGGTTTCTAACACCGAGGCTGTAGGCAGTAAAGCAGAGGAGTGTGGGATTTGAGGACCTGCGGTTAACTACAGATTATATTCCCCAGGGGACTCAGTGAGGCACAGTGTGCTGTAGCTACCCTTCTGTTCTCCAATCCTCTCTCTCTCTCGGTCTCTCTCTCTCTCTCTCAGAAGGTGGTTGGCGGTGTACGAGAGGCAGTGCTGCGTGGCACAGGCCGAGTTGGATCTCCCTCTGGAACTGGGTGTTGGCGAAAACGAGTGGAAGAGAGACCACAGGCATGTGTGTGTACGGAGGGAGAGAGAAAGAATAGCATCTGCTGTTAAAGCCGAAGCCTCCAAACTCATTCAGTTTTCCTCTCCAACTCCCGGATTCATTTGGACAAAGAAAGCGAGGCGTCCAAACCCACGCCGTCCTCTATATCACACTCACACTCACACACACTGTTTCCTCCATGTCCCAAACACCTGTCTCTTGTTTTTTTGTGTGTTCGTGTGTGTCTGCTTGATGTACGAGCGCAGTAAGACTGTAGGTACATTTTGTAACTGAGAACAAATGTGAAGCAGACTGAGTGTAAGTGGGAAAAAGCCATACGGGTGTGTGTTCTATTTCAGGAAGAGAGTGTTTACCGCCGTGTCAGAGCCGCTATAGCGGCGCCCAGGCCTGCTCACACAGCTCAGAGATGCGCTCAGAAAAAGCTGAAAAACTCTCATCCAGACGCTGCCGAGACATGCCAAGACCTGGCACAGACGACACGCAGCAAAGCCTGTTTTCCCCCATCGCTCTGTCTCTCCCTCGCTCACTTTGCTAGCTTTCCATCTTTCGTTCTTTTCTTTGTCTCAACTCATCTCTCTCATCCTACATCATTGGTTTGGGTTTTTTTTTCTTCTTTATTGCTTTATTTTCTCTTTCTTTCTCTGCAATGTGTCTCACATTCTATATTTCTGCATGATTTAAAACGGAGCCCATTACCGACTAATTTGTTGACACTGAAAAATACAAACAAACGTGGCATAAATATAGAACTGGCTGACTTACTGTGTAAGGACCTCACAAAAAACATATAAATAGTTTTCATATGAGATAGAAATTAAACCTTAAATTTGGAATAATGAATTTTCAATTTAAATTATCAAACTGCTTTCAGTTAATTGATTAGTTTCGAGGATGTGCTTATTCCAACTTAATGTATTATTTATTATATTATGTTGTTTTATTCTTAATTGTTTCAATTAATTTATTGTTATTTATCATTGATTTATTTATAATCTCTCTTATGATCATTTCTAATTTGAAGTACAAATTATTTAGATCATTGTGTCTTGACATGGTTTATTTCATGAGATTTACACCACAGCACCTACAGCTACATTTCCCAAGTCGAACACGAAGCACTTTTTGCACTAATCTGTCCCATAATGCACCACAGAGTGAGAGGTGCTCGTAGCAGATGGTTGCTGATGTCGCCTTCTGTCTCTGTTTCAGAACTGTAACTGTTAATGAGTCGTACGTCATGAAAACTTGTGTTCCTTTTAGTTAGCTAGCTAAAGTCAGGTAGCACTCAGTGCAATCTAGTTCTGTTTTTAACATCATTTTCCTTCAATATAAGACAATTTGTATTTGAATACCATCTCCGTGCATTGAGGACGTAATTAGAAGGGGTACAATAAACCTCACTGTTATTAGAAAATCTTAATATGTGCATCTTAATATGACTACTTTTTAGTAATTGGTGCATCCTTAATTAGTGAAATACACACATACGCAGATTTATTTATTTTGCTACTGATTTATTGATTTTCTTTGATAGCCAAAAAAAGCAATGAAAGTAGAATTTGTTTAAATTTGTTACCAATAATCAACTTCAGGTAGGGAACTGTAACTCACCTACTCTTTTTCATAGGTTTCCCTTTATTTTTTTTGCTTTCTACGTTGTAAAACATTACTGAATACATCAAAACTATGAAGCAACACGTATGGCATAT
>JAQMYM010000039.1:4050690-4086778 GCA_030014255.1 Parauchenoglanis ngamensis | reverse complement strand
CTGGGATTGGCTCCAGCTTCCCCGCGACCCAGACGGATAAAGCGCTATAGATAATGGATGGATGGATGGATGGATTTTACAGGTGATCGGCGTTTATCAGCATACGCACATTAATACGAAGAAAATCAGTCTTGTGAATCTGGAGGAAATCTTTAACCCTCTTCAGCCTACTGAAATACTGATAAATTGCCCATTATGAGGCAAACAAAATATTATTACAGGAGTTTTTAGAGCATTGCTAGAACCTTAATCTTACTTCCATTAAAGTGTACCCTTTATACCAACCTGAATACTTTACTGAAAGCGCTGAAGGTATTTTCTCTTATCACTTACAAAGATAAAGATTCCATGGATGATTCCATCATAGCGTTCCCATATTGTATCCAGGTTGTTTTGTTTTGTTTTGTTTTTATGTGCTATGTGTGGATCTAAAGTCTGCTGAGCGAGTCCAGATGTGCGAGTAAAAGTGTGTGAGTGTCAGCGTGACAACAGCGGGTTGTAAAAAGTTGGTCATCACGTTTCTCTTTCACTGGTTTAAACAGCAGCTTTAAGACATAATTACAGCTATTACAGTTCACATCAGCTACATCGGCTGATTTCAGATGGATAAGAAACTTCAGAACAAACTCGGCTCTGATGTTCAGTTCTGAAAATGAGGTCACCTTTCCACTGTTTACAGATATTTGTGGAGTATCGAATGTAGTCGATAGCTTGAAAAATAAAACATGGTGCTGTAAATGGGTTTATTTTAATAAAGTCAACGGTGTTTCAGCTTGTAATTTGGCACGTAAAGAGCGAAAAGTAAAAAAAGGATTATAAGACACAGGGGTGTTCCTCTCAAGGGCACATCTTTCATACCTTTAATTAAATGTAATTTTAGAGGAACAGCATTAAAGTACTTACAGTTAATGACCACTCTTGTACCTATATGGGTACATTTACTTTTGTATATCTAGCCAGTCTGTACTTTACCTTTTTTTTTTTTTTTTTTTATGACAATCTGTGCTAGGTAAAAAAAAAAAAAAGGAAATTCCTAAATAAGTATAAGTTGTTCAGATGTAAACAAACCAAAAATACTAAAAGTTTCGAATCCTTGAGTTTGGATCTTGACTCGCATATCAAACTTCTGGCTCGGTCCCAAATCCCAACTGTGTATGTAAAAATAGGACGCCACCACAAGCAGTATGCAATTTTTCTGTTTTAGACTAATGATATTCTTAGGCTCTGTTATGAGGATATGTTTTCCATGGAGACTACGAAACCGCTCTGTACGTCGATCTTGACTAAGGAGACTCCCATAAATGTAAACGTAGAAGCTGTGTGTCTAAAAAGAAACCCGAGCAGCGATTAGTAAAATAAAGTTGCGAGCGCAGCATTAGCGATGTTACCTTGCTGTGTTATTAGAGCATCATTCTGCTTTAAATTTTATCCAGATACTGCAACCTATGGAAGTAAGTGGTATCAAAACGTAGGACGCTTTTTTCTGTTTTATCAGAGGTCTCGGTCTCTATCAGCACAGAGTTACGGTGATTCTACTTTTAGTAAAAGTTTCAGCTTTCGATATATTTATACTTCAGATAGTCCTATAAAAAATGGGGCTATTAAAATGTTTACAGGAGATGGAGATGCTTTTCATTACGGTTTCTTAACTAAGACTATGGAAAACATTATTTAACATGAACATACCATGAACATCAGACAGTACTTACAAAAATAAGAAACATTAAGATTAACATGTGCAACTTTATCGTTTATAAATCATAAGTAATGTTAAAAAAGGAACAAAGTAAGTTGTTTTTGTCATTCAAAGTTAATTCCTCCCTGTAATTCACACTTTGAGTTAAAAACTGGACAAGCTGTATTTCCTGTCAAGATGGTGTCCCTGTGGGGGAAACTTACAAGTTTGTGTTTCAGTATCAGTGAGGCTTCCATTTTAAGAGAGAACCATTTTAGCAAGATATCCATCCATCCATCCATCCATCCATCCATCCTCTTCCGCTTATCCGCTTATTTTAGCAAGCTAAGCACCCTTAACTATCCAAATTACTCTTCTGTAAATGTAAGCGTATAAGGTGAGAGCCTGGGAATGTCATGGTCAAATTTTGACCGATTTTTATTCCGAAGTTCGGAAGAAAGTTTGAAAGGAAGTTTGGAAAGAAGTTTGGAAGGAAGTTTGGAAGTTTTAAAGTAAGGAAGTTTGGAAGGAAGGACGTTTGGAAGGAAGGAAGGGCCTTTGGATAGAAGTTTGGAAGGAAATTTGAAAGGAAGTTTGGAAGGAAGGAGGTTTGGAAGGAAATTTGAAAGGAAGTTTGGAAGGAAGGAAGATTGGAAGGAAATTTGAAAGGAAGTTTGTAAGGAAGGAAGGGCATTTGGATAGAAGTTTGGAAGGACATTTGGAAGGAAGTTTGGAAGTTTTAAAGTAAGGAAGTTTGGAAGGAAGGAAGGAAGGAAAACTCTGGCTATTCCCAAAAGAGGAATGGGAGAAAACGGCATTCCATTCTAATTTCTTACCTCTACATTTATAAGCTAATCCACTTATGGAAAAACAACATTAATGCAAACTTTATTTAATTATTATCTTTTTTTCAAAGAGAAATTAGTTCTGATTTGCTTATCAGCATCACTAACCCATCAGTGTCTGTCTCCTCTAAACCCCAGCCCCATGACCGTCACTCAGACTCGGCTGATATCTCTTTACGCCAACATCGGGGCTGAAATAAAGGCTGGTTCCTTCACTCACTTCTGTTCCGTTGCCTGAATTTCTTCTTCATAACATCTTTTTCTATCAGGTCCTTTATACATTTTAAAGCTTTCTTCTCCGTTGTTAGTACAGAGTGTGTTCTTTGTTTTGATGATGATGTGACATGGCGGACATTTTCCTATCCGGTATCTGATTATAGAATAGGCTTAACTAGCAAGCTTTTACGTATGTATTTTATTTATATCATATTCCTAAGCAGACTGACGGTTTCCCCCTCTGTCATTGTTGCTCCTTCCCGGATGTGATCTTTGCAGCCAGATGCCAAGTAACATTTCCAGATAACTGTAACAATGTTTTCTTAGAGTAGAGATGACAAAGTAAGATGATTGTTTTTTGTTTCTTTCTTGTCTAAACCTGATTCAGCTTTAGTGACACCCAATGAGTTTTCCCAGATGACCACAAATAAAAAGTGGCTGTTGATCAATTATAAATACTAATTTCAATACTAAGCTATCTAATGATCAATCACTTATTGTATAGGTGCTAATGCTTACACTGACGAGATTTCACTTCCAGTAAACTGCATCTTCAGCACACTGTCCTGTGAATAAATCCCTTTATACTCTAATGGCCGCCTGCAAGTGACGGACAGGTGGTGTAGCGTAGGGTTTTGTTGTTTTTTTTACTTTGGTCCATATTTTCTGCCTTATGAAAACGTTTCCACGGATAGTGTGGTGCTGGAGATAAAGTGGACTTGGATATGAGCCTGTTGTTGGATTTCAGTTGGATATGAGGGTCCTGATGTGAGCTTTCCGTAGCTTCCATAACTAATTCCCCGAGGATCACCCCGCTGACAACATGAGAGCAAAACTGCTGCTGGGCTACAAAAAAATTGTTGCTTGGCAACTGTTTGAGCTGCACTTTGACGTTTTTTTTTTTTTTTTTGTTATCTTCTTAGGAAGGTGAATGAAAACGACTGAATGATGAAACAACAATAAAGCGCCACCTCTGACATGTCAGCCTACGTGGCTCCGGCAAGCATCGCCTTACTGTAATCATTTCAGATTCAGTGTTTAGTGTTACAAAAAACATTACAAAATAAACAATTGATTTTTCCGAGGTAGATGAAAGAGCAAAATAAGAAGAAGCATATAGAGATACGGGGCGTAAAGGATGGGGGTTGAAAGAACCCTGTCATCAAAATTGAAAGAGAGAGAGAGAGAGAGAGAGAGAGAGACGTTCAGCGAGGGAGGCTGTGCATTCTGTGGTGAGGACCCACCAAAACACACACACACGCACACACACACACATAATTTGAGTAACAGCTGCAGTGGCTTTATAGAGGCCAGATGTGCGGCTCGGAACCCGTGGAGGAATAGAGCGGCTCTGTCAGGGGCCTTGGAGAGAAAGAGAGAAGGGGAACGAGAGAGAGAAGTGAGCCATTGTCATGCGTGCTGCTGGCATTTTTATGGCGCCTTCAACAAATTAGAGAGGAGTAGGCATCAATTTTCACATGGCTCTCCGTCACGGCTGGACACCCGAGAGGAAACTGTAAATGTATGCATGAGGAAAACACATGTAATTGTGTTTTTTTGTTGTTGTGTTTTTTTTGGTTCTCCAGTACAGTGGTTCTCAAATACCCCTTTTCCACCAACAGGTTCCGTTTCGGTTCCCGCGTCAAATTTTAAACCGTTCAGAGCATTTCATTTTAACCAAAAATAAATTGATTCGGAAGTTGTGCACCAACCTGAACCAAAAGATGGCTGGTTTTTCCAGTGCGGACCGTGACGCCGTCAGTGGGCGTGTCATTCAAACAGAGCGCAGTAATGGAGAGCACAATGGAAAATGATAAATCAGACAAATATCTGCAATAACAGAACTAAAGCTCGTAATCAATGAGATCCACCGTCATGCCAAGACTGTTTACTTCCGTAGCGCACTGTGCAGCACCCTCCGTTTAATGACGCATCCTTGAGTATGATGGTTCTGCTCAAAACTGGTGGAAACGTGGGCTGGTGCTCTAGCTGGCACCAAGGTTCAAAGAATCCTGAACGGAACTGCTTCAAGAAGCCGTTCCCTGTTGGTGAAACTGGGATCTGGGAATTCCTTTGCGGTATTAAAGTTCTGCTATTTATTATGGAGTTATTGTCTGATTTGTCTGGTCATTAGTTTGTACATATGTAAATAATTTAAAGTTCAGGTATAAAAAGCTCTCGGGCTTTAATAAGTAGCCAATATATTATTGCAGACTTTTAAATATTTTTGTGAACTATATTTTAAGGCTCCCTGGTGTCCTTGATTTCATTGTTTTAAGGAAATGCTTTTGAAGATTATTATCTACTAGTATGAAGGATGTTATGGGATTTAATCTAAAACTCAAAAACTAAAATATATAAATAATGTTAACTTTGATGCAGGAAAAAACAGGAAGTGCTGTTAATGTGATACGCAGAGTTTCAAATCGACATCTGGATGAGTGGAAAGTTCAGGAATAAAATGTTCTAATGGCTTGAATAAATGAATATTAGTCCTATTGTTCTTTTTTTTTCCTTTTTTTTTAAATGAACAGTCATAAAATTTTCACTCTGGAACGGGTTCGTGCTCCAGTGAGCCAGCGGATGAAACTCGTTCGCGTCTGGCTGAAGTGGAAATCACTTACTGGACTAAAGTGTGTGATGGTGGGAGGGAAAGAAATGCGTGGCGAGCAGATCAAACCCCAGTGATTATCTATCTTTAGCTCTTAACCCCGGTTTGCACGTGGCTTTTTTAATGAGGGGAAAAAATGTCAAAACAAAACAAGGGAAAAGAAGCTTGTTTAAATAAAACGACCCCAAACCAGCTAAGAGCTGCTATTAAAACAGTGAGTGTGTACCGAGAGACAAAACTAGTGCTGGAGTCAGTTATGGAATAATGCACGACTGGGCGCGTCATTACAGGAAAATAAACAGCCGTGCGGTGTTGTGGTGTGATGCGTGTTTTATTCAGACATTTCCCAACAATTACAATCGTTCTTTATTAATGAACAATACATTTAATATTTCTATTCGCTGCATTTGATGTTCTGTGAGACCAGATCGTTCCTGTACTTATGTTAAAGCATTTATAAACAGTCATTCCCTGACCAGCATCATTTTTCTTTATCTTGAAGTTAATAAGAGAAAAAAAAAGTGTTACTGCTGTTATAGAAAATTAATCAAGACTTGTAATGTAACTGTGTATAAACATTTAATCTGGAGAAAACAAGCAGGATGTGTGTGTGTGTGTGTGTGTGTGTGTGTGTGTGTAGGAGGAGGGGTGAGTTTGCAAGCTCCTAGAAATTTAACAAGAGGTAAAACTGAGTTTTGGATGCTGTAATAGGCTTTGAGTTATTTTCATACAAAAGGAGAGGGTAAGAAGGATCCGAGGAAACAGATTCCAGATGACGGCTTAACGGAAACTGTAACGCAACAGTACAACAATTTTTGTAATTGTTTTCCAGCTCATATGCATTTAATAGAAAAGAATTGTGTGCCAGTCACAGTAGCTCCACACACACCCACAAACACACACACACACACACAATCCTGGTTTATGTGAAGTCAATCAATGTATTAAACAGAAACAGAGATTTCAACAGGAAGCATCTTGCATTTCTGCTTCAGTAGCTACATGAGCGATAGGCAGCAGAAACGCACTGTTGCCAAGGATGAGAAGAAAATCTGTTACCATGACAATCCCAAGCCTGGAAACACTGAAAGCTCCACATGAAGGGTCAGAAATGATAAAAAAAATCAAATGAAACAAGAAGGAAATATGAGGCTCTGGGGTGCAGTCATCATCATCGCCTTCCACCAGCCACCAGGAGGCATCGCAGGGCTCCGGCGGCCAAAGAGCAGATCCGTGCTCCGGCTCAGGCTCTAATTATCCAGGCAGGAAGTGAGTGGAACCACCGCAGACTGACAAGCGTGCCATAGAGAAAGATGCCAATCAGTGTAATTAGAACAAACTGCGTGAGGTATAAATTGCTGATTGTGTAACTGTCTCAATTATTATTCTTTTTTTTTTTTTTTACTTATTTATTTATTTTACATTAATCTGAAGTTAATTAAGTCTTAAAGTGAAGAAGTGCGTGCTTATTTCAAGTCCCATGGATGTTTCAGGTGAATAATCGCATGCAATTCCGATGTGTTAAACAGCATACGTGATTTTACGTCATTTTCTCGCGTGAACGATTCTTCTTCACGTTATTCACACGTCATAACATACCTTCACGCTGTCCATCACGTTGGAAAAACGTGAAATGTATGTGATTTTTTTCCCTAGAGCTTCATTTGTACATTTTGTCTTAAATGATCATTTTATAGCTTTTGGGGAAATATTTGATTTCCTCATTCTTTTTCTCCTACAAAAAGGAAACTTCACAAAAAATTTTTCTTTTCCGAGACAGAAGCACGGCAGACAACGTTTGCGGAAGATCTGTCTCAAGTTCCGCGACGTGCGTCGGACCCGAAAGAACGAAAAAACATTTTAAAGGCCAAAACTGGTCGCACCAAATGATCACGTGTTTTTATTTTTACCATTTGTTTGTCATAACAGTATTTTCCCACCATTTGGTTTCATTTCATTGTTTTTGAAAGCATCTACGCTTTACGGGATTTTTTTCTTCTCTTCCTCTCATGCTCCTTTTTAAGTACCAAGTAAAAAAACAACAAGAAGACCGAATATAGCATCCTGTAAACATTCATCTTTTTCTTTTCAAGGTGAATGGAGTTTCGACGAGGCTTGTAACTGCTGCATTACGGAGGCTCTCATAAACATGCCCTGGCTGTCCGTTCCCGGCTCGACCTCCAGAAGAGACAGTGCGTGACCTCCACGCAAACACTTTAAAGGCAAGAGGAAATTAAATAATCTTAGAAATCCAATACATCACAATCCACTCTCCGATGGCATGATACGATAAAAAGGAGCTGACGTAACATATGATGAAAGGGTTGTTTTATTGGTCCTGATGGCACATAAATACAACAGAATGAAGCTAATAAGAGGTTCACTGATTAAACCAAAGAGCAGCTGCTTTAAAGGAAAACTCCGTCCTGAATGACTTGCATATTAATCTTTATTTTTAACTTCAATGGCGTTTTACTTTAAACGGCTTTCATCGGCATGTTGGTTTGTTTTCATTTTGGTTAACCACAATGCTGCTGATAGCGGCGCCAGGGGGATTAAAAGCCCTCGCTTCATCTCTACCTAAAGAGAGTGATGCAGCAGAGCTTTAGCCTTTTCGTCTCACCTCGTTATTTGTTCGCTCAGCTAACGAAACGTCAGCTTTCATGCTAATACCGCCGTCAGCACTAACTCACGCATCATTTCACAGATTGCTAACTAGCTAAGCCGAGTCTCTCGTGTAACCTTTGCTCTTTTGGTTTTAGGAGCTAACACAGAAGCTGAATGTTAACTCTTTGAGATGCTTGACTGTTTGGACCCCATTGGACCTGCGCTAGCAATGACAACGTCCCTCTGTGACACCAGCGCGTCAGACAACCGCTAACTTCTCCCATGTATCATGTAAATACTGCTCCAACCAGCAGCAGAATCACTTAACACATCACACAAGCATTTCAATATGAACATACTTAATAAGTTTCAGGGTGGACTTTCCCTTTTCCACGTCAACGAGGACCTAAAAACAAAGGCTGCAGGTCTTCTTAACTTATAAAAAGCCATTCATCCTGGAACAAATAAGGAAGTCAAACTACTGTTTGTGTTCCGATACAAATGAGTTTAGTGCATTTTTCCATTACGCTTGCCTTAACTCTGAACATGTGCTCATATGGTGAGTGTGTGTGTGTGTGTGTGTGTGTTTAGGATGTGGGGCAGCAGCATGACAGCGCTTCACTATGATTACGGCCCTGCTTTCAAAGAGAAAACCACACACTCCCCTTTTTTATCTTCACGGGAGGGTCCCTCCCTCGCACTCCTTCGCTTTTTCCTGCCCGTTTCTCATCCTGAATTCTCTGGCAGGCTTCACAGAGCAGCACCGAGTCCCACTCTTCTACCCTTCCACTCCTCCCAGAAAGGCTGACAGAGCCACAGAGCCTCAAGTGGCTTCAATTACAGATGCACACAATTATAGAGAAAGAGAAAAAAGAGCAAGGAATAAGGTAGGAGCTGATGGATGTGCCAAACTCAAACCGGGGGTGGATTAGAGAGCAAAATGGAGAGGCCAAATGCTGCCCTGTACCCCGTCCTCACCTTGTAGTGTTCACAGACCATGACATTACCGGGGCTCCGTCTTTCCCATCTAAAAGCTGCTGATGCTCTACTTCTGACCTTGTACATTGTCCCACATGGATACTCTAAAGATCGCACAACTCTATCTCTTGTTTCACACCTGGAGACTGTAGATTCACGGCCGTAACCAGGATTTTATGAAGTCTTCCATCACAAATTGTGTACCAACAATTTCTAATTTCTAATTTTATTCTTCAATTCTTCTTCTCTTAATCCAGTTACACCGTTTCATTTTACTGAGTGTTTTTTTTTTTTTAACCTTCATGTTTCTTTCTTATAAAAATCACTTTTGTCCTTTTATTAAAAGATCACACAGTATAAGAAGATACAATTTATTTGATCTACTTACTGAAGCGTTTCTAACTGAACATTTCCTTTAGTTTTTAAACGGTCACAGTGAAGTGATTTTGCATATTAGAGTACAATAGCGTGGAGGATAATCTTATATTATAGCCATTTTGCTGCAACAATGGACCATTTTCTTTGAACAAACTAATGCAAAATCAACATTTTTTTCTAAGAAAAAATGTTACTTACAGCGACTAATAATAATTGTGTTTTTAAAGTATGTACTGTAACTAAACTATTTATGCTTGGTGTAGAAACTGTAAAAACTTTGTATTTATGTGTACAACCCAAACCATCCAATGTCCAGACCTCCTTGACTTCATCGCTAAATCCTTGGACTCTTATACACAAGATACTCATCGTGAACATTCTTTATCTGACTTTATAGTACACAACTATAGAAGGGTCACGGTTTATAATCCCACCATCACCCAGAAGAGGACGGCTTCCATTTTGAATCTGGTTCCTCTCAAGAGTTCTTCCTCACCTAACGATCTAACATCTCGATCCAGATTCCTGTAAAGCGCCTCTGTGACAATATGTTGCTAAAAGCGCTATAGACATAAAAATTGGACTGAATTAAAGACGTGCCATCTTTCAGCTGAATCAGCCCAGCACGTGGAAATAAATCTTCCGGCAATCCTCCAACACAACTGGCTGGAAGCTGCATATTACAGAGGCCCATTCTGATAGCTATTAGCACTTTTGATTAAACCCGCTGTGGGCACAGATCCTTTATCATGATTCTCTGCCTCTTTATGTCAGTCGAATTTACATTTGTTTACTGCCGAGTGTCATTTTCCCTAAACAGCCATTTACTGGGCTGCACCATTTGAATAAATAGATTGCTTTGCTATTTGCTGGTAGATTACATCAAAGTTCATTACTGGAAAACAGCATAAGGGCGCATCTTATGCACTCTAGTCTATCCTCATGTCATAAATAAGCTGTAAAGCACTCTCGGGGCACAGAAACCCAAACGGTTTTTTTGTTGTTTGTTTTTCTTGGAGAACAACGCAAAGATAAGAAAAGAAATGTAAATATGAATAAGAAGAAGAATACAAGCCCGCTTTCACTTCAATGTATTTCGTGTGAGCTGAATAATTTCACGCTAATGTGCTTGTCTTATCCAGCAGGGGTGATACCATGATCAAGAAGGTGGCTTGGCCAAGGCGAGGCGCAGCCGTTGGACTCTTGCGATTTTACGACTAATTCCTCGTAAGCTCGACTGCATCGGTTCTGACAGCAGGGGACTGTGTTTGTGTTCTCCCTTGACAAATTTGCTCAAGGGCAGTGGTGGGTCAGTTGTTAAGGCAGTGGGCTTTCTGAACAGCAGGTTGTGGGTTCAAGCCTCACCATTGCCAAGATACCACTGTTGGGCCCTTAAGCAAGATCCTTGCTCCTGGTGTGCCATCATGGCTGACCCTGTGCTCTGACCCCAACTTCTTAAAAAAAAGATGAATTTTGCTGCAGTGTAATTTATATGTGAGTAATAAATGCTTTCTTCATGTGCCATGTGACGTCCTTATATGACATAAATCAAACCTTAGCCCTATTTGTATCTTATAAATATTCTGCTCTGTTTTGTTGTTATTATTCACTCTCTCTCACACACACACACACACACACACACACACACACACACATATATAGCGTTCTTCATCCAACATCTGGGCTGGTAGAAAAATACTAGCTGAAGGGCGGGCTTAAACCATCCCCTGCCTAAGGGTATTTTGCACAATGAAGGCGATCATTAAAATGCCTGATTGTACAAATTATCTAACATTTGATGCAAAAAAATCAATAAATTACGTATATTTTAAATTACTATGATGTAAGTCGTGATGGAAACGTTTGTATCGGTGAGATTTGGTGCGCGAGAACAATAGCGCACCCCTGCTCGGGAGATGGTTCGCTCCATTTAAAGGGCCAGTAGCCGCCGACCCCACGCTTCTGAAGAAAGCGAGACGGTTTTCTCGGGGTTATGAGATTTGCGACGCAGTCGGGGCGGTGAGCACCCTGGGTGTTTTTTTACTCGCCTCAGTCCTGGTGTTTCTGCCTTACACACACACACACACGCACGCACGCACGCGCGCGCGCGCGAGCATTGAGACATATATATTTAATAGAAAAGAAAGAAACAGGACTGCAAATCAAGGATTGCGTTTTTGAAGAGGAGCTTTGGATCTAACTGTTGCACTTTGAACACAGGTAGGTGAGCGCACGCGCGCGCGCGAGTGAGAGTGAGAGAGAGGCTGGTCTCTACGTTACATGGTGAGGTGAGCGCGAGCGCGGCTTTTCACACTACACTAGATGCTGCTTGGCTGTACATCCACTGTGTGCTCCAGTACTTTTTTTTTTTTAATTATTTTTCAACTAAGAATGCATGCTCTTCTTGGTGCAAAATTAAATGCACGGATGCTTGTGTGTGTGTGCGCGCGCGCGCTCGTGGCTCGGACGGGCTCCGGAGATGAAACGTGTTTTAACAGCAGCTGCCCGGAACAAAGGAGGCGATAAAATCAGGGGTTGTTGTATTATTTTTTCTCTCTGAAAAGCAAACGATTCGGACGTGTTCCAGGCTCGCACACCTCGGACACGACCTGAGACATGGCACTGCATGCATGCTGTTGTGTTTTTTTCCCCCCTGTTTCCAATCCACACACATGAATATTTCATTCGTGATTCCTTCATCTCAGGATCTCCAGCATGCTTCATTTCAAGCACATCCCCTGCTTGTTATTTCACCCCCTACCCCCTGAACCCCCGCCCCATGCAAACTTGAGCTCCGTGTTTTCATTTAAAAGCCCACATTTTGTGCGTTTCCTCCTTAATTAAATCAGATGCAGCATCTGAAGCGGTGACGCTCATATAACCAATTAACCACAATAAAGGCTGCCGTGCTGCGTTCACTGCTCCTGCCTGTTACAGCGTTCCTCACTCTAACCTCCGAGATCACATCTGTACGACCTCGTGTCACGTGACGATATTATTTGCTTGGTTTTTTTTCTTTCTAGAGGAAAACAATCCCAAATATACAGCATAGCACATGGTCTGCATGTTTATGTATGCTCTCTAATTTTTTATCACTGGGGTTGTTCTGTCAGTCTATAATGTGTGTATATATAATGCCAGGATCAGACTACAGTAATTCAGCCTGATTTTGTCATGGCAGACAAATTTCCAGTTTAGGGCCCGAATATGAGCGACAAGAACGAGCCTTGATCGATGAGAAGTCTGGCGTGTCAGATTTTATTTTTGTTGTTTGTTTGTTTGTGCATTTTCACGCCTAGTTTGACAACTCCGTCAACATGTACCTTCATGGTCACCGATTTCTTGACCGATCTCTGATGACTTGAACGATGATTGGTCAGGGTCAAACGTCTAGAGTTTATGGCACCATGGTTGCCTAATCTGACACAGTGAGCATCCTGAAAGACGGAAATATTGCGTAGTCTGATCCCGGTAAAAATCTGTAAATAGAGGAATAGAAAGATGTTTCGTTTATTAAAAGCATGACCCATCCATGTCTCCATACGTTCTTTATACTGGGATGTCTCAGAACGGATCTTGATCTCGCACCCTCTTGCAGAGCTCATGCACATGCGCACACACACACACACACACACACACACACACACACACACCAAAAGGATATTCGGCAGCATTCAGGACTCTCAAACATAAAACCCAAGCAATATTTTTGGTATAGATGTGCCACTGATTGTCATTTAGTGTGCAAAAAAAAGTACCAAGAGACGATGTCATTTCATGTAACGTGAGATGCAAATCTGAGACTTTGCTGATAATCAAAGTCTTGTTTTGATGTTGATTATAAGCCATTGTCTCATGTATAGAGTTGTAACAATGGCATTATTTTGATCAAGATCAAGATTTGATCTTTACCGCTCTCACAGTGCGTGATTCTCAGCGCGTGCAAATTCGTAACAGAGTTTAGGAACAGAGTCGTACCATTTCTCGCTTCCGTTATTGATTTGTTTTTTTTTTACAAATTTCTTTGAGTTCTGTTTACAGTGCCGAAATGGTACTATGAAAAAAAATACACGCAATTACCATTTGACATTTTTTACAATTTAAAACAAATACAGCGTTCATTTAATTAAGAACACAAGGCTTAGTGGAAAACATCCCATCAGTAAGCAGTAAAACACTTGGGAGCGTGTTGCTATAGGAAAATAATCAACAAAAGGGTTGTATGACGTGGCCTGGCAAAATGTGGGGCGGGACGTACTGCTGATTATTTTCCAACAACAGCACGCCCTGACGCGACTTATTCCTCTTATAGCACAGCGAGTTGCAGATGATAAAGCATTTTATTTGTAAATGAACGTCATACTTTATCTGTTTATTATTTTCTTTGATATTGTGGAATATCTATGAAGCTAGTTATCACTTACAGTGAACCAGCGATGAACTGCCTGTTTTTTTCTCTCTCTCGGACACTGGAGACTCCTTCCACAAATGTTAGATGAACAAAAACAAAAAACGTCACGTCATGGATTTACATGTTTGTTTTTTTTTTGGTAAATAACACCTGACCAATCAGATTCAAGAATTCATCATTGCTATAAAGTTCATTTAAATGTGGCCACGAGCACTTTTGCTAAATAGCCTGTGTGCTTGACAAAGGGCATGCCTGAATTCCTCGTGTTGCGTTGCCAATTCGAGTCGAATTAGCATGTCTACAGGCAGAATACAACACACTGTAGTATTGTGAAAGTATTGATGCTTTGTGCAACAGTACTCCTGTAACATCCAGGCTGCACGAGATCTGCCATGAGATCCCTGGTGATTTTAGTCTTCCTTTGTAAATGCTACAGCGTGCGCATTAGTAAGATGAAAAAAAAAAGGAGGTCGTGTGTGATATGGGTTTGCATTTAACTGCTGAGCTCTATAGGAACAAGAAGCAGCTCTTTGTTATATATCGGTGTATATAGAAATATTCATGTGAGTAGATTACAAGAATTTGTTTACAAGATTGCAAACTGGTGGTTTTCTGGATTCCTGCAAAGGTTTTAGTCCCTACAGAACAACAAGTACAAAAGCAAAGCAGTTTATCTGGGACGCGTATCATAGCATAATTAAGATCAACGTTATATAAAGTTAATCGTGTAATTCTGCAGGTTAATTATGCGAGTACAGCGTACCTGTTTAGGATGCTGGACACATTCGAACAGTTTCGTCTTTGCGCATGCGGAGACACGTCCGTATCGGGTCCCGGGGTTGCCAGATCTGGGTGATAAAAAAAAAAAAAAAAACGTCCCGAAAAATCAAAATAAAATATACACGCTTAGGAAAGCGTACACAAGGCGTTTAAATAAGAATATCATCACGTATCATGACACCGTCACTGCAAAATCTCAGATTCACTACAACATCTCAAATCATCATCGGTTAAGAGCATAATGATTAGATATTGTAAAAAAAAACCATCAGGTATGAGAATGATTAGCAATGAACTGATACAGAACTTAGTGTCATGCGTAATATACGAGTGCATACTGCGATATTTCGGGGTGTTTTGGATCATGGCTTTGGCTGTTAGATTAATTGGAATGTGGGTTTCAGTTAAGTTTAGTTAGTTTTCATACTTTTTTAGAACAGGACTTATAATAAAAATAAAATCTCATTGTACTGAGTCTTTTAAATTCTTAATGTTTAATTACAGAAAGATTTGCTATAATATCCTCCATTTCCTGTCTTTTATAATGCGTTTAATTTAGATACTAAACACAACGATCATGAATTATTATTATTATTATTATTATTATTATTATTATTATAGCATCGTGATACATATCGCGTGTTCTTCGAATCTCATGTTCTAATATTTCTGTCGTATCGCCCAATTCTAATGTTTTTAAATATGTATATGGAATGTTCATATCTCTCCAAGCCGTGAACAGAGAATAAAAGTCTGAGGCAGCAGTTTAAAAGAGGGCCACATTTCACTGGAAAACCACAGACCTGGCAAGACGGAGTGGTGTCGAGTTTTGGTGCAGGATCACAGTATTTAGTCTGGGACCTCAGTTTTGACTTCGCTAGAACCAGCTAGAACGACATATATGTGACAGAAAACGACACAATGTAAAGGAGTCCATGGCGAAACGGAAACCGATCTAAAACTTTTTAAAGCTGGGATGTTGCGTACGTCGACATGTAGGAAATCGACTGTAGCGTGGTAGAAGTTCCTGAATTGAATGGAAAGTCTATAATAGGTGCTAATGCAGCTACACGTTCCAACGTTCGGTTGAGATCTGCCCAGCTGGCACTCTGTTTCCATTTAAATCATGCTTTTAAAAACGCCCGATTTAATAAACCAACCCAAACTGTAACTAAATTATATCTGAACTAAATTATTTCTCCAGCCCAAGGTCATTTTGCCAGTCTGGTGGGAGTAAAATAGACCAAGTGGGAGGGAAAGCAATCTGACAACATTGCAGGGAGAAGCTAATATTGAACATAAAATCCTTTTGTCATTGCAAACAGCATATTATATGCTAAATACTGTTACCATGAGTATCCTAAATAGAAAGCAAACGGAAAGTGAACATTCAAAGGCTAGTAATATAAAACGAATGACTCGTTGAAGTTTAGGCTAAGCGGTTTCTTGTGCCTGTTTTCCTTTTCTGCTGTTGTGCTTTCATCGCTAGCAGTTGACTGACTTTTCGCTTGTCAGTTCCGTGCGACTTATTATAGCGCACGTTCTAACTCGGTACTGATGATCGTTTGTGAACGAAAATGCTAATAATGCGAAGAAAGATTGTACTGTTAGCATCTATTTTGGCAGAAATACAATATAATTAGGCTAAACGCGACGGCAAACCTAACCTCTTTAGTTTTATGTTTTGTGTTAGCATTGCTAATAGCGCTATAAAAGACAATAATATTGTAAATGGTGCTATTAATAATTGAACAGAATTGTAAATTATAAATAAATAGTCTTAGCTGTGCTGTGGTTGCCAGACATTATAATTGTAATTACAGAAGGACAATAGGTATCCTTATTCAAGATGGATGCAAACTAGTTGTGCATGTAAGGAGCATTTACACTAGTAACGTGGTGGTTAGGAAAATCCGGTTAATTTGTTAAATAAAGGTTCATATCGTGAGGGAGCTGCTACGTTTGTGTAAAAAGACTTGCTGACGTGAACCTGGATTTAGAATATAACTGGCAGTTAGTTTACTGGCGATTAGTTGCACGATTCTTTTATAGCTATTATGCTGTCCAGTTTAAATCGCTTGTTTATGTCAGTTGCACGAATAAACTTTGTGAAACATTTCATATTAGCGTCTTATACCAAGGCAATCCGAAGCAAATAACGCCAATAGCGTTCAATTAAGACAAACGTAATGTTGCCACGTGAAAGACGCGTGTTAGCTGCAGTGGCTGAGCTGCATCACTGGAAGGTTTAGCGTACGTCGCGCTCACCGTTCACTCATGATTTTGCCGTTTTTAGTTCTGTGAGCTTTGACTTTTATGGAGTTTTGTTGGCGTCACTAAACGTAAATCATCCGCGTCGTGAACATGCTCGGTAATTTATAGACGATTCATCAACGTATGCATGCGTGTGCAAAGAAAATTAGTGGTGCAAATCTGGCAAGAAAACCGTTACACACTATTCGACTAAAAGTCAGTATTTTTGCATGCTGTATATTTCTGGAATTGTGAATGAAGTAAATTAAAACACAATGCTACTACCATTACTAGTACATGGATAAAAGTTGAATACGTAAAGTTGACCTGTAATGTTTATCAATTGCCAGAATCAAGCTTTTTGGTCCGTTATAAGTGTAGCTCAAAGGTAGATTTGTGGTCCTTATGAGCCAGCGATGTTCCTTAAATGCATTTTACGCTACGCTAAAAGTACAAAAGATGTACCGTTGAAGATTCCACCCCACTGACTGTTGAACCCACTCACTTTTGTCCTTTTATTTGTGTCTTACCTTACATTTTACATTTCAAATAGGCAGACAGTGTTTGCACTATGAAACGTGCAGTTTACCTTTTTTTCCGAGCCGTAGCTTTCATCTTTAACGTTCCGAATAACAGGGTTGAACTGCACAGCGCCAAATGTACAGCGTAGTAACCCGTCACTACATCTGGCTATATTATGAGAATCCACTTACTTTGGACCACACAGAAGCTTAAGTGGATGGCACTCGAGTGAACTCGGCGCAGCGTGCCCCTCGATGTCCAGTAAATTACATGGCAACAATATCATCTCTTCAACCAAAATAGAAAGCTACTTCATACAGTAAAATGTAACAACCACAAATCCACAGCACGACTTTGCCTTTTATGGGGATGAACATTTTTTCACGGTTTAGTATCAGTTCTGCTGTAATGGATGAATTAAGTTCCATCTTTAATTAACATTTTAAGGACATTCATAGCTTTTGTGAACTTCCTGAAAATGTGGTCATTATGCAAAAAAGAAAAAAACCAGCAAAAAAAAACCCATCAAGTCTTCTCGGCAGCAACTTGACTGATGAGGAACGAGTGATTAAATCATTAGTGGATGAATCATGTCATCGGTGGGGTCTTCTTGGAGACGGATGGACCTCTCTTGATTCAGCTGGCTGACCGGGTCAGAGCACGATGTTAATAGTGGTGTGACCTCACTGATTCGGGCTGATGTCCATGCAGAGGTCATTCTTGCAGAGGTCATTTGGCTCGGCATCGTTTAGACCTCGTCTCGTCTCTCTGGGACCTCCAGGTTATTCCGGGACTGGAAGTCGAAATGGCAGTCTACATTCTTGCCTCTTGCTTTTGTCAGTTTTCCATGGTGGGATCAAACATGGCCTCATCCTGACAGCGAGCTCTGAGTGGAGATGACATGTGGAGGCACTGGAGGTGGTGATCACTGAACAATAGCTACTGTCTCTGCTCACTCGCCCTGTCTCTCGTCTCTTAGTCACCCTGTCGCTGTCTGGTTCTCTCTCTCTTTTCTCTTGGCACTCTGTAATTCTCCAAGCCTCCCTCTCTGCCTGCCTTACTGAATGATAGATCAGTCCTCGCTGATATCTTTAATGAGATCTTTTGTTTTTCTTTGGCGCAGACAGGTGGATTTTTCTTTCGCTTCCCCCAATATATGGCAGGAAAAGGTTATTCGAATGAGCTCAGCACATGCTGATGGAAGTGATAAGGACAGGGTAAAGACATTACCTTCTTGCTGGATCATGGCATAGGCTGCAGCTGACTGCATGGTCATTGTGATGACGTGGAAAATGGCTTTGCCAGAAAGTAGTATTTTTGGTTGTTAATTATTAATAATACATGATTTGTCACTAGGCGTCTGTAATCATTTGGTGAAGAAAGGCAAAATCTCTTCTCGGTCATGGATGTAGAAATGTGAAGCCATATATCATTTTTTGATAATGATTACATCATAATGGACACACACAATCTACCGATATGATACGGTAAGAAAATCAATTATCCGATATTCTACCAAGTGATCTGTCGTGTAACTACCAATGCTAAATTCACGATATACGATACACATTATATACTTTCGATAAAGTGCTACTGGGCTCAGTAGGTTCAGTGATTTTTTTTTCTGCTTGATGGAGGTTATCAAGCTAAAGGAAAATATGCCGCTAGGTGTATTGGTGGCTTTAAATTACCTTTACGGATGAATATGTATGCACGATTCTCTGTAACCGACTGGCGCCCTATACGAGAGTGTCCGCCCGTCTCGTGTCCCAGTGTTCCTGGGAGAGACTCAGCTTCCTCCATGGCCCTGACCAGGATAAAGTGCTTATTAAGATGCCCTGAGGGAATGAATGAAATGTTGCACTGTTTTTCATGTATAATAAGCCCGGGGTTTTTTTTTTTTTTTAAGAAATATAAAAATGCATAAGAGGTTAAATGAGCCTTGAATTGAATTGGGTGGAAGTAAATCAAACTTACAGATTTACACGTCAGATTGTGAAACAGGCTTGCAGTGCTGCGCTCTTTGTTTCACTCAGTTCCTGTTGCTTGTTTGAGGAATGACAGAGAGAGTGAAATAGAAGGTCTGACCCCGGCCTCCTGCAGGATGACACCCAACACTAGGATAATAGAAAAGAGGAAGCTATCTGAGAGCTCATAGCGATTTCCCTCGCTGGCCTCTTCTGACCCTGATACTTCATCATGCCGAGGACTATTGTTTCTTCTGTCACCAGATCTGCATTACACAACATGTGGATTTCAGACTTGACTCTACTTCTGTCAATATGAAGCCCTCTTTGACTTGTTCGTCATGGAGCGTTCTGGAAAAGGAGTACCTGACCAAACATAGTAACAGTATCACATCGCCAAAAGATACAGTTTATAACAATTGGCGGGACCTTTGCCGGTATCAAATGAACAGGATTTTATTTTACCTTTCAACTTCTTTGGTATGCGATAGTGTTTTCATGGAAAGGAATAGCCATGAGAGAAGTATTATGATTATGTGGAGAATCTTCCGTGCTGTGCCAGTTGCTATCAATCCTGAGCCGCGCAGACAGTGCCGAGATGTAGTTTTCAACCCCGTCATCTCTGTCTACAGATACTGAAAGCGAGCTTTATGAAAATTGTACGTCTGTCAGCCGTGGCATCAGTTTTAGAGATGTAGATGTCATGATACGGAGACGGGACTGCAAAAACAATGATTTTTTTTTTTAAACACCGTCCTCAACGTCGCCGATTTCAATGAGGCATTTACAGGTGTACGAACATATTTTTATTGCAGAACTTGCACTTATCATTAGCCACAGTTACATGAAGCCAGAATAGAATAAACCGATTGAATCAGGACAAAAAGTTTTTCTAATCAAATGATAGGGTATTATTTTAATAACCTGTTCAATAAAAGAATAATCGCCGTGTAATACTTTTTGTGTGTGATTACTTTCCGTATCAGATACTCTGTATGTGTGTTTGGGTCACAATGAGCTCCTTTAAAGCATTCCAGTAAGAAAACGCTGTTATGAATCTATTTAAATCTATTCAAAATAATGGATTGGCATCAAACGAGCATTTTGATGCGGATGCAGGAAATGAATTGACCTCAGAAAAGTTCATTGTTTCATTTTCGCCAGAAACGCAGCGAGGATGCAGAACACGCTCATTGAAACCAGGACGTCTTGTGAGATTCCCAAACAATGACTTTTTAGATGTTGGTAACCCTAGAAGTGTTTGCGGACACAAACCCTTTTTCTCGCTGTCCGTTTGGAAATCACGCTTGGATGACGTTTCGCTGCGATTGAAATCATTTAAAACTCGTTAACAACAGAAGCGGCGCGATTGAAATAGCCGAGACCCGCAGGCCTGTCATTGTTATGGTAATGTCGAAGTTAAACCTTCACTCCTCCCTCACGCATACCTTTTGGCTTGATTTATATGTACCGTCCATATAAACTGAGTCCAGTTTAGAACATCAGACATCTGCAATCGGAATGAATTCATAGAGAAAATCTTTCAAGCAAATGTAGCCGTTTTCTCGCTGTAGTTGACGGAAGGGACATTTAAAGGAGAAACGTCAAGTTTACCTTCAAGGATGATCGAGTCGGGACACTCGAGAATAAACAATGCTGAGTTTCTGGTTGAGGTCATAAAGGGATACGTCTGAACACGTGCCAAGGAGTCCCCTACATGCTACGCTGAATTCAGGTTTAAATACCAGCCGTGGCATGTGCCACCCGAAGGATCTGCCACCTGGAGGATGGAGTTGGGCATGTTGTCCTCCTGTTATCCTCATGTTGTCCTCATGAGAAGACAATTGGCCACATTCAGATTTGGAGTTTGGGAACACAGGGTCTCCATCTGCCATCGCATGTGAGATTAGAGGCCCAACACTGTTGGAAACACTCTCGCTCTGACTGAATTGGATGAAAGCGTACAAATCCGCCATGATAGCCAAGCTGCAGAAATGGGAAGTTTCCATACATTTAATTTGTTTTTAAATTCTGTAGAAGGCTTCAGTGCTGTAATAGGTATGTGTGCACAAGTGTGTGAAAGCGAGCCTTGCTTAATCCCGTAAGAAGTGCAATTTCTTCCTTTCCCCCTCCTCCTCCTTCTTTCTAATCAAGTGCTGTTGACCCTCATTACAAAAGTGGTGTGAAGAGACTAGTGTTTTGGAGTCCTTGATTAGATGATCTTTCTCTCACACTCTTGAGTTTTTTCTCGCCCACTTCTTTCTGGTTGTTGTTATGGATTTCTACAGCAGGATTTAAACCTTTTGTGAACCATAATTATATTTCTTACCTCAATGTTCCACATGATTTTTCAATGCAGTGGTAGATTCGTCTAGTGATGTAGATGCAACTCTAGTCCTGCAGTGTGAAACATAATACGTGATGGCTTTTAATGTAGCATAGTACTTGTGGGCTAGGCTTTAGTGTCTGCTGTCATTTCTTTCCTCCAATTGATTGAGCTCATTGAGATGGTATTTCCTAAGTGGCGTACAGCGATGAGTGACTGAAGAAAGGATGGAGTGGGTGTAAATCAGCACAGAAACCCAGGTGCCATACGCAAACGAGGTCTTCGGGGTATCACATCTTTTCTAGTTTTGGATTGAAAAATCATGAGGGGTCATTTGCCAAGAAAACCTCATGCAAATACTTATGTGGTGAAGTCTTCCACTGCTTTCCTACAAATAGTTTCATCACATTTACTTAACTTTTCTATTAAGATTTTGGAAATGTGTAATGATTTAATATTTGAGTAATTAGGGCTGTTTTAGTACTTCTTTAGACTTAATTATACATGTGCACCACCCAGTGAGTGAAGTCTAACTTCATGTAAACTAGATGCACAAAACAGAATGGTGCTAACAGAGTCTTATTAAGGATTGTGAAAAGCGAACACTTACCTTTTCAATGCCAGTTTGAGTCATTAATTTCTAGCTGTCGCTGCAGCCGTCAGCTTGGGAAAGAAGCAGCAACATTTTGGCGATTGGCGTTCTCCCTTTGGCACCAGCCTGTGCCACCACTGTGCTAATCAAATCACCTTGATTGCAGCTCAATAGCGTCTTGCGCTCCTCAGGAAACGTGTTACAATCCATCACTGGATTACAATGGGCAATTAACTCCAGCTTCGGAAAACCAAAAGCGGTTGCTCATGCGCTGGTACTGAATCATTTCTCCTGGACTATTTGCAAGTCTAAATTACGGGAATGTGAGCTCGTAAGAGTGTTGTTTTTGGATTAATTAGGGTTCATTAGTGCTCTAAAGGCCAATGGCGCATTATCCTGATTAGCGCTTGGACAATTTTCATACTTCCCCTTCACGTTAGCGTATAGGATCAGTGGAATAATCCAGGCATTATTTTCTTCAGACTATTTATAAAGCCTGGGTAGATAAAACAAATTTAGGCTCAGTCGTGGCAAGAGCAGCCTGCGATAGGATCTTGCAGGGATGGAATTTGGTCGTGCTGCCAGCGTGCTGTCTTTGATTTACATCACCTCGCTGAAGGAAAGTTAAAACTAAAACCGAATGACTTGGCAATGGCCTGGGCTTTAGTCTCACAGGCCCAAATTGAAGGCTGGCTCAGGGGGCGCTGCCAGCTGCCGGAAAGTCCTTCTGAAACCTCAAACCACTGAATCTGAGGTCTGAGTAAAGGCTCATTCTTCCTGTGTGAGCTTAGCTTGACCCTCCCTAACCCTCCCTACTGAGAGAGAGAGAGAGAAAACAACCGAGACAAAGATGGTGAGAGACGGAAGGGAAAAAAAGATGAGAAAGACGGACAAAGAGGGAGTGAGTGAGGGACAGAGTGTGAGACACAAAGAGCAAGTGAGTGAAAGGGCGAGGTGAGGAAAGGCAGAGCTGGAAGGAGCGCTTTCATTCCTGCCACTGTGCACTCGGAGGTCGGAGCTGAAAAGCAATGTGTTTGATCTACAGGCCACTTATGTTAAAGATCCTGAGCTGTTAACATAATATTCCATATAAATGTCCAGTGAGCTTTGAACTCTCCTTTTCTTTCTGTCTGTTTGCCCTAGCCCTTGCCATCGTGCCCCTTCGTGACTGGTCAAGTGTTGCATCCTAATTTACAAATGTGCTGTAGATTAGTGGTAGTGATGCCTGTAAAGGTTTTTATTAGCAATCCACTGAGTTAAAGGAGTGGGAGTGACGGGGTTTGGCATCAGTAGAAGCCAGTCGATCAATACAACCACTCCCTCCAAGGCCCCCTTACCCTAAATCCAGCTGTTCACTCCAAGACATTATTGCCTCCAAAATGGGTCACAGGCAAAATAGATTGAGGTGGACTTCTGCAAAATCTGAAAACAGGGTTATAAAATGTTCCCTCCCTTAGCTTAATGTAATTAAACTTTTAAAGATAAGCCAGTGCTATTTCCCTCATAATCCATTTTGTAAAACTAACCCCGCTGTCTCTCTTTTTGTCTCCTGCTTTAGACATGAACTACTGAAACCGCTACAAAAAGAAAATCTGTGAAAAGTTTGAGGGAAGGAGCTCCGTCTCATCCCTCCTCTTCAGAAGAAAACTTTGAAACCATGATGCTGTCGTGGCTGCTGACATATTTCACTGCATTTGTCTTTGGGAGGGTTGCCCCGTTCCCGATGACTCCTACAGAGCAACCTCCGGAAATAAGCACCTTCCGGGTGAAGGATACAAGCTTGACTCACTTGACCGTCCACCGCAAGACAGGTGAGGTGTTTGTGGGAGCCGTCAATCGCATCTACAAGCTCTCTGACAACCTGACCGAGCTCCGCTCACACCAGACTGGTCCGATAGAGGACAACGCCAAGTGCTACCCGCCACCCAGTGTCCGGGCATGCGCCCACAGGCTGGATCTGTCCGATAACATCAACAAGCTCCTGCTGATAGACTATGCTAGCAACCGGCTGGTAGCCTGTGGCACCATCTGGCAGGGAGTGTGCCAATTCCTGCGGCTGGGTGACTTGTTCAAGCTGGGTGAGCCTCACTTGCGCAAAGAGCACTACCTTTCAGGAGCTCGGGAAGCGGATGGCATGGCCGGCGTGGTAGTGGGAGACGACGATGATGATCCAAAGAAGAAAAGAAAGAAGGGAGATGGCCGCTTGTTCATCGGTGCTGCCATTGACGGCAAGTCTGAGTACTTTCCAACGTTGTCCAGCCGCAAACTCGTGGAGGATGAGGAGAGTGCGAGCATGTTCAGCTTGGTGTACCAAGACGAGTTTGTCTCGTCCCAAATCAAGATTCCATCGGACACGCTGTCTCTCTATCCTGCCTTTGACATCTACTATGTCTACGGCTTTGCCAGTCGGACCTACATCTACTTCCTCACTCTGCAGCTAGACACACAGCTCACGCAAATGGATGCCACTGGTGAGAAGTTCTTCACCTCCAAGATTGTCCGCATGTGCTCCAATGACACAGAGTTCTACTCTTACGTCGAGTTTCCGCTCGGCTGCACCAAGGACGGTGTGGAATACCGCCTGGTCCAGGCTGCGTACAAGCACCGTCCGGGCAAGGCACTTGCTCAGGCGCTGGGGCTGTCCGAGGACGAGGATGTGCTCTTTGTGGTGTTCTCGCAAGGCCAGAAGAACCGGGCAAATCCACCCCGTGAGACCGTGCTGTGTCTGTTCACCCTTCATCAGATCAACCTCGCCATGCGTGAGAGGATCAAGTCTTGCTACCGTGGAGAGGGAAAGCTGTCTCTGCCTTGGCTGCTCAATAAGGAGCTTCCCTGCATCAACACGGTGAGTGCTTTTCCTCCTTCCATTATTTACTTTGACAAGTGCAGACATGTAAAGTATGATGTACAAATGATTTTATTTCATCAGGTATCAAAACAGAACAACCTTGTTATTAACTATTCAAGAATATCTTACTTAAAATGGAGGCAACATCGATTTTATTTGCCTGTTTCAGTAATCCTTGTAGGAAATACCTGAATACCCAGTTTTCTGTCATTTTTAAAAATAGCTGTTACACCTGTATATTTGAACATGTTGTGATCTTAGTATTATAAGGTTTGCTCTTAACTCAGATAATGTCACTAGATGGGTATTGATGGCATGTATTAATATTCACAGATAGTGTGACCCATTACCCATTATCATATTATTGTTGATATTGGGCCCTTGAGCAAGGCCCTTAACCCTCAACTGCTCACGTGTATAAATGAAACATATGTAAGTCGCTCTGGATAAGGGCATTTTCCAAATGACATAAATGTAAAAAATGTAAAATATTGATGGCAGCACGGTGGTGTGGTGGTTAGCACTGTCGCCTCATCCAGGCGAGCGACCTCGGATCACCCAGCGTGCCTTTCTGTGTGGAGTTTGTATGTACTCCACGTGCATGCGTGGGTTTCTTCCAGGTGCTCCGGTTTCCTCCCACAGTCCAAAGACATGCAGATTAGGTCAACTGGCCACTCTAAATTGCCCATAGGTGTGAATGCGAGCGTGTGTGGCTGTTTGTCTGTGTTGGCCTTGTGGTGGACTGGCGTCCTGCCCAGGGTGTACCCCGCCTCTCGCCCTGTGTCTGCTGAGATTGGCTCCAGCTTCCCCGCGACCCAGATGGATAAAGCGGTATAGATAATGGATGGATGGATGTAAAATATTGTCAAGTATCGTGATTTATTTTTTGCCATAGCTGATGATGGTTATTTTTCCACTTGTTCATTCACATATATATTCTTTTTTTATGACAAAGTGTGTAGTTATACCGGGACCACGGTGGTGTAGTGTTTAGCACTGTCTTTTTGTACCTGTATGGGTTTCCTCAGTGTACTCTGGTTTCCTCCCTTAGCCCAAAAACATGCAGATTAGTTCAGCTGCCCACTCTAAGTTGCCCATAGGTGTGAATGTGAGTGTGAATGCTTGTTTGTCTCTGTGTTAGCCCTGTGATAGACTGGTGACCCGCCCAGGGTGAACTCTTGCCTGAAGTCAGCTGGGATTGGCTCCAGCTTCCTTGCGACCCTTAAAGGATAAGCGGTATAGATAATGGATGGATGGATAATAATTCTAGACCATTTTCTAACAATTTAGGAAAATTGTGTTTGTTTTATTACTGCTTAGGTTGTTTTTTACATGCAGATCTGACAGCTGTGGTTAGAAGTTTGTTGGCGTGCATTACCTTGATTCTATTTATAATCTTCCATTAATGGTAGATTTTTGCCTGGTGTACAGCGCGCATCAGTATCACTTGGCTCCATTTAATCATTACTCCATCAATAATTTGCTTAGCCTGTTTCCTTGGTTGTTTTTGGGAAAGGTCAATTTGTGGATCTGATACTCAGTGACCTTATTATGATCTGATGCAGGCAGGCTGATCAGTAGCGTGTGTGTGAGTGTGTGTCTGTATCAGAGAGGCCATTTAACACCATTACTTGTCTTAACCTGGTGTAATCAGTCCGAGATGAAAATAAGTTGAAGATAAACAGCCGAGTCAAAGGTGGTATGACTTTAGAAACATTTGAGTCGTGGGTGTCTCCATCACAATAAACACACCTGAGGAGCTCTTAAGAGCATTGCTGATACGAAGAGTGTAAATATATATTTTGTTCTCTCATATAATTGCCAGAGAAAAAACATGAATAACAGCTGTGGTTATGACTTTATATTATTTATTTGCCTTGAGGCTTGCCTCTGGATTCCTTCCACATCTAACTGTCTACAAATCCCATTCAGCATGCCGCTTTTCAGTAAAGGCACGACATGATGTGACCTCGCAATTTTGGCTTTGGTTATATTCGACTTCTCAGAGAAATTTAATATTGCTTCATTGAGCAATATTGCAAACAGCTGCTCATATAAACCTCAGTTCTAATATGTTTCCAAACTCACAGTTTGGAAAGCACCAGTGTTTATGGCTGGGTGGCATTACAGTATGGTATTAACATGGTACGGTCTTAAAATGGTGCACAGTATGCTTTTTTTGAGAGTTTCTGCGACTTTTTTCTCAGAATTTGTCGCTCGGTAGTTGCACAACGCTTTTGCACTACTGTTAAATTTCTATTAAATTATGCAGTTTTAGCATTTCCTTTTTTCCCCATGCTAAGTCATTTCGGTTTATTTATTATTTTTTCAACTTACTTTCTTTCTTTTCTTTTTTAAATAGATGTTAACTCTTGGCTATATCATCCAGCATGTCCAATGCCTTTTGAAATGACAGTTTAGTTATCACACTATTGGCTATATGTTCCAAATTGTAATCAAATTTGAGCTTTTTAACATTTTTTTACATTTAAATTCAATCATACGAAGCTAAATAGTCATGTCTTGTTACACTAGGAGCTTCTAGCAATTCCTAAGATCACTGCTTACTATGTCTCAATTTTCTTTGCTTGTTTTTAAAGCCCTTTTTGCTTATGAACCATTTTGTACAATCTATATAAATAAGCGAGTGTATAATAAATCACTGTACCTCAGTTTACAAGGCTTTGAACTATAAATTATTTGTTATGGTTTGTTATAGAGCATATTAATTTTTAATACATTTGCTGTAGATGATGAGGCTTTGGCCTGATTTTACTGTAGTGTATTATTCATTAGCACAGTTTTTGCGATAGGACATTAGTTATTGTTCAGGAACCTATTTGCATATTCAGTAATAAGTGTTAATTATAGTTGTGTGCTTATTTTTCTCATGTTCAGGTGTTGCTTTTTGTTTGCAATATTGTAGTTGTGCATTATTACACTAATTCAGTCATTCGTTTATGTCCAGTCTGGTCTGGGTCCTGGTGGATCCGGAGCCTATCCTGGGAACACTGCGTGTTAGTTGGGAATACACTCAAGACGGCATTCCAGTCCATTGCAGGGCATCATGCTCACACTCTGTTACACCTTGGGGCAGTTAAGATTAGTTTATTCGCCTAACTGCATATTATTATTGGCTAGGAGATGGGAGGAAACTGGAGAACCAGGAGGAAACCTAGCCAAACATGGGAGGAATGTGTGCGAATCCACACACACATAAACACGGTAGACACAATCACCAAAATTTTATAGTGCAAAAAAAGGCTTCCGCTACAATGGAAGTAGCATTGTAAGTCTTAAGAAGTATAAAATTTTACGTAAGTATATCTGCAGACATGCTGTCATGATCGTTTGGTCACATCTCCTACCCCAAGCTTTTTTCTCCTCCCCATCAGCATCCTATTACACTCAAAAACTGGAACCGGGTCATGGGAAATTTTCTGCAAAGAGCTCGTTATTGTGATCGAGACAATGATTTGTGTAGCCCTGTATACTGTGCGGAGAACAATGGCACAACACCTCCAAGGCCGAGCGGAACAGATGGGCGAGAGAGTGAGTGAGAGAGCGAGCGCGCCGACCTGTTTCCTCCATGGAGGAGTGGCTGTGCTTGTTTTTATGAGGTAGCTCCAGGGTTCCCCATGACTGATGCACATATTATTAGGGTATTATTAGGCCATTCGGATGCGCGGCAGCGACCCTGCACCTCATAATGAGGCTGTGCGTGCCAGCCGCCTGGCCTCGCCTCGTTTACTGCATTTATTCTTCATAAGCATTCAGGAAAAAAACAAGGCGCTCCTGTAAGCATGCCCCTCCCTGCAAACACACACACACACACACACTCAACCCTCTGACACACCCTATGATCCCCAAGATGGCCACAGGAACAAAGAACCAAGGCAGCCACAGAGACCAGAGTTTGTTTTCATTTCTACTGATCCAGGATCAACTCCAGTTACACCGGCCCTGACCACAAACCTTCATTTTAGAGAAAGATAAAGAAAAAGGAATGAGATGCTACTGTAGAAGAAAGTGCTGTGTCACCTTCAAGGATGAGTGTAATAGTTAATCGAAATCATAGCGTGTGAATTATCGAACTGGATCGAGAGAGTGGGGCTTTAAATAAAACACCTGGGGATAAAACGCTGGCAGGTTATTAGTGTATTAGAGGAGGTGATGTCATCAGGAGAGCAGGCTGACCTCAGAGCTGTGTGTGTGTGAGTGTGTGTGAGTGTGTGTGCGCGCGCGCGCAGGTGCACGTGTGTGTGTGCACACGTAAGGATATGAATATCATTTTGACCTTGTGAGGGCATTTTTCATGTTGCAGTGTTGTTTCATACCCACCCATCCACACACACACACACACACACACACACACACACACACACACCATTTTTTACTCACTTTTAGTTTAAAAGCAGTTTTCCCCATAAGGAACAGTCAATTTTCCTCATAAGGATGCCAGTTTTGACCTACTGGGGACGTTTGTCATGCCCCACTAACGTATAAAATCATGCCCACACACACACACGCACACACACGCACACACAAACCCCTTTGGCTCTTAAATAAAAGCTGTAGATTTGTTAAAAAATTTGGCTGGTCCCCACAAGAATATAAACTAGTTACATTTTTGACCTTGTGGGGACTTTTGTCTCATCAGTCCTCACTAAGATCATTAAGATCCTTTTATAATTGTATACTTGGTCCTCACAAAGGACCACACATCTATACATGCAATCCTTCTGTCTGATTTAGGTTATTAAATAAAATAAAAGCAGTTTTTAAACAGTTTTCCTTGTGGGGACCAGCCAGTTGTCCCGACAAAGGTTAGGAATATCGGAAATTTTTGACCTTGTGAGGATATTTGTCTTGTTGGTCCTCACTAAGAACACATAATCTGCACCTAAAAAAAAAGTTTTCCTCATTGAAACCACCCAACTGTCCCCTTAAGGATATCAATATCTGACGGTTTTGACCTTATGGGGACATCTGACTGGTCCCCACAAGTTGAAACTGCTTTAAAACAAACAAAAAAAACGACAACATTAATTTGAAAATCTAAAAGAACCAAAAGGTTTAATTTTGGTTCCTGAGATTAAGATGTAGGTGTAGGTATAGCATTAAAGACATGGATGCATTAATAATTGTCAGTGGATGGTCCTCACAAGGATAGTAAAACAAACGTGTGTGTGTGAGATACGAGACCTTGGCAGATAGGACAGAAAGAGATGGAGAGAGCTGTGGGAGGCTTAAACGTACGAAGGGAGTCGATAGTTCACCGGAGCAGCTCGGGAGTGGGTCGGCGCTCGATGACATCATCATTAGCCCATCCTGCAGATGTTCGCTAAAGCAATTGATTTTCAAATAAGTCTTCCCTTCTCGTATCGTTCCTCCGCGTTCCAGCCGGAGCCCATTACGGACAGCGTTCTTAGAAGAACCAAAGTTTTTTTTTCAACGGAAAGGCCACATCCAGAGTGATGACCTCCTCACGCAGAGTGAGGCACACAGCTGGATGATGTCATGTCTGTTGGGTGTGTGGGTGTGTGTGTGTGTATGTGCGATGCGTATAATCCCAAAGTGCTCATACTAACAGGGCTTCTCTCCTTGCACCCCCATTTCTGTATCTACTGCTTAACACTCATGCTGTGTTCAGGGCCGTAACCAGGATCAAAATATTAGCAAGAGCCGCATTGCAGAAATGTGACCTACTACATAGTGCTGAATATGGACTGTACTGATTTCTAATTTCTAATTAATTTATTGCTAATTTTGCTAATTGCTAATTTCGAATGTCTTCCTAGCCTCCTTTCTTTTTTGCGTTTTAAAATATTGATTACTCAGTAAGCATACATGGAAAATGCCACATAGCCTTTAGCTAACGTAGGTTACATTGGCTAAAGTTGCTGCAACTAGCAAGCTGACTAGCAACACTATGAGTAGTGTACATTTTACAAACTGGCAACTGGCTCACACTTATGTCATGTTTTTAAACATAAACATAGACATTTGTTCGTAGCTATGTCAGCTTAGCATTGCTTATCTCTACGCAGGAAGCGTAGCGCCTTGCTAAACATAACAGACACAGCTAATTATTCCTGTTTTTTAGATATTAAGCTACCTGCAGCTACCACACTGCTGTTTTCATATTGAGTTTAGCGCCTATAGGTGTTTAAAAAAACGTCTACAGGTAACAAAATCCAGACCTCTGTGTCCTCATTGCTAGTTAACATTGTTGTGTTCTCCACTTAGTGAATGAAGTCATTTTGGCCACAGCTCACACTTTTCATTTTCATGCAATAAAATGTTACATTAATTTTTGTAAATAAAGTTTCATCTTTGTTATTGGTCTCATAAGCAATATTTGTGGAAAAACGCAGACCTTGCCATGCTTGTGGCTCATTTTGATAGCGTGTGTGTGTGTGTGTGTGTGTGTGTGTGTGTGTGTAGGTGGGAGTCTAAATAAGACTTAAGGAGAAGTGACAGCAAGTAAAATTACCTTGTCATTGCCAGAACACAATTACCTGAACTCGAATCTCAGTAATATAAATCAGATTTTTTTTTTGCTGTAATTAATGAATTTGAGCCAAGCACATAAAGGTCCAAAATGGATTTAAAAATTTTTTTTTTTAGTGTTTTTAGTATTTCCTTCCTTTTAGTAAGAATAATTAATTCCTAATCCTCTCTTGAATAGCACGTAAGGGTTCAGCTTGGCAACATAGGCCTTGATAACAACCCCAGGTCAGACTGATTATTATTTCCATTCGGGCTGCTAGTAATTTGCGACATCTTGTAATTGTAATAATTACTTTTACTCAAAAGAATTACAGTTAAATGTCTAACTGTATATACGTGTCATTTACAGACACACACAAAAAAATTCAGATGAAGACCATGTTGCCAAGAAAGGAATAAAACATCCCAGGACGTGCTGTTATAGGAAAATAATCAACAACATTACCATCCTAACATGTTTCTCCTGTTATACCACAGCAACTCTCAATGATTACAAGTATTTACTTATTAAAGAATGATGCCTTGTATGTTTAATCACTTTAAACTTGTGGAACCTCTGTGAAACAAATTAGTTGTTTCTAATCTTTTATGTTATAGAAGCTATAAACAGTCATTCCTTCACTGGCTTCTCTCGAAGGTCGAAAAAATTGAAATGCAGACGTTACAAAATCCTGACACCGGATTCTCCTTCCATGAATGTTAAATAAACATCTCCTTACCTTAAACAGTTATTATTATTTATTTATTTATTTATTTATTTATTTTGGTAATAACAACATGGCTTTTGTTCCATGTAAGTAGAGTATCCACCACAAAAGTCCTTGGTAAGTTGTTACTATAGAAACTCTAACATATTAGAATGAGTGTGTTAATATTAACCTGTGAATTGAATTATAGCTGGGATTCTATATGAGAATCCCAGCTGAGAGCTGCAGTTATACGAGAGCTGCACTTATAGAGAATTAGTCTTTCTGACCAATCAACGATGTAGAATTATGTCCTATATGCTTATGTCCTATTTTGCCGACTGTAACGCTGACTGCTCTTATTTCTCCTCTCCAGCCCAAGCAGATCGGTGATGATTTCTGCGGCCTGGTCCTTAACCAGCCCCTCGGAGGACTGCGGGTCATCGAGGGGACGCCGCTGTACGACGAGCGGACGGACGGCATGGCCTCAGTGGCAGCGTATACCTACGGAGATCATACAGTGGTATTCGTAGGGACGCGTACAGGACATCTTAAAAAGGTAAGACACAAAAAATGTGCGTGTATAAGCCTTTCAGGTTGAAACGTCCGGCAGTTCTGCTGATTGATCAGATTAGTGAGTTGAACGTCAGGTCACCGTACAGAAGCACTTAATGAGAGCGTTACAGGTTTTTCGGAAACTGATCCTCATAAAAATGTCTGCGTGTGCGTGTGTGTGTGTGAGCGCAACCACAGGTGCAGTGTGCAAGTGAAAGTCAGTCGAGGCAGAGCGAGTGAGAATGTGCCAACCAAGCTTTACAGGGGTCGAATTGCATTTAATCCTATTATACCGCTGCACATGTGTTCCCCCTGCAATGGGATATACTGCAACCCACAGAAAGCATTCACCCTTCATTCCAAGATGCACAGACGCACGCGCACACACACACGCACGCACGCATGCACACCGGGAGCAATAATAAAAGACCACCTTTATGAGTCACCATATCTGTGAGCAGGGAACAGCTGGGGATGTTTAAAGAAAAATACGGTCACTGCTGAGTTTATGAAACTACCACACACAAGTTGCGAACTGCAGTTTTTTTTCCCCCTCTGTGGCGTCTCAGACTGTTGGCATTCAGGCGTGTCAACCAGCTGAAGGGGGGGGTAAGAGAGGCACATGGGGGAGGAAAAAGAGACAGGACTCGCTGGGGGATTTTGTCACTGTAATGAAAGTTGCTGGCTGTGTATAATACGATAACCTCTGACATGCGTGAGAAAGTGTGTTTATGAGAATGAAGCATTACTCAGAACTTGTTGCTAACGAACCCTATATAAGGTCAAAACAAAAAATTTTGACAAGATTACATCTGATAAATGATACATCACTGTGGCAGGCAGGAGAGATTGTTTAGCTAGCTTGGCCAAATTCTTTCCTTAATTATAAGTTCAGTTACTCACTGAAATTAATTCTGTGGTAAAAATTGTACCACAGCTTCAAATTTTTCACTGAAGACGAAGTAGAAAGGTGCAAAGTTCTCCGCTTCAGTTTCAAATCAAACACTGATTTTAGTTACTCATGGTAAATTAGTGTCTCTGTCACCGAGGCTAACTAACAGTTTTATAGCCAGGTTCTCAAATATTAGCTAGCATGCTAACAACAATACAGAACAAACTAGCTGAATGCTAATAGCTAGTTGATAAAGACAGTGTACATAGTAGCGGAGAGATTACAGTGATGGTCTCATTCTTGATGTCATGTTCATGATGATCTGTTTACGCTTAGCTTTATTAGGAATGCTAAAGTCACCGTATGCCTGCAAACATATGATTACAGAGAAATGTAGTGAGAAGAAAGTAGAGATTTTTCTTCACATGTCTGAGGTGAAAGAAAGACTTAAAGGAGAGATCCACCTCGGAACACATTATACGTGTTTGTGATACAATATTTGTCATGTGCTTAACTTCTTAACTTAGCTACTGGTGCTAATTTGTTGTTTGGTGCTGTATTTTCGTTATTCCTGTCAGAAGTTTGCGGTTTCTTGTTTGGTGTCACGGGGGACATTGTTATTGTTTGCACGGTTACAGTGGAGATAATTAGTAGGAGAAAAACATTTTAATGTAAAAGGTTAATCGGAGAAAAAAAAACACAATCTCAAACAAAAGGGATAACGATCAGGTTTCGCCGTTAGCTCCGAAAAGAAGGCGCTCGTTTGTTGCTCCTTTGTTTTTCTCACTCGCCGTTTTTCAGCTATGTTCAAAGTTGTACTAATGAGAAATCCAGCATAGTAGTATGGGAGACAAGAAACACTTCCCAGTCCTAGAACGCAATACAACTATACAATTGCTCTGATTTACAGCGAAGGCTCGGCTAGTTAGCGATCTAAGAGGTGATTAGTTCCATGACTGCACTATTAGGTGAGACAGCTGAACATACTAAAGGAATAAAGTGCCGCTGCACTGTTCTCTTTAGGTAAAGATATAGCAAGGGCTTCCTGCTAAATCCTACTGGCACCACTATCAGCATTTAGTTTTAATTTCATTATAAAATAAATTGTATTTACATTAATTATAAATATTAATATGCAAGTTGCACAGTAATTGTATTTTGTTACATCTAACCTCTGGGTTTGAGGAAAGGTGAAATACACCCCAGGTACCCAAATGGGACAATTTAAATGTCCTCACCTTTCACTCTCAGCCCCGGGGGTCAAAAGTCACCCCTTAGAGACGGTGCCCTGTTTTATGTTTACTGTTATTTATTGAGTTTGTGTCCCTATACGTGCTGTAATACAGCACCGCTGCTCATTATCAGATGTTCACATGGCCTTGAGAGCTCTCGGACCCCGTTCTGGATGTATTCTGTCGTCGTCTGGTTTGGAACAACCCAATTTTGTCTCTGCGGCGATAAAATCACATCACATTTGGTATGTTATTTGCCATGATGATATCTTTAAAGCACACTCTCTTCCAACATATGGGCCATGGATTGAATGGGTGTCATAATAAACAGTCAATCTGTGGTCGAATCTTTTTGTCTGTCTGGAAAACATGCTATCAGAGTGGAAACAGAGGTTTTTGCTTTTTCCTTTTTGCCTAGCGGTCGAGTCTGCATTAAGGGAGATGTGGTGGTGCATAATTAATCACATATTGCTGCTTATCACAGTTACAGTGTCTGCAATAAGCTGATGTTGATGGATTGTGATTAATGCAGGCTTTGCATCATCATCAGCTTTTGTGGGCGAGAATTTATGGGTGAGCCTGTTGAATTCACCATGACTGTGTTGTACTGAGGGATCACAAGACTTAAACACTCTAAACACAATCTATAACCGAGGCTGACGTTACAATGGTGCGATAATTTCAGTCATTTGTTAGACATGTTTAATATTTAACACTATCATGGAGGCATTGCAGTTTAGCTATTTAGGACACCCTGTGGTACAAGCTGCCAATCGGACCACGCCTGTCTGGGCCGGCCAATGAGAGCACGGCTACTGGAACAAGGCAGTCAGGCCCAGCCTATCTATCTATCTATCTATCTATCTATGTAGTATCTATGAAACCATGAAAAACATTTATTGTGTAAATATTTAGCCTTCAACAGTTCTCACAGACTTGCAGAACATTTTTCCTTATTGTATAATAATTATCGAGGCGTTTAATATAATTACAACCCAAAAGTAAAAAAACATGAGCACCTTGTTTCCATCATCTTGCTGCTACATGCAGGAGAAGAAACAACAAATGTACAAGTAAAAGCTGCAGGGATTTCCCCTTCCGAAAGACCCAGCTGTGTTTTTGTGTGTGTGTGTGTGTGTAGCTCTGATTGGTGTCTGTGTGGGTGTGTCCATGATGAGGTCATTAATCTATGGATCAAAAG
>JAQMYM010000039.1:4034336-4046070 GCA_030014255.1 Parauchenoglanis ngamensis | reverse complement strand
GAAGGTTAAGGGCCTTGCTCAAGGGCCCAGCAGTGGCAGCTTGGCGGTGCTGGGATTTGAACTCACAACCTTCCGATGACTAGGCCAATGTCTTAACCACTGAGCTACCACAGACGGGTGCTGATGAGGTTTTGAGCTACCGAAGGCATTGAAGATTGAACGACATTTTGGAGGTTGGGGAAATTCACAGTTGGTCAGAATCAAGATATAAGATATCTTTGCTATCATTGTACATTGTACAATGAGTTGTTTGGAAGAAGCCCTTAAAAGCCTTGTTAAGGTTAAAATCATTACTGCATTATTGTCCGAGTACATATACACATTCAGATTTGCCTGCTTTTGAGCTTTCACCATTCATCATGCATGTTTGTGTACATGTTACAGCAAGAGGACAAGGACTCAAATAATACAGCACACATTTAGTAAGCTCCCGTGACAAAATATTACTCACATGATTCATTTCTTCCCAAATACTTAGTTACGCCTCCTCTTACCTTAATAACAGCTCTAATCCTGTAAAGTAAACATTCCACCAGTGTCTTGAGTTCCTGTTAATTTTAGCCCAATCTTCCATTCGCTGGGTTGCAGTTCAGCTAGGGTTGATGATGGGGCCTCTTTCAGCATTTCACCTGCTGTTTTAAATAATTGCACATGGGATTTTTATGGGATTGAGGTCTGGTTAACCTGGAGGCCAGCCAGAGTGTCCCCATGTTCCATCAGGTTCATCAGCTGACTTTTATCCTATAAAGTGAGTGAGAAATGACCGCTACTGTTGTCTCTTGTTGATGTACAGCGAATTACAGCTAGGAACTAAAGTTGTTAGTGGGAAATTGGAGAAACGTTTGGAGCATAGGATTTGTCCTCCTGGCAATGGTTCCTGGACCCCTCTTTGAGAACCAGTGGACTTGAACAACCTTGCAGGTCTCCTGGCTTGAATGTTACAATATTTGTGCTGAGCTTCATTGCGGTTTTATTGCATATATCCTGTAAAGTAATTAACTCCAGTAATTAACCTATAAGCACTCAATGCTCAACCTGTATTCGATTGCACTGCCCACAGTAGCAACTTGCTCAGTGCTCGCGTTACACTCATTTTCCTGCCAGTAAATCTTAAGTTATCAGTGCTAGACTGAGATGAGCATAATAATGCAAGTCATTTAAAATCCATTTCACCAGAATGTGGCGAGGGGGTTTTATTGTCTTGTTTTAGAATCCCAGCCACAACAGATCTAATCCTTTTCTTGTGTCCTTCACTATCTATCCCTACATCAGCCTCAGAATGGGGTATGATATTCAGATCTGATCTTCGTTGGTCATCTTCAGATCTGCCTGTGTTTGGGCGTCAAATGGAGCTAATTCCACGGTATAAATCAGAGCGGTGCGGCCCTGGAAGCGTCCGATGGGGCTGATTTACGAGCCGCATCAGCTCTCGGCCACGTTTGATCATCTCTAAATCTGTTTGCCGTAAATCGTCTGTCGAGGGACAAGCCAGAGAGATGTGTCGCACTTGAAACAACGCGTCAGTCTCCACATGCTACAAGCAGGAAATGGAGGTCCATTGGTTCAGTATGGAGGACGATGTCATGTTTTGATTATTGTGACATGACTTGCAGTTTGGAAGAACAAATGCTTGGTTGTTTCATGTGGTGATCTGATACAGCTTCCGAACATCGGTTGTCAGAGAACGACATCTTGTGCTATCTAACGATGCCAAAATAACTGGTGTGCTAAATTGCAGCATTTTACATAGGCAAATTGTAACCCGAAATATTTTTCCTGCTAATAGTTCAGATCTTGGAACCAGAACATGTGCTATTTCTTTAAAAATATGCCGTTTATATAGTTAGCCGATTCATATTATACAGATAATGTTAGAGTCAGTTTTCTTTTTGACCAGATATTTTCAGCATTTCCGTAAGGAAACTTTCACTAAGTCTGTGTTCACTAAGTTTGTGGTGTCGCGTGCAAATTGTTGGAAGGTACTTGAAAACATTTAGCCGTAGAAGCTGTGTGCTAAGCTAGCTAGCTAGCTAGGTTTGTTTTTGTCAGGTAGTAGTGGTTGACATTGTGTATTTTCGACAAGATTTTCTGCAGTTACATAATAATTACAATGGAAATTCTAATACTAAAAATCTCTTTTAGCTAGTTAGCTACAAAGCATCCCAATGTCGTTCATTTTAGGTGAAGCGAAGCAACTGTAAAATGTCATCTGTGTTTTTCAGTTCCACATATTCTTACTGAGCTAGCTGGTGATACAAGCTTGATATGTTTGATTTACCTGTTTCTATTTCAGTAGATCAGAAACTTGAAGCCAGTTAAAAAGTTCCAGAAACAATGCAAAACAATTCTGGGTTATTTTTACACTATAAATAATGATTCAGTGCATGGATACATTCTCTACATAAGTGTTTCCCTCCAGAATGTCATTGTAAGGATGAAGATATCTAATTTGTAATCGGATAGTTGGCTTTATACATGTTCTCTAGCTAGTTTGTGTGAATATCACACTTGTGGAAAACTAAAGATAGGAACACCCACAAGCAACCGAGATCTGAGGTGAAAATTCGCTGCTGGTGTTAGCGCGGGGTTAGGAATGGCAGGAGGACATGGCGGCTTTCCATGCGTGCATATTCATGTGTATTTATAGTTCCTGTCATTTTTAATGAGGATAAAGATGTGGAGATGTTTTTAGTCCATTTTATTAATTTCTCAAGCATTAAAAATTGAAACATTTATTATTCTACATAGCTTTTAATGTTAAAACGTTGCTCTGATTAGCTGGCTGATTTCTACTTTTTGACGCAGGTGTGTGTTTCTTCAGCACATTGCTGATTTGTAGTGACAGTTTGATGAAACCGAGCCAGCCCAGGGTCAGATCCGCAGCCCTCTGCCTGCACAATTTGAACTTTAAACTGCAGTTTGACGCAGCCTCATCGATTTCCGACCTTTTGCCTCGTTAAAAATGCCATTGAAATGTCATTGGATTTAATAGAAACTCTTTCCATTTTTGACATTTCGCTCCCCTCTGCCCCGGAGACCAATAAAGCTTAATAAAGCTCTTAAACAGGCGGCCATGCAACACCGAGGGCTTTGTGGATCCCGATGCCGCTGTCCGTGATAGTCACCTGCCGCTGAAGCTCCTTATTAGCGTAAGTGAGTATGAAATATTAAGGCTGGAAACTCTGCAAGGCAGAAAATGTCCACAAGCACGCTAAATATCCTTGGTTTTAAGTGACCCACGTTCATTTTCTGTTCAAAAGTCAAAAGGCAGTGATAATTACAGAACAAAAGCTGCTCCACTGCAGGTGACTAGCTCTGTCTATGCAAGACGTAGACGTTTTCAAAAGATTTGCGCATGTTTTGTCTGTATTAAACGCTTGTTCTGTTTGATGCTCACCTGTGTGTGAACCTAAACCTTAAACCTAAACCTTAAAACCTAAACCGCTTTCCTGTGATGTGTCGGTCATGCCTGGGGAGCATGTGAGAAGCCCGCATGTGTTTTACAGTGTGAGCTGTATTTGATAGGGATGCGTTAAAACTTCAATTATTTAAAAGATTTCGATTCTTTTTTAATTTTTTTGTACCGAAGCTGGCAGGGCAAATATGAGCAATAACTGTCAGTTATTGCGTAAATGACGAAAACGTCAAAATAGCACCGCAAAAAACAATAACAAGTGAAAATATCTTGAATATGGAAAGGTATTATAAGACATGATAAAACAGATATAAGCTAATTCTTGACATTAGCTTTTTTTTACTAAATTCTTGAAATACTAGATAATGGATAATGCTTTACACAACAAGCAAAATTCTCTGCGATTATAAATACAATTTTAAGCTTGGAATTAGTAAAAAACAATCTCAAGAAATAAGAGTAGTAATCATATTTGTTTTGTAATGATCATATAATGGGAAATAATGCACAAATTTGCCTATATTCAAGATATTTTTTGTAGCGTTATCCTATAGATAATCACTACATAGGGTACAGACCCTACATTGTGCACTATAGGCATGTGACTCCAAAAAGTATCTTAAGCAACAATGGTCAAAGGACCAAAATTTTAAAACATGTTTGGATTGACTTCCATTAGGCAAATAAATGTGGAACATGGAAATCTTAAAATGTGTGTGGATGCAAAACTAAGAACACAGAATAACGGGGAAATTAATTTTCTCAACTCCAGTGCTTTTTATTGGACATTCATTGGACGCAAGGCCTACTGTTGAGTCTACTGTCTATAGACAGTAAAACTCAAGCGTAGCAGGGAGAATAACATCCAGATGTTGGAGATGTTCTTTATCTGTCGTCTGTGTGTTGGTGCCAGATGTAGCAGCAGCCACTCTGATTAAGATGCTGCAGTGGGGGAAGTGAAGAGATGCAAGCTGCCGGAAAGTGAATAATAGCCCAAATCTGCCTGTTGAAGAGCCAGAATAGTCCAAGTCATGCAAAAGGCCTGGCTAGACAAACAGGACAAAAAGGAAGCGACACTAGTTTTTCTCTTTCTATGGGCTTTTAGAGATGAAGTGTCTCTGCAGAGGAAATGTGAAAACGTGTAACTGCCGGCCATAGAGTCATCTGTCTGCTTTAAGTGCCGGTGCTTGGCCCCCTTTTTTTATGTCTCTGCATCCAGGCTAATCACTTTAGCTGTGCGCCCTGGTTGCTCCAGATACACGCTGTGTTTATGAGCAATGCATTCTGGGATCAAGCTGTTCAGGGGCCACCTGCAATGTCGCTGCAACTTTTATCTGCTCGTTTCCTGTCATAATTTAATGGGAGGCTTGGTAACTTCGTTAAAGGTCAGGAGGAACAGGCGCTTGTGAACAGGCGCTCGGTGGGTAAGAGGGCAAATCTTAAGCACCTGCTCGTGGCTGGCAGAGAATCAAGATGCTAGCTTCTAGCATGTGAGCTGATCCGCGCGAGCGTCAGGGGCAATCACTTCTCTTTCACTTTTTCCCTTACAAGCTGTCCCGGTACCTTTTTTCCTTCCTCATCCTCGGAAAGTTTGACAGAAAATAATATGTCATTTTATTTTACCTTCTCTCTCTTACCTCTGCAACTAGCGCGCAACTGCCAGACACGTTTTATCATTCTGTTCCCGTGTGTGCTGCGTCGCGCCGCTTCTCAATTTCCGCCGGACTAACCTCACGGCTAACCTTGGAGCCGTGCGCCGAAAAATGAGCCATTAGATACCTCTGTCTGCCTTTTCCAGCCCCGCTGCCACACTGATCCCCAGCCTACGCAGGTATTAAAGTGCCTAATAAACTACACATTATGTCATCTGAGGAATGTACGTGCATGTTTAATGGAACAGAGAGATAGAATAGGTAGCAAAGAGCTGAAACAGAGGCAGGGAGAGGGAGAGAAATGCTTTATAGTCATTAGCAAGGCTGTTTGAGAGTATAGCACTCAGTTGTTATGATCACTATATCAGATCTGCCATCACTGTTTGGTAATTAAGCTCCTGCAGCATAGTGTATTTTTCTAGTTCTGCGGTTCGGAGGCCAGCGGCTCTCGGGCAGTGTGGAAAGAGCCGCAGCAAACGAGGCGGCTGATTTACGAGCACGGCGCCTGCTGAATGAGCACTCTGTCCCTGCAAATTGCTAAATTGAGGGGGTCTTTGCAAATTCCTCCCATTAATGGCCTGCCGTCATATGTCCCGATTAGGGATTCGTTATTTAATAAAGCAACGCACAAAGAAGAGCTATGGGTTGCAGAAAACACAAAGGGCAAACGCTATATCACTTACACGATACATTGCTGAAAGTGTAAAAGTTTGGATTTCCCCCAATTTCAGTATTTTAATTATAATGTATTACGAGGAAAAGAAGACCGAGGCATCGTTTCCAACTCTATTCAAGAGAAAGTAGCTAACACACGCTATGAAACATGCTATGAAACAAATGAAACAGTGGTGGTGAGTAGTTGGGAAATGTACACGAAGAGAACTGTTAAAGATGGAATAACTCACTTTTATTACTAAATATTTCCAAAAAGCACGTTTAAAACAAAGAATAAAGAATTATGTGGCGGGACAACAGTGGTGATGAGTGGTTGGTTGTCGGGGGAAATGGCCATCCGTGGTTAGTTGGCTGGAACAGTGGTGATCAGTGGTTGGTTGGTGGCTTTAATAGGGATCAGTGATTGGCTGTTGGAAACCATGGTGATCAGTGATTTGTTATTGAGAACAGTGGTGATCAGTGATTTATTGTTGGGAAGAAGTGGTGATCAGTGATTGGGTATTGAGAACAATGGTGATCGGTGGTTTGTTATTGGGAACAGTGGTGATCAGTGATTGGGTATTGAGAACAGTGGTGATCGGTGGTTTGTTATTGAGAACAGTGGTGATCAGTGATTGGGTATTGAGAACAGTGGTGATCAGTGATTGGGTATTGAGAACAGTGGTGATCAGTGATTTGTTATTGGGAACAGTGGTGATCAGTGGTTTGTTGTTGGCTTTAATGGGATCAGTGATTGGCTGTTGGAAACCATGGTGCTCAGTGGTTTGGCTTTAAAAAAAAATAAAGTCACTAAAATGGTCCAAAAAGTCCCCAAATTTTGCCAAGCTGGCAACACTGGAAAGATGCATGAACACACGTTCTCCATTTTAGTAGTTTTCCACTACATATTCAAAAGCCGCAGTGGACCCAGATTAGAAGCAGTTGACCTTTGTTTTTAGTTCTAGTTAATTTTTCATCGCTTTGAATCACCCCCGGATTGGTTTCGGTTTACCCCAAGTATGCTGGCAACCTCTGAAGGTTGTTTGGGGTGCAGCAAACAGTACCTCCTGGATTGTTTCAGTTGCAGCCTCTGTTGTCTTCTCAGTGGCTTCTGAGTGGCTGAGGTAATTTTGCACAGTAATGTCTTGGTTATGGCAGACGAGTGTGCAAACAAGGAATGTCATTTGAAATCACTTTTCCGGACTTGGCCCGTTTGGTGCAGGAGAGATCACAAGCATGATGGCGTTCGTTTACAGCAGTGATTGTGGCATCTGGACGTGTGCGGGATCAAGATTTGGCCGTTTGTGCTCTGACGGTCGCGGTGTGTTGACGGGAGCTTTCGCGCCTGTCTGGCATGCCAATAATGGAAGGCAATCTGCTGTGAGTGTTTAGATATGGATACGGTTTGTCCAAGGTAATTAGCTTTGGCTAGCTCAGGGGATCAAGTCAGAGGCAGTAAAATAACTGGAAGAGACAGATGGTGGAAAGCCTCGTCTCTCCGCTCTGCCCCCCCCATACGACAGCAGCCACCACCAATTCCGTATCAAATTGGGAAAGTCCTGGCGCGAAATATGCTTTAGTGTATGCATGAAGAAGAAACAATTTCATGAAATAACAAAGATTGAAATGGGCTTGAATTCATGTCATTGTTCCATCTTTGTTTCCCCCCCCCCTCTATTTAAATAAAGAGTAATGAATAATGAAATTGGTTAGCTTATATTTCATTCTGTCTCCTTTCAGCCTTTAAATGTGTTGCAGCTATGGCGAAGCGAAACAGATTTTAGAGAAGTGGAAAAAGCCATCATTCAGCCTTCCTGGTGTTTAGCAAATTAAATGAAATAGAGAGACATTAAGAGACAGACAGAGAGAGAAAGTCCCTGAGAGAGAGAGATAAAGATACTAGCAGAGACAGACAGTTATGGAGAGAAACTGACGGAGAGCGAGACACAGAGAGAGTGAGGGATTGAGAAAGACATCGGGAGAGCGACAGACACATTGAGAGAGACAGCTAGAGATGGAGAGACCGAGACGGTGGAGAGAGACAGAAATCCGCAGCACTAACAAAAACACCTTGTCTCCAGTGTGTTGGCTCTGTCATGTCTGGAGAGATTTTACAGCACCTCTTGTACATTTTGTTGAAAGACAGAGGAAGAAACAGAGAGCAGGAGTTAGTGAGAGAGAGAGAGAAAGAAACGGATATAGAGAGAGCTGCTCTGTGTCAGTATGTCCTTGTGTTTGATGTGAGGACTGAAGGATTGTGGGATTCGTATCGGAGGACTACAGGGGCAGGGGGTGAAAGAGGATTTTTTCAGAGAGTCTTTGGAGCCAGGCACCTGGAACTAGGTCATTTTTCCAGAAATAATCAGCGAATGAAGGGAAAGGTGAAGGAGAGGGGTGGTGAGGACTGATGGGGGTTCACTCTTCTGCTCAGAGCCCCCCCTCCTTCTCTCACTGTCTGTCTCTCTGTGTGTCTCTGCATTTCTGTGTCTGTGCTATCTGCTTAAGTTCCACTCTATCACGCCAACTGACAGGCCGTAATTGATCTTTCACAACCGATGATCCAGCAGCTCAGGTGATGTAGAGGAAATTTCTCTTCAGAATGTTTTTTTCATCTGCTGATATTGGATGCGCAGCTCTTTGATTCTTTATTTCTCAGTCGAGGTGGAATTGACAGCGCTCATAAAAGACCCGCTTGCTATTTTAAGATTTCGACTTGTCAACACGGCTGATATGTTGAAATCCCAGCACTTCTTCACCACTCCTTTGGCAGGTTTTTTTTTTTTTCCTACCGCACATTCAAAACCAAGAGCTGGCCAAAACTAGGTCGGATTATAGTTCATAAATGGGCTAAAATCGTATGGCTTGTCCGTAAGGAGACATTTATGGAAGGGGTCTACGGTGATTCGTAATGGTCAGTAAGTTTTCAGAAAAGGCAAACTCTGTGGTAACATAACAACTTTCGGAGGAAAAAACTGCAAGGCCGATGAAGGAATGACTTCTGCGATATTAGACCACATTAATAATAATTAATGTTCATTAATAAATTAATAATTGTCATCTTGGGCAAATTGCCCTGGTGTAAGAGGAATAAAAAACTTTAAACGGAATGTGCTGTTGTAGGGAAATAACGAAGTTCATTAAAACCCCATCACTGATTGATTATTTATCTATCGCAGCATGTATTATACCCGAGTCTGTAGACAGGAATATAAAAAAGAACAATGTAAACATTTATAACTATTCTAAAAGACTCTACTCACTTGTATCACTTTGCTCACTAAGAAGGAGAACTCATTCCCTTCAATCCATTTTCAGATTTGGATTTTTTTCGACTTTGATTCTTCCAGACTCAAAGAGAGAAAAAGAATCCCAATCTCGCAGTACGGCAAAGCCGTCTCCTTTTGATGAGCTTAAAAGAGATTCACGCCGGAAAATGACTTTGTGTCAAACGATGCTGCGTTAATAAGGCTCCGGGGCGCTGCAGCTTGTACGGCACTAATTCCATGATTGCGGCACATTGTGGCAGCACATTGTCTCAGAGAGGAGAAACGGAAGGCAGAAAGCGCGTCTCAGCAGAGCACAATACCGCCGAGTGACAGTGCAGACAAAGGCAGAATCTTCCGTTAACAGCGGATGTGTGAAACCTGCTTCCTCTGGACGGCTTTCTCACTCGTCGCCATCTTCATTCAGCCGAGTCACCTGTGCGCGACTCCGAATTAGGCTGTCTGAGTTCACAATTCGCGTCACGCGCGCATTCACACTTTTTGTTTGCGCATGTGCGTTCAGGAACCTTTATTGAGGTAGAGCTAATTACGACCGGAGCTAATAGTATTCCGGCGCTTTTCCAGGATTTTGCTGGGCGCGTGTGTGGATCGTTCCGTGTTGGAATGATATAAATGAAAAGACAAACACACAAACACACACTTGCGCATCACTCCAGATGCCAGTGGTGTCGTCATGCCAGCTGTACGAGTGACTCTGCCTCGTTTGCGCTTCAAATCCATGCCGAGTGACAGTGACTTCCTTCACTGAAAGTTAATTAATTGCTCTCGTAAGCATCCCCCGCCTTGTTCCTCGCTTTGCCACACGTTTACCGTTGCTTGCTTCAGGAAGTGACGGATGCCAAGGCCATTGTCTCCCAGGACGGCTCTGAAAATGAATTGCGCTGTTCTTCAGTTGCACGGGCCTGAACCACTGAAAGCAGCAGCCGATTAGCCGTGAGTGGGCTCCCACGGGGCCGCACCTAACAATAGAGATTTAGTCCCGAAATCGCATCTTAAAGGGGTGCGGATGAGCCACCAGCACAGGTTTAAGTCACTTTAGCAGGTCTGGAAATGCTGCATGTGTAATTTATGACACAAATTGTATACAATTTTAGGCCTTCGTGTTTTTTTCCCGCTTTCTCTTGGAGGTGGTCCAAACATGAAATGACTTTTACAGACTCTGGTCCTTCAGTCAGGATTGCACATGTATAGTTTATATTTCTGAATTTTGCACATTTTTCCTTCTAAATTGAAGTGCCATAATGCTTAAAAATGAGGAACAATTTGTTGCAGAGTACTGCTGTATTTCTAAAGAGAAAATGTGATTCAGATTTGAATAAATAACGCCGTCAGTTTGTTCCAGTTCCTTCATGATTGCGTGGTTTGGCTTCTTTTGGTGTCGATCTTGTAGCTTATCATCTGAATATCTAACTTAAGTGTATTTGATGGAAGTAATCCGTGATCTTGGACAATATGACGGTATTCCTCCCCGTCCTGTTCGCTAGAGTGAGTAGCCAATCGCGGATGAGTTTTAGCTCAGGTCGAGTCTCACAAGTCAGAATTTTATCTAGAGAGTTTGGTATGTTTTGTCAATAAACACGCCGAAGAACGACCTACAGAGTGTTCCTGTACACGCTCAGAAATAAATGTATTCATTTAGTATGTTTCTGTAGTCCTTTTAGTATGTACAGTTTAACTGTGAAGGATCTTGTTGTCCAGTTGTGTTCCTTCTATTACTTGTCTATATTATATCCAAGTTTTCATACTAAATATATTCTGATACATAATAAAGGTACAAACAGATACCCTTGAGGTTTCTACCCCAGCGACAATGAAAAAGTACTCTTTGGTATTTTTATTTTGCTAACGTCCAGACTAATACGATCTTAGTTTTAAAAACGCATCACTTGTGCCTATGTTTAAGCCTGGAGTCCACACTATGCCGGTATTTTTGATGCACTAAAATTTTGCAAACCCTGTTTTAGTTTGAAACCGTTTTAGTGTGGACAGGCAGAAACGGGGAATTTAGGAAAAGATGACGCAGACACCCACGTTTGCTTCCTGGGTCTTGTCAGTCACCATGTATCCTTCTCTGATTCATCACGCTCCTATCGCGTTAGCCTTTTAAGGACGAAAACAAATTGCATCAGCCCCGGCTACCAGTGGTGAATGCAGTATGGATCACGAACCTTCTTGTTTTTGCTAGCAGCTGTTGTGCAGTTAAACGTTACCTTTTATAATGCCACAACTGCCTGCATGCACCGGAGCCAACCTCAGAGCAGACATTCTGCTTCCTGTTTATACCGGCACTCGCATACCCAGTGCACGTGAGTGGTCATGTGATGTGCTTTCAGGCATGTCAGTATGGACATAGATGATTTCTGATACGGAGCTAAATTGCTCGTCTGGATGGAGATCGTTTTTGTTCTAAAACGCTGTTGTGGATGTAGCCTGTGTGAGAGTGAAGCTATCAGGTGAGACTTTCCTTGTTCTCTGGTTTGATTGGATTGTTGTCAGTTTTACTTGATTTGTCTGTTTTTGAACAAGTCCATAAACTCAGACTTGTTCAGGATCAGCTTATGTCAGACTGCATACACACTACCAGTCAAGAGTTTGGACACTCCTACTCTTTTTCATAGGTTTTTCTTCATTTTTTTTGCTTTCTACGTTGTTAAACATTACTGAATACATCAAAACTATGAAGCAACACGTATGGCATATACTGAATTATGTGGTAAACAAAAAAGTGT
>JAQMYM010000039.1:3985609-4029215 GCA_030014255.1 Parauchenoglanis ngamensis | reverse complement strand
TATTTGTCTCACATTAGATTTTTTATATATATTTTTTTTTTATATATATATATATATATATATATATATATATATATAATTTATATATATTATAATATAATTATAAATAATCGAATAAAAAATTTAAATCATGCATACGTATAATTTGTTTATAAATATATTTTTGATTATTCAAATGTTTTACGTTGATTTATGAATTTAGTAATTTATGTTTTTCTATTTAAAAGGGTTTTGACCTTTTGACAATTACAGATGTCAACTGTACTTTAAGTCGTTCAGTTTAAATGTTGCACTGAAGGCACAATGCCAGAGCGGAGAGACAGAAATTCCATCGCATCTCATATTGACACTGACCGCCGAGCCCCATATGTCTCCCCAGATGGAACACAAACTCTCAGAGTAATTCTCCTTTCTTTTCCCCCCTCGCTTCTCAATTTTTGACATTTGGACACCGGAGACGTCTTGGCGTTTGCCGTAACTGTGATTAGTGAACGCTTCATCAGCTCCGGGCCTCACACCGCCTGGATTGAGTTCCTTTTCCGAGGAGAGGCGTCCTCACGCTGGAGACATTTACAGCCCCCCTGAGCCCCGCTCCCACAATCCCACCCCCACCCCCTACTCCCCTCTCGAGTCTTGATGAAGTGGTGGAGGCAGAGCCGGGGGTCTGGAAACCACATTGACCCCAAGTGAAAGGCCAGGGCAGCCGCAGGAAGATGAAAGAAGCCAATGAAAATGGGACAGAAATGTCAGAGGCATATTAAACGCAACGGCCATGTCTCCAAACCGAGAGAAAAAAGAAAAAGTAAAGGATGAGGGGGAAAAGTGAGATATGTCACTCAGAGTTGGATCAGTTCAGGTTGTGAAGGGAGCAGGAACGTCATAGGGGAATGAGTTGGGTGTTTTATGCATTAAATGACGTGTGTCAGAGGATTGGTTATGGTTCAACAAGTTGGTAAACTTTTCCTGAAGGTTCTTGGCTATTTAGATTTTCATCTTTAATCTGGTTTGTTTTCTCTGCGATGTAACAAATGCATTAACTGTAGTGCCAAATATTTGCAAAATATTCCTGCAAATTAGTAACGTTTTATGCATTAGATAGACAGATAGATAGATAGATAGATAAGTGTTATTATGCACACACACACTTAAATTTAGTCCAATTATATAAATATTTAGGAAGAATGTGAATATCTCTTAAATCTCCAATTTGCAGTTTCACCATACAGTGGTTCTGGGTATTATCAGGCTTCTGTTTACATTTTTTTTTCCAGCCCAGAAATTAGCTCCGCCCCTGACTGGATCAGAACTGCTCAGCTCTGCCCCTTTTTCCTTCAAAGGGAATTCACAAGACATGTGGGAGTAAAATCAGTGGGATGGGTTGTCATTGTTTTCATAACAATTCAGATTGGCCCTGAAAATTACAAATGGCTGCTTTAAGATTTTATGAACACTTACAGCACGATCAAACTTGCAAAGTTGTGATCAAAAGAAGACATGAGTCAGACCCGAATAATACCGGAGTTAGACGTACAGGAGCTGCTAGAAGAGTAACGTGGCTAATAGCTGAAACGTTAGCCAAAGACTGCAAATAATGCACAAGAGGCTGTAAAGAGTTATTGTAAGCTCATGTGCTACACTTTGCTAGGAATTTGAGTTCCTAATCCAAAATCCCCAAAATCTAAGTTGTTTAAAGTAGAGCACAAGCTACTATAAGCACGTCTAGTAAATACTGAGCCGCCATTCACGACCAGGACTGTTTTCATCCACGTCCTATAGCAGAACCGTCAGTAAACCGAATAAACCGTCTGCATGTTGAGATCCAGATCTCAAGGTCAGGAACGTAGAGAGAACCGTAAAGCACCCCATCACCAACTAATGGCTAGAGCCGGCTTTCTTCTTCATCGTGCCTCTGGCCTGGTGCCAGCTCTCCGCCAAGTCGGAGAATTCAAATCAGCGAGCAGTGCCACATCACGGAGGGTGTGCTCCTGCCGTCTTTACTCGCCTAAGAGCCGAGTCAGCACTGGTGTCAGTCTATCACTCGGAGAGCCGGCTTTGTTCTCAATTAGCTCCTCACTTCCCGTCGCGCGAATCAGGCGCTAGATAGCTGCTAGCATCCGAAACCCATTCAGCCTATTGTTTAAAAGAGCGGCATGAAATGTGGCGCTCGCTAAGCAGCCTGAATACACGTTTTAAATTGGTAATGTCCCCCCCCCCACTCTCCTGTTCCTGCTTTGTAATTAAAATGCATATGCACTGTTTGGTCAGCACATTCAAAAGGCACACCTTACACACAGTTAAAAACCTGGGCTTCCTCCAAGTCTTTATTTTATTATCACTTTCTCTCTCTCTCTCTCTCTCTATTTCTAACTCCTTCTTTTTTCCCCCCTTGTTTTCAATTTTTGTGTCTTCATCCGTCACAGAGGAGGCAGTATTTCCTCGGCCAATTATGGAAGACAGGCTTGAAAATACCTTAATCAATTGTATTGATTTTTGCTGCGTTTTTTTTTCTCTCTTTCAGCTCGGAGGAAATACAGAACAGCCGCCGTAGGCGACACACACAGAAATCATACACACATTGTGCCAGGAGCTTTGCCGTACTCAGATGTGTGTGTGCGTGTGTGTATGTGTGGAGGGAATAAGTAATAAACACTGCAGTGGTAGTAAATTGTTTCCTGGTTTTGCACTGTAAGGCTATTTAAAGCAGGACATTGTAGTTTCTCACTGGCAGCAAATCAGATACACGAATCCGGCCGTCTCTGGCTGAATTGATTATTATTTAGATAATAGGGACGAAATCTTCAGAGAGAGCATGTCTTATATACAGTGTCTTGTGAAGGTTTTTGTTGTATTACAACCGAGAACTGAAATCGAATGGGATGTTTACCATTTTATTTACATCACATGTCTAGCAGCTAGCATTGTCATTTCTCCGCTCCAGCGTCTCTTCAGGTTTGATCCTGAGCTTGGGTTATTATCTGTGAGGCGTTTCACTTGCTCTTCACGTCCATGTGGGGTTCCCTGGTTTTCCTGGTTCTCCGGTTTCCTCCCACTTCTCAAAAACACCAGTAGGTGGATTGTTGGTGAATTTACTCTTGTGTGTGTGTGTGTGTGTGTGTGTGTGTGTGTGTGTGTGTGTGTGTGTGTGTACATGGTGACCTGTGATGAACTGGCATTCCATCTGGCGTGTATTCCTGTCTCACGCCCTCACCGTGATGCTGACCAGGATAAAGTGGTTACTGAAGATGTATAAATGAAACATGTTTAGCTTTTGAACAGAATTTTTATTGTCACACCCAGGTTAAATTTTTTGCTTGCACTAGTTTTGACCCCCTTTGGTCAATATTTGGTAAATCTACCTGTGTCGTTACAGCTACAAGTCTGATGTGATATGGGACATTTTTGCCCAGTTTTCTTGGCAAAATTGTCAAAATTTCTACAGATTCTCAATGAAACTGAGGTCTGGGCTTCAACTAGGCCATATCCTGGACTTTTTTAACAGCTTCTTGGTCTTTGGGGTGCTCTTTGTTTAGTTGGGGCTTTCCATGAATAGGTGTATTCATATTAAGATCACAACAAAGGGGGCAAATACTTATGCAATCACAACATTTACTTGGAAATAATTTTTCAATCTATACTGAATTATGCAAGACTGCACTTTTGCTGGATGTGACATGTTGATCTTTAGTAGCGAATATGCTGGCGTCTGTGAAGCCTATGGACCTTGTCGAGGGGTCCTAAAGCCTGTCGGTTTTCTTGGCTTTGCGACTTATGAGTGTACCTGCTTGAGCTCTACGTGCTGTTTCTGTATCTCGTCATGAAGGAAAAGCATTCAGGCGGAATGTGAATTATTGAAAAGCTGTGTGTGTGTGTGTGGGCAATGTGTTTTCAACACATTGAAAACGAACAAATTATATTTGCATCACTTTTACTACGATGTTAGCCTAAGATCAAGCGTATTTCACAATGCCTCTAATTACCCCCCCCCCCCCCCCTTTTAGAGATGCCTTGGACCATTTACATTTATTCATTTGGCAGACACTTTTATCCAAGAGAGGCAGAATCCAGTCCAAGCACAGAGAGAGCGCTGTTAAAGCATACCACAGTGATAGAAGTGATGCAAGACGCAAATTTTCACTAACTGCCCACAAACAAGTGCAGGATAGTCGGAGGGAAAGCAAAGAAACCACAAAAAAGCAAGTCTTTGGTTAGCAGTCTGTCCAACTGCAAATGATTGAGTCTCATGAGCTGGAGGAGGTAATATTCTCCAGCGCCGATTGAAGTGTTGATTCGTTTTCTATAACAGCAACTCCGACTGTAGCAGGGATGGAAATTGGTAAGATTTTATTGATACCGATTCCCTTATCGATTGCTGATCATATTTCTGTGTGGAATAATGTTTTTACACAGGTTTTCAGTGTCAACAAACTGTTTTCTTAACCCAGTGTAGGATGTCTGGCTAATAACATTCGAACATGTTCGAAAAAATTACAACGATCTTTTGAAAACGGGAAAAAACTTGAGCCAAATATAAAATCTTTGCAAAGAGTAAAGTAAAACATGCTGGCATCAATAAAAGGAATTGATACAACTCTGATGGATCAGACAATTTGGAATCGGTTCTGAATTGGAACCGGTTCTCCATTTCCATCTCTAGACAGTAATTCTGGCTACAAGGCAAATCACAGGCTTTTATTAATGCGTTTGTTCTCATATCATCATTTTTCTTCAATTTTTTCACTGCGAAGGTGCTGTAACTGTACGTTTTCCACCATGGGAAAGTCTTTGGGACAGGAGATGCTGTGGTTTCTCAGTGGCATGACAAGCTGCCACTTTTTGGTCTTATTAACTTGTTCGCAGATATCCCACATGATTAAACAGATGAAAATGATGTATGAGTTTAATCTGTATAAGATTAATAGGTGCAGAATTGTAATTGTTGGTGAATTTTTGTGATGTAAGAGGAATAAAACACCTTGGGACATGCTGTTATAGGGAAAAGAATCAACTTTGTCGGTTTTTGCCGTACCACCATTTCCTGAAGTGTTTTACCAGCAGATTAGTGGTGAGAAAATTTTCATAAAATACACAACATGTAAAGATTCAAACTGATTACAAATGCTTATATAGTTATAAAAACCACCTCGTCACTGGGAGATAAAGAAGCCGGCTCAGCCTTCCCAGAATCCTCTGCGCCAAGCAGCGTCGTAATTTTTAACGCCATGAATATTCCAAAAACAATCCGGCGACAGATCCTAGGCCATAAATCTTAAACCGTAACATGAAATTGAACATATTTTGTAGAGAAATCTGGTTACTCCGTATATAACGGACCTGAATCAGCCTCGGCAGCCACGAACGAAAGAAATGTCATATTTTGTTCAAAGCTTCCACGTATGACATGTGAATGAAGAAAAGGTTCAAGATGGGTTTCGAATTGATCACTAATTTGCGGGAATTTGCGGAGGTTTTGCTGCACAGAGAGCTAGCAGGTAGCAGTCACATGCTTTCAAAACAAAAACAAAGCATTGGCTTGTGGGAAGGCTGAGCCGGCCCCTTTTAAACCAACGCTTACTCGCCAATCGTGGAGTTGTTGGACGGACATTTACTCATTGTCCACAAAACTGTCTCATGTTAAAGCAAGGTGACAATGCTAACCCGACCCCTGTCTCGTTCTATTGCGCTGCGTCTCGTTGAATTTGAACTGAAATCAATCTGAGAGTGTGAACTTTGGGAATTTGGTTAGGCATGTGTTAGTAAAACACACTGCAACAACAGGCTATCGATCAGCGTCACATCCTGCCGCTCGCCCGATGTTCCTGGGATAGAGCCACTGCGATCCTGACTGGGATGAAGCTCTCACAGAAGATGGATGAAGGATTGGAAAAATGACCAAAGAATTATGATCAAAGAAGACGGCACTAACAGGTAGAAATACACGAATTTGCACTCGGAGAGAGAGAGAGAGACAGGACTGTACCACAATTATATCGTTATAATACAGGAAACGCATCGTTGAATCTGTTAGCAGATGTACACTGCAGCAAGGTTATTGGAATAGGATTAAAAATCTCCCCAATGGCTTTACTGTCTTTGTCCTTTGTGCTACGATTGATGGCACTGGCGGTGAGGTCACGGTGGGCATTTTACACAAGATCCACTGAGGCCTTATGGGGGGACACTTAGGTTGATCATTCACCATTCCCCCATTCCTGTCTCCATCGGTTTGGTCCTGATGTGCGGTGTAGACGGAGGTGTCCAGACATCTCATTACCCCCCCCCCGGGGGGAGAAGAAGTGATGTGAGGAGAGAGGGGGAGGGGAAGACAGGAGAGGAGGCCAGTTAGAAGCATGGAGGAATGGAGGGTCTTGCTTGGTGGTCCTGTTTTCCTGGTCTAGTGCTTGCGTGTGTGTGTGTGCGCATGTGTGTGTTGATGTGTGTGTGGCCTAGCAGGGGGTTGGAAGCAATTAATGAGCTTAAAGCCGTCGTGCCCTGAAGCTCCGCAAAAACTCATCACTGTCTCCTGAAGGCTTGAAGGCTCACTGGGCCGTCCCTCAGCTTGACGAGTAGACATGATGGCCGCCCACACACACACACTCACACACACTAGCGCACTGTTGTGTGTCTTGTCTGTCCTGTTCATTCATCGGACAAGACAATGGCTTCATTACCCTCACTGCACTCTGGCCTTCTGGGATAATATGTGTTCTGGAGGAGGACAAAGCCTTGACCTTTGTGGGTCTAAAATTGTTTTCTTTTTTTTTCTTTTTTTTTTGTTTGTGTGTGCGTGTGTGTTTTGTCTGGGATCTGAGTATGTGAGTCATGAAGATGATATTTAGTGTGTGTCAGTTAGTCAGTGTGACGGCTTCCAGTGTTCCAGTGTGCTGGTGTAGCGGCGTGCAGGACGACGTTGTGTGTCGCTCGTGTAATTGGTGGTGATGTGTAGGGATGAAGGAGGGAGCACAGCGTGGTGACGGAGAAGCACATGGCAGCCACACACCACCCTAAATACGCCTGCGTGTGTGAAGAGCACCTGTTCTCTGGTAACTTGAGATGTGTGTGTGTGTGTGTGTTGGGTGTACATGTGCCTGTGAGCATATATGTGCATAGCTATGTGCTTGTATGCATTTGTGTGTGTGCGCGAATATCTGAATCTGTGCGTATGATTTTATACGCTAGTTTAAAATAGCTAATAGTTTATTATGATAAACTTTGTCACAATATGCTTTACTGAGTGTCATGATTTTTTTTCCCAGTAACATTTTAATGTTTGTACTTCTTTATGAGAAACTCCCAGAAAGCAGCAGATCATTTTATTGTACTTAATCTTCATTTTTTTTTACACTTTAGTTTTTTTCTCCTTTTCAGTTTAGAATATAATGAAATGACATATTTTTTTATAACGTGTAAAAATTAAAATACATTAATTTTTGTAGAGATTCAGTAAAGTAGCATTAAACAGGATTACACTGCTGGTTGTTCTAGAAGTTTCTTTAGAAAGTCGTAATACCTGTCGTGTATCGGCGTTGAGAATCATGATACAACACCTAAACATAATAATATAGCCGTGTGTGTGTGTGTATGTGTGTGTGTGTGTGTGTGTGTGTGTGTGTGTGTGAGATGTCTAAAAAAATCACTAGCTAAGTGTAATTACTTCACACAGTGAACGTCACACTTCAATCAAGTTCTTGGACTAACTACATGCTTTAGTAGAAACTGACATAAGCCTAATCAATTCAGGCTGACAGGTATGACAGAGTGGTGTTGTGGTCCCTACGTAGTGCACTTTATTCTCCGCGGTTTGAAATTCAGCCAAAGAAGAAGAGGAACTCGTCAGTTCACATGTAAAAACACTTTCATGATGTATTTTTAGTTAAGGAAAAATTGAATATTACATATTTATGAACAAGTACTGTATTCTTGTGTGTGTGCGTGTGTTTGTGTGTGCGTGTGTGTGTGTGTGAGTGCTCCTTGGAGCAGTATGACTCGAGGGCTAATCAGTCTAAGAGCGTTATTAATAACAGTGATTTGTTTCAGGTGGCTATTAATGTGATTATGAGTGGACACCTTTGGAACACACACATGTTGTGTGTGTGTGTGTGTGTGTGTGTGTGTGTGTGTGTGTGTGTTTTCTGAAGTTTCTCCTGCATAAACTTTCTCCTGGATGGAGACGAGGTCGATAAAGTTCAGTTCTGAACCACTTTGGCCTCTTAATCTGCTATTTCAAGCACAGAGACAGAGAGAGGAACACACACACACACAGGCACACGCGCACACACACACACACGTCTCACATGTGGATGCAATTAGGCCTTGTTGTAGTTCCACACACTGAAGTAGCTTTGCCGATTCTTCTAGCTTCTAAAGCGTCCGGCATTTTCCAAACATTTACAAACATCTGATCCCGAGCAGGAGCGTTGGGAAAAGCTGAAGCAAAGAAGATAATGGGGTGTGTGTGGGTGTGTGTGTGTGTGTGTGTGTATACCCGTGTGTGTGTGTGATGGAGGAACAACAGGCCCCAGGTGTAAAACAGTCATTATCACCTGCAGCTAACACTAGCATTTTCCAGCAGGACCAAGGCCTTGTCTCTCTTTCCCACATTCTCTGTTTCTGTCTCTCTGTCTTTCTCTCTCTCGTCTTCTCCATCTCTCTATCTTCTTTGTTCACTTCTTCAGGTCCGCGCTCTGCTTGAAGTACTATACCACTTTTAATTACACAATATAATCGTGTATCAACACGAGCCAAACAAAGTACCGCTCCATCATTAGTCTGCTTCCTAATTGGCAGAACTAACATTAATGCTACCTCTGGAGTCTTCTAGAAAGTTCTGTAATGTTATTAAAAGTATTATAAAGACTGTCTTTTCATTTGCATAAAGTGAAAGTGAAAAACCTGAGCTTTGTCAGTGCAAATGTATCACTGTGTGTAGAAAGAAAAAGAAAAGTAGAAAATTAAGTAAGCAAAGAGAGATGAAAAAAATTAGAGACAATTTGTATTGAAATAACTTCAATTATAATTTAATAATTGTAATTGAAATAAAACATGATCAAGAAAAAAAGGAAAAGTAAAAAAAAAAAAACTTTCAGTAAAGAAAAAATGGAAAAGAATCAAGGCAAAAATATAAATAAATAAAACCAAGAATAATAAAAAAAAATAATGAAAGAAAAAGAAGGGAAAAAATAAAATGAAACAGTGTGTTATTGCATTAACAAACCTGAGCTTTGTCTGTAGAAATCTATCAGGGTTTGTGAAAATGGAAGAAAGAAAAGGAGAAAATTAGATATGGAAAGAATTGAGGAAAATAAAGAAAGAAAATTACAACTGAATAACAAAAGGAAAAAAATTAAACAAGGAAAATAAGGGAAGAAAGAGAAATAAAAAGCAAGTAAGAAAATTAAAACAATGAACAGTAAAAATTAATGACTGAAAAGTAAAAATTCAAAAGAAAACATTGAGGAAAACAAACAGAATGGACAATTAGAACAAAGAATAAGTAACAATACAGAAAACTGTAATATACAAAAAAAGAACAAAAATAAACTGTATGTGAATTACAACGGCAGCAACAATAATAATATATTAATAAGGCATGAGCTCTTTTCTGTGCTCCGTCTCTTTCTCGTTCTCTATTACTTTGTTTTCTGCCTCGTTCCATTACGGGTTTTCCATTTTCCCTGTTGCGCTCCACTTTTTCCACTATTTTCTCCCTTTCAATTGATTTTACTTTTCTTTTTTTTTACCTTTCTGCCTCTTTCTCTTTGTATCTCTAATTTGTTCCATTTTCCCTTTCTGTTCCTCTCTCTTTTGTTTACATGCTTATTCTCTCCACTTTTTCCACCTTTTCTTCATCTTTCAATTGATTTCACTGTAATGCGCTCTTTCTCTCTCTCTCTCTCTCTCTCTCTCTCTCTCTCTCTCTCTCTCTCTCTCTCTCTCTCTCTCATATAAACATTTCTCACATTTCTCCACTCCTTCTCCTCCACCCCCTCTTTCCTCTCTCTTTCGCGCTTTAGCCAGGTGTGAGTTTTCAGAGATTTTCCCCCCCTCGAGGCCTGAAGAGCTTTGTTGACGGATTGTGATTGTTTCTGAAATGGAGAGTCATCAAACTCTCGTCGGTGTCGAATCTGCTGCCCCGCGATTGGCCTGCGGGTCGATAACGGGCGGGTTTCACACCCGAGTGTTGATTGAAAGGACATGCAAAAACATCCTCGACACATACACTTAACCCACAGATAAATGGCCTTGCTTATTTAATCACACCTTTCGCAAAAGCAGCGCTTTCGGTCTTCACACTCCGTCGATGGCCGTCCCAGCGTTTATTCCTTCACAGCGATGGCTGCTAACCTCTGCGTATGTCCGCCATCACCCTGAAGCCCGCCCGGCCTGACGAGGCCCTGAATTCGATCACACGGCTTCCAGATGGCTGCAATTGAATTATTTAGCGTGGAAGAAAAAGCAATTCGGGTCAGGCAGTGCAACACAGGACGAGGTGAAATAGTGTGTGTAGCTCTGTGTGTTTTTATTCAGGCTTCAGGGCGAATAAATTGCGGCCAGGCCCGACCGTAAAAGGTCGGTCATCAGGGTTAGTGTGTTTATAGTGTGATGGACAGAGCTGAACAAAGAGGAATGGGCATTTCCTCTGTTTTATCCATCTACTGAAAAGACCAACAGAAGAAAAACATGTTTAGGTAGTTGAAGCCAGAATCTTACTAACAACGCTCATGAGAAAACAAGAACGAAATTATATAGATAGCCTATTTTAGCTTATTTTGAATCATACGGAAGCATCTGGCAACCGGTAATGGTGAGGTTTACAAGTTCTTCAACGAGATAAGAAGAACGTCTGACTGACTTGTTACATTTAGTGCAAACTTAAGCTTGTCACATAAACTACCTGCTTCAGTTGGTTAATATATTGGTTTAGCAACATAAGCTGAGCTAGTCAGCTAACTTATAATGGCACTGTGCTAGTTAGCTTAACTAAAATGACCTGAATGTTACCACTGTAACAACACAGAGTAGTAGTTAAAACTAGCAGCCAAGCTTAGCTAGCTGATGTTAGACTAGCGTCTATATTGTGTATCTAAATATACACCTGTTTAGTGACTAAGAATGCAATAATAATGACACAAAGCATTTATTAACATGAAACACCATGACAAAGTGACTTTGATCAACAGAGACTAGAGCAAACAAGAACTGCTGAGAGGAAGTTTGCTAGCTGAGTGTGCTAAACGGCTAGTTAGCATTAGTATGTGAGTTTTTAGCATGTTACTCAAAAGGCTAAACTGCTCCCATCTTAAGAACTTTTTCAGGAGCTCAGGAATTTATTCAGCATAGGAACCAGAATTTTAGTTCCTGAGCTATAAGTCCAGGAATCATTTTAGTTCCTGTTTCAAAGTAGGCTATGAGCCTTGCTAATTCATCAAATCTGAAACACATCTCATGCCATTACAGTTGTCTGTTGATTCCTAGTGGTTTTGTAATGGTAAAGAGATTTTTTTTTAAACAATTCATATGGATTAATGAATAGTGTTGTTATTAAAAGCAAGCTTTATTGTGTTTTTAAAACACGTGCTTTATGCTAAGCACTGCTCTAAAAGAACACGCTAGCAGTGATCCCTTTATGATCAAATTTGCTGATCACGTAGAACTTGATTTTTCGTCCTTGTTGACCTAGATATGTTTGTCATCAGGCAAAATCAGGACATGTGACCCAGGATCCATTTCTCGTCCAGGTGCGGAAAAAATAAGTGTTGATAGTGAGAGGATTTAGGATTAGCGTAGCCTGATTTAAAGACCTCGGGCCAAAGGGTTGTAGCCAGGCTAATAGACAGGCTTATACAGTAAGACTCGGTTTAAATTGGCATCTCACGCTCTCTCTGTCTCTGAGAAGTACAAGTGGGGGAGGAGAGAGAGAGAGAGAAAGACAGAGAGAGAGAGAGAGAGTGGTCATGCTCTCTTACTTCTTAAGGAAATGGCAGATATTGCTCCTCCGCCATATGGACAGGGTGATGGAGCCGGCCTATAACGCATGGAATGTCTGTCATGTAGTTTTATGTGTCTGAGCTGGGAGAGCGAGAGAGGGGAGGAAAGGTGAAAGATAGAGGGATGATTAAGAGGAAAAAGAGAGAGTGAACACGGAGAGAGAAGAAGATGAGCGAGAAGGCGAAAGCCACCTGGCCTCTCTCAGTCTGGGGCTAATGATTTTGTCAAGGTTTCAGGTTTCAAGGCCACAAAAGGCCAAGCCAAACACAATAAACACGGCCTGTCGTAAATTTTAATCAACCCACCACTGTTTACCCGCGGAGCTAAAAACCAGCATGTGGGTTTCATGATTTGTAAATCAGAACAAGTGTCTGCCGATGAGCTTATCTTTATTAGGATGGAGACGGCCGTCTCGACTTCATGACTGCAGATGGCTCCTTTATTTATGAATTTTGTTCCTTTTTTCAAACTAAAAAGATTGCGTTCGAATACTATCCAACAGTAGAGCCAAGCCATTGAGGGGTAAGAGTGGTACAAAGGTGCCAGAACCTTTTCAGCAACACAGGAACTTTTTTGAGTCAGAGTAGTACTGAAGCGTAGTACTCAACCTCACTAACTGGCCAAACACAAGCTTCTGCTGAAAAGATTAAAATAATAGAAGCAATTATAGTTTGATTCTGTTGGAAGAATCTGGTTGTTGATTCCTAGTGGTTCTGCAGCTATCCATAAGATTTTTTTTAGTACTGTAAAGGGTCCTAATGGGGTAATATGTAAAACCGTAAGTGATTCTAGAGGTATTTGCTGGCTTTCTAATGGAGTCTGATGGTCTCTCATGGCGACCCTGTGCTTAAAGTTTAATGGTGTTCACTCGAATACAGGTGATATTCACATGTCTCCAAAGAAACAGGAAGTCACAGCTTCATGGTTATAAGAACTCACTAATAGTAAAAGAAACAGAAGTGAATTACACGCTGAATGCATCTTGAAAAGCTTTCAGATAAATAAAACTTTTAGATCTTGATTGGAAAATGCCAAGAAACCATTAGACATAATGGCCAGTTCATAATAGGGAGCAAAACAATATTTCTAATGATTTTTTTCTCAGCAGGGAGAATGAGTTACCCTGCTATCTGGCATTTAAAAAAAGACTTCAATTTTAAAGTAATTACAATATACAAATAAGAGGTTATAAGTGATGATCGTAAGAGTTTAAAATGCAAGCTTAACAAACGTTATTATTCAGAAATGAATTTATTATATATTCAGAACTGCACTGGTTGTCTTTACAAAAACTCGTGAACTGATCAGATCTTGTTTATTCTACAGCTTTTTAGTTCTTCAGTAGGTTCCAGTGGACCCTTGGTGGGACAGAGGCCTAAGTACAGGCTTACATTTCTTTTTTTTCCCCAGATAATTATGCATGTGAAAATTGTGGCTATTTTGTCCATATTAAACAAATAGCAGCCTGGCACTATAAACTCAGCCGGCTGCGTCGGAGCCTTGTTAAGCCGAAGGGCACTCCAGCGTAGTGCAAGAGCTATTAATTGTGTTTGCTTTCAAACATGGCGACATGATTGTTGTTTGTCCTTGCTGATACAGGACGTGTGTAATCGTTTGTCTCGGCTGCTGAGTCAGAGAAGTGGCGAAGAATGCTGGCGATTCCTACAGACAAACCAGGACGCTGTGTATGATTTAACGTCGGACTAATGCGTATTTATCTCAGAGCAGCGCCCCGTCCACCGAAGACTCTCTGTGTTGATTGTTTAATTGTCTTATTCTGTCTGTTTAAGTATGAGTGTGCATTCGAGACTCCAGGCTGAGTTTGCACTAAATGAGCGAAAGTGCTTAGTGACAATTAGCGCAAGTCAACACCGTGAGGCCCCGCTGTGGCTGAATGGACTTATTTTCCAGCTACTTATTATCCAGATTGTGGCAGAGAGCAGACATGACCTGGATAATGTGGACATACCAGTGAGACTGCACCTATTCTTCTATTCTTTTCACACACACAAACACTGGAGAAGTGAAAATACAGTCACCGTATAAACGCTAAGTTGATTGAGGTTTGTAGTGGTGTCATTATGTTGGTGTGTAATTTGAACTCAGAGCTGTTTCAGGACTGCCGCTTAGGCATGGCAGTATTTAACCATCTCGAATATCTCAATAAAAGGCCATGTGTTGCTTGAGATTGCCAAATAATGAGGAGTGAAACTTTCTCATTCAGCGGCTGTTGTTACTCGGAGGCACCTGCGTATTAATTTCAACGTTTATTTGTATGGAAGATTGAGTTTAGGGATATGGATCTGTTGGTCGTGTCATCTACAAAGTGACATCGTAGAACATACTGTATGTATGTATCTAAGATCCCTGCTGGATCTATCAAGGTTCTTCAAGGAACTAGTAGCCCTTTTTAGGAACCAATCTATCAGTTTGAGAACCTGTACAGTATGTTATGGGATGTGGGGTTTCTCTAAGAGGTGGTGTAAGAACAACAACCAAAGTGGTTAAGGCTTTAGGATACTCATGATATGGAAGATTGGGAATTCAAATCCCAGCACTGCCAAGTTCTTACTGTTGGATCCTTCAGAAAGAACGTAACCTGCTCTGCATTGCTGCCTCACTGGTACGGGGTCCATGGTTTGAGCCGGTTATTGTCCATATGGGTTTCCTTCAGGTTCTCCTGTTTCTTCCCAGCTCCAGACATTGCCGAATATTTTGTCTCAGTGCACGTCTCTACCCTGAATCCTCTGATGAGTTCTTGGTACCAAGTTTTGTTGTGGTGGAAAGGTTTAGGCACCATTACCAGCACTGGTACTTGGTGGCTGTTTAAGATCTGCTCTGCTTATGTCTAAACCAAACACTTTGATAGCGTAGTATCACTGTGGATCTGAAGCACTCCAGATAGTGAAGTGTTTCTCTGCGCTCCTTGATGATTCATCCGACAGTTTGCTTTTTGTAACACGGTTTTACCCTGATGCTGCTGCTGTCGCTTTGGCAAAGCCAACATCGTTCTGAGCCGCCCTGCTAAATGCCTGCTGCTCGAGCCTGAGGGATGAACACGGGAGTTCGGCTTTAAACCCGAATCCTTTTCATATTCCAGAACGTTGCACGGAGTCAGACCAGGTTAACCGTGCTGTGAGAGGACTTAACCGGGAGTTCCCCTACTTTCCTTCCTCCTGCTAAGATAAACACGGGAGATCCGCTCCAAACACAACGACAGTGGCGTGGCAGCTCACACCGTGTGCGCGTGCATCTGTTTGAGCGTTTAATAGTGCAAGGATGTGCAAAACCAACATGCAATTTCCTGCATAGTTAAATCCTAGATTAAGTGCAGTTTGATGTTCGCTCCGCCTCAGAATGGAGGGGTTAACAGGCTTAGCGTGGAATTCGGGACACCTCGACGAAGGGCTCATTGGCACGACTTTCTTTTCTTTAATTCAACTGGAATGCGAACATTGTACTACAGGAGATTTTGAACACTTTAGTATTCAGCACTCTTTGACTATTTTACTCGCTCTTTCTATGAGCATGTTGACATGTCCTTGGCCCAGCCCCAGGTTTAGCACCTGTGCAGCAGGTTGAAGTGATCACTGATGCCTGACTGTGCTGCGCTTTGTGACAAGCGTTTGAAAGTGAGTGGGTTGCTCTTTACACCCACTGGCCTTGGTGTGACAGCCGCTAAGAAGTCCCAGCCCAATTCCCAAATGAGTTGAGATGCCGAATGATCAGGCCTTGCTCCAATTCTCCCGCGCGTTCACTTCACGGTTGCTCCCTTTCACTTGACCACTTGTCCAAGTGAGTTTTAAGAATTACGTCAGAGTGTCCCGGCATGCAAATAAACTAGTTTGGTAGTGGTTAAAGCCGTTCTTTGTGTCTTATGTCCTGGTTTATGCTTCCTCGGAAATCCTCGCGAAGCTCCCCAAACAAACCGCTGATATCCTGGAACGTTTAAGGTTTTTCAGGAGTGTACACGGTTCTTATATACTCGCAGACAAAGAGCTAAGTCCATATTTTATTGTTTTTCTGTAAAAAAAAAAACAGCAACATATGTAGTTTCATCTCATTTGATTTGAAGGTTGTATGCTTTCGGAGGTTCAAAGGTGCATCTCGGAAGTCTTCCTGACAAAGCCAGGTGTTAGACGAAAACAAAAAAGCCAAGAACAACTGTCAAGAAAACAGTAACTTGATGGATTAAATATGCATACAGGTATGTGAAGGCTCCGTTAAGAAGAAAACATTTATTGACTATAACGCTTTACAAGCAGCATGATTTAGAACGAAGGCGAGTACCATCTTGCGTCTATGAAATGTACCAATTATACAAATAGTGTGTGTAATTTCATTACACACAACAATACATTACACACAACTAAAACAACCGAAGGGTAGACCTGCCTTGTTCAAATTTCCGAAGCTTTCACATACTTGTCCAGAACAATGCAAAGCCAGCCTTTAGCCTTCTGGCTAATTTAACACATGGTCAATGTGCTAAAGATGTTGCAGTTTCACCAGACCATGACAGGATTTTTATTTTCAGCCTGTAATTTTGGTGCAAACGGATATCCGAAATCCAGCAGAAAATGATAATTGATAGGCGGTTCCTGATGATAAACATTCCATGTTTTCCCAACATTGTAATTAGTGCATTGTAAAGCGCAAGCATACTTGAATAGCTTGGAGTAATTGGTGTTTCAGCAGAGCTGGGTGGAAGTGCTTGTGGATTGTGAAGGACATAGCGGGTTGGGAGAAACTCCCCGGAGTTCGTTGGTGGTTGAACACGCGCTAATGTTTTTGGTGAACCAACGTTTTCATGTAGCATACCACCCAAGAAAACCTGGTCTGTCGAGGACAAATGTGTAATAATGTAGCAGGTGGTGAAACAAAGGCTTGCCGAGAGATATTTACTTAACCTTTTATCCGGCAAAAAACAATTAAATCACATGGCTGGACATTTAGGAATGATCACAATTCTGTGTGAATGGCTCTCAAGCCAACTAGGCCTCTGCACAGATTGTTAATTTCCTTTACTGATACATTTCCTGTTCCAGCCCCAAATCCCCTCGTGCCTCTTAAAACTCGTCGTACGCCGAAACGAACCACTTGCATGTCTTTTCTCTGTTGCTGTGAGTGTGATGCTCATTCACACACTCCATAAATCCCTTTTCCCATGACTCTTAATGCAAAAGAATCCTATTAGCTAGATGTGTGCAATTTGGAAAAGCGTTAATCATTCGGCGTTGTTAGAAGCAGTCTGTCCACACACACACAAGCAGTACAGCACTTAAAAGCCCAAAGGTCACAGGGTGAGGGAGGGTCAGAGGTCAAGGAATGCTGGGTAAGATTTCTGAAGGTGCAGCGGAAGAGCTTTGTGTGTCGGTTTTGGATTGAGATGAAGCAGGTGGTGAAGGTGCGTAGAAGGAATGAACCCTCTTTGCCTGGGCCTTTCTCCTCTCTTTAGCCCCATCTGAAGAAACAGGATAAGGGCTTTAATTGAATCACGCACGCCTTTTGTTCGCTTCCTACGGTGCAGCGTCTTTGTCTTCTAAAAGGATGAATTTGGAGCTTGAGGATTTTGACCTCATTTTCGAGGCGGGAGAGGCGCTTGTTCTCCCCCCGCTGTTCTGCTTTTTAATGTAAAATCGATTACCCTCGACGTGAAAGAGTAGCCCACTTTTCAAGACGAGCCCGAGCCCGTGCGAATGGAGCGCTTCTGAATGCAGCACATGAGAAAACAATGCTTTAATGTCTTTGTCGTTTTTTGCTCTCGACATGCTGGAGGAGAGCGAATTTTTCTCCGTCGCTCACACCTAATCCTCGGAACACCTTGGGGCACGGAGAGTTGCTGAGGGCAACAAGCTATGACAGATCTGTAGCAGCGCTGAGGGTTAGTCAAAGCAACCTGAGCCTCTGGATATGTGTGTGTGTGCTGCATAAACAACAACAGCACCAGCAGCAGCAGCGCCACGTACTTGGAGCATTAAGCATGAATCATAGGCGGAGCTTTGCCTTTCCACCATATGGTGTAAGCTGCTGGAACGTCATCACCCAAGCGTGATGGAGTCGAGGGAACATTGTGAATATAGTAATGTACTGGAGATGTATCACAGTAAAAAGACGGTCTGGAGCATCACAGAAAAAAACCCAACCATGAATAAACATTAGACTCGTCATAATCATCCTTCTTTTGTCGCTCGATTCTGATTGCCGTTTGAAAATGTGTGACGTTTCCATGGAAACGGATCGTACCACCGCGTGTTGAAATGGAGGAGGGGCATGCGGTGCTGCTCACCATCTGTATAAAATGTTAAAGAGTAAATTAGAAGATGAACATAATATGCAAAAAAGGCATCAGTAGAAAATAATAAGCACAGCGCTGGAGGAACCCCACGTCTCCACGGGAGTCTGACTCCATTTGCAGGTTTCGTGAATTCTGACTTGATTTGGACTTGCGTATCCATGACCTAAGCTTCATTTCAGAGTTGGCCTTAGACTTTGAACCAGTTGGACAAGTGTTTCCTCCGTCTGCTTTCAGAGGAAGAAGCCTGTCACGGTTGTACACAAAAAATGCGCCTAAATGTAATTAATACACGTTGAACGTAATTCTAATAGTGACCATTGCTGATGTACATGGTTTCAGAGTTTGGTGTAAAGTCAGATTATAGGCCATAACGATTGTCTTGAACAAACATGTCCTTCTTCCTTGTGGGAACCACCACAGTGACGAGATTTAAAAAAAGAAAAAAAGAAAAAGTTTTTAATATGTGTATGACCAGAATGTGACCTCTTTCACTTAATCGAGTTGTGAGCTAAGTCAGTGACTGGATCTGCGTTTTAGTTTTTTTCCCCACTGTGATTATCATTTTAAATGCGTTGGGGAGGAAAATATAGGATTATAGCGTGCAGAATTACAAGGAGATTTTTCCCCCTACATACCCTCAGTAAGATAACAAGATAACAAGCTTCATGCTATGAATCATCTCCCTGATTCAATAAAATCAAGCCTTCACTGAGATCATATTAAAACCGATTTTATGATGAGGCCCCATATTTACTTGTGTTGTTCTGCCTTTTTCAACCTATATATCATTCTTCTATGCCAGTTTGTCTTTTTTTGTTCTGCCAAAAATGGTTCAGATTTATTTCATATATTCCGGATGTAATGACCCAGAAACCGGGATGTGTTTTCTATAATCCGTGGAAGGTTGTATTCGTTATTGATGTGCTTGTGTGTCACATGGTTGCGGAGTGATTACAGGGGAGCTCATCTTCTGTAATGGTGCCATATAATCCAATTTTCAGACTACTGTATGTCCGTCCATCATCATGACTCTATTGTAGCATTTCTTTTGCCTCTCCATCCCCCCGTCTTCTTTTGTTTTCCTTTTCTCCGCCTTCATCTTGACCGATAAATGGCGCTCTCCCAGAGATAGCTCTCCCATTCAGCTGGACCGGTCGGGGATCTGGCTGGAAAGTCAACACAGCGTGTTTCTTCTCTAATCCCTCCAGTCCCCCATAATCACACACACACACACACACACACACAAAAGCGTCCAGTCTTCAGTTCGTCCGTTCAGTTATTACAGATTCAACACATCACTTTAATCTCCTACCAGTTTTACGGACCATCTCGAAACCATGTTTTCGTAGTATTCGAACGCCTTGGATAACTCAAGTGATAAACGGTGTTTAGACGTTTCTGCCATTTCTCCCTCCAAAGGGGAAACTTTGTACGAACTGCCCTTGCTCTGGCTCTTAATATTTCATAGTAATAAAGCCTCTTATCTGAGAACAACATCATATCCTTTCTTCATTAATCAGAAACAAAATCTGAATGCTAAGATGTTGTGCTCGGTTTATAGGGGATACGATCATTCAGGCTTTTATGGCCTTGTGCTTTTGTTCAAACAAACTCCTAATTTGATCACGTGGAGCAGCCAACAATAAAGGAAGGCCATCTTCCTGTACTCTGGATGAGCAAAAGAGTGGGAGATGGGGGGGGGGAACAAGAGGAGAAAATGAACTCCAGCTCCACTTAAGGAACTCCTTTCATTCAGCACTTGAATCGGAGCTCAACGAGGGTTTCAAAATCGATACGAATCAGGCATCCCAACAAACAAAAATGGCCTCCATCTTTCCCTTTTGTCTTTCGCGTTCCTCTACCCCCAGATCAATGAAGGCAAAATTGGCCCATGAACAAATCTGTCCGGCTCTCGGCACACCGCTAAGTCTCTACAGTGAGCTAATTAATAGACAGATAGGCTGGTGCAGTTACCCTTGGCACCCTTAAGAGTACTGGGGAAGACGAAAGGGGGGTAGGTACTATTTATCTAAATTCCAATTACCCTCATGTGCACTGTTTGATGTTGCAGTTGGGTCAGCGCTCAGAAAGCAGTGCGAGCTCTTTGCTTTTCAAAACCCCGGGAAGCGAGAAGTGTTGGTGGGGCTTCTGCAAGCGAGAGTGCGTTTTTTCAGCCAGGTGTACAGCGAGCAATGGAACTTTGGGTTCTGCTGTTTGTCAAGCTGTTGTCTTGGAAGACCAATTGGAAGAAATTGTCCAGCATCTTATGTGTATGCTAGTACACAAAACCTCCAAATCCAACATGTCTGGATTTATCTATTTGGCCATGAAAGTGGTCTTTGACAGTGTTATGAAGCCTCACAAGCAACTGAAGTTGCTGTTATATGTTTCATATGGTTGTAAAGTACGCATCCATACTTCTAGAAATAAGGGGTTCCTCAAAGGTGCTTTGTTTGCTAATAGTGTTGAGGAACTTGCATTAGTTCATAGAACATTGCATTGCATTATTACAACAGTATTGTAGCGTTTAAGGTTCTCAGCCCTGAAGAGCACCCTAGCCTACACATTTTAGCGGTTTCCCCTTCTCTAACGTCCAGCGTCAAGTAACTAGATGTTTACTGCGTTTTGAGGAGGTGCTACGATTAAAAAAAAAAAGAATGTATATTTGTTTATCTTTGAGGTTGAAAACTCTGGACATCCGAAGTACCTATTCATTATTTCACGTGGTACATATCCAGTTTTAGTCTCTGGTAATACTATTAAGAAAAAAAGCTCCTCAAGGTTTTGGTTTGTTAAGGACGCTTAGATTTTGAATCTAAGCAATTTTAGATCTGAAAAACTATAGTCTATAGAGTTTAGGGGTTCTGACCTTCATCCTGGAATACCGGGAAGGGTTCCTCAAGGGTTCCTTGGTTTGCTAAGTGTACTTAGCTTTCTAGAAGCTTTCTGCTTCAGGACTAGGTTTGATGGGGAAATACTACGGTAGGTTTTAAGGGTTCCATCGGAGCACCTGGTCCTAGAGAACCCCCTGTCCAGCACATTTGAGTATTTTCCAAGCTCTAACTCAGCTGATTCAACTCAGGAAAGCCTGTTAATGATCCGATCAGTTGCATGAGGTGTGTTAGAGCAGGGAAAACCATAAAATGTGCAGGACATAGTTGGGTGCACCAGAGGGACAAACTGAAGCCCTTTTTTTCTGCTACAGGTTCAGCCTAACTATAAACAGCAGAAAGGCTGGAGGACGACTGGCATTTTTATAGTGGGTACAGCTGTCTCTGGCTTCTGTCGGGATGGCAGGCTATTTTGTTTAACCCGACCACTCTGGAGTGAGAAGCTTCTCTGTTTTGACTTTCCCTAAGCGCTGGTTGTTTGGTGTCAGACACTGGCTTGAGTGCACTTGGAGACAAGCTCTGGCCCGTTTTGTTTTTCTCCCCATAAATGGAAGACGCGATGAGCTGAGAGCCGTGTAGGTCACGGTGGATGACCCAAATAGCATGCTTGCTTTTTAGGAAAGATCTTACACACTGACTCACCCTCTTAAAGGCAACGCAGGCGCCATCATAACGGGTGTATCTTTACTTTTTTTACGGTACGTTGCTTGCCTTTTAGCCATCCTCTGGTTGTTGCTCAATCGGCCTTTGTGATGCATCGGGATCAGTTTAGCAATCCGTTCACTTTCACAGACGTGAAAAATGCAGATGGCAGCCGTTGGAGATAAAGCGATGTGATAAGCCGTTGCCGATGGCTGCCAATGCACGACACTACAGCTGGTGCTGCATGCATTGACAAACTGCGGCTTGAGTCCGTCATCTTCCAGAACCTTCTGTCCCGCTGCTGCTTGACTCACGCGCTCCAGCTTGGCCAGCGACTTCTGACACCCAATATGGCAGCCTTTGACTAATTGACGCCACCTTGTCAACCCTAATTAACAGGCTAACGACGTTTTTCACTTTCGGCCAACCCGGATATTTAGGAGAAGGCCCAAACTCTGCGACATCACATCTGCTTCTTGCCTTCTTTTTCCTCTTAGTTGTTTTTTTTTTTTTTTCTTCCCAATCTTTGTTTCCACTTCTGAATTAATGTGCATTACTCAGACTCTCATTTCCGTATCTTGTCACTTTTCTGTCACAGTTGATGAGGACAGATTTGCCGCCTGCTCATTTTGATCTAGCTTCTTATTTCTTCTTATTTCTGAAAGGAAAATAGGTGAGCTCCGCTGCTTGAGCTGTGCTTTTTTTTTTTCCTCCTTTTTTTTCATTCCTCACCCCCCCCTCCCTCTTTTTTTATTTTTACTGACACTTCAAAGATGTTCTGTGTTTCTCCGTGTTAGAACTGAGCGTGCTCGCCACACTAATTATCACTGTGAGGAAACAGAGGAGTCACTAATGATGAAGCAGCAGGGGCTTGAGAGCGCGTATCCGTTTGCGTGTGTACGGAGGTACGTTCCCGTACACCAGCACGGGTATAGTGTCATTAAAATGTAATTGATTTCTATTTTCTATCCGATGATGGAAGAGCAGTACGCCGAATCTCTGCTGTCGGTAAACAGTAATCTGAATCTCTGCTGTCGGCGCGTGTCTTTCTGAACTCTGCCTTTCTGAACTCCTCTGAAGCTCTTTTTCTGGGTCAGCGAAAGCACACTGCACTTCGGAGAACAGCGGGCCAATTAGAATATTCCAGAATACCACATCTGTCAGTAAAGCACAGAGAAAACCGAACAGCAAGAAGCAGCCTATATGAAAATGGAGTATATTACAGTGTTATGTCAATATATAATCCAAAAATATATTTTTTTTAACAGACCTGCTGTTTTTGCGTGAAAACGTCAAAAAGAAATAAAACACTTCAGGATGTCCTGTGCTAGGAAAAGAAGCGACGGCTCCCCCGTTTCCACCCCGATGTTGATTATTTTCCGATCCAGTGCATCCCACATGCGTGTTTTTATTCCTTTCTACCACGGCAAACCGAATCTGTTCTGATTTTTTCAATTAAAGCGTGGCGTGTCGTGTCGTACTTATAATTACATATTGTGTGGACAGTTAGTTCCTTTTATCATTTGCATGGGAACAGCTATAAAAAGTCATCCCTTTTCCAGCCCGTCTTTTTATTGGCTCTCGAATTAAAGGTGCAGTCGGGGATTCTAATCCGATAAACCTCTTAGTCATATCCTGTAAATATCTACGCACGGTCCGCTAGCTGTCTGCGCTCAAAAAAAATCGTACGCAGTTCTGGCTCTGTAAACAGGGAAACGAAGAAAGTGACTCGGACCGAGCCATACAACACTATCCCAGCCAATCAGCAACAAGGGGAGTATTCCAGCCAATCACAGGACGGGGGGAAGGAGACGCGTGCGTTGTTGTTAGTGTCATTGCCTTGGTATGTACTTGGGGGCGGAGCTTCTGAAGGAGCGTCGAAGGGAAGTGTGTATTTGTGCAAATATCAGCAGCCTTTCTCCAGGATTGTTTACTCCCGCTTTAATAAATAACAACGTGCTGACACTAGTGACTCCTTCCTTAGAGAAAGCATCAGGGCTCGTTTTAAAGGAACGATAACAAACTCTCCACCATAACATCTGGATATCAGTTAAAATGTTGATTATTGCGAACGCCCCAGATGTTTTATCTGTATGTTTTTCTGTCTGTTCCTTTTAGATCCGAGTGGACGGGATTTCTCCGCCTTCGCAGAACGTGCTGCTGTACGAGACGGTCACGGTGGTGGAGGGAAGCCCGATCCTGCGCGACATGGTGTTCAGCCCGGATTATCAGTACACCTACTTGTTGAGTGACAAACAGGTAACATCTGTTCAGTGACTGCGTCTGTACAGCGTGCATAACACAGTGTTTACTGGTATTTCAAAGCAATCGTTTAGGTACATACAGTATGAAACTTCCCAACCCGAAATAATGTTTTACTTCCTTTTTATTTCACTGTAGCTATGAAGCTAAGCAGCATGTTGTATGCAAACAGCTTAGCCGTATCTACATTTCAGCACATTTTTAAAACACTTTGATTTGTTTTCTTTCTTCACCTAAATAGAAAACTGAAATTCTTAAATGGACTTTTTTTTAATGTGAGCAGCATTAGCCGCAAAAACTCAAATGTAAAGACCTTGGGAGACCAGACATCTCTCTCTCTCTCTCTCGCTCTCATTTTTTAAAAGGGGAAGAATTATAAATTGTATAAATATCACTTCTTAAACGGTATACAGTTTCACTGTTCGCGTCTCATTTATTCCTGCGCCGCCGGTGACGTGCAGGAAAACATTTGTTCTGCGCTGTGAAGACTTCTCATGGAAGAATAAAGCCACATTTGTCATGCGCCTCGGCTCCGCCCCCGTTTAGCTGCCGAGTTTTTTGTTTTAAGAATCACAAGCGGAATCTCAGATATGTTGTTTTAACATCTGCGCTACAGGAAGACGGAATATGAACTGATGTGTGTGAAAGTGTGTGAATGGGAGCCCCAGCTGGTGGTCTTAATAAGATGTAGCGCCTCTCTCTTCTCTCTGCACGCCTCTGTTGGTGGGGAAGCGCGAGAACGGAGAACGCAGGACGAGTTCCTACGCAGCTGAGAAAGACACTTAACGCAGTACAGCTGCGGAAAGAATGATGCCACAGTTCTTTCCTCTCTTTCTCTCGGTTCCTCTTCAAAACCCTTCCTCTCGATGCTCATTCGCAGATCTGGCGCGACGCGGAGACGAGCCGAGATTGCCTTCATTGTATACGTTTCTGAAAGGAGTCGTATGAGAAAGGGATGTGACCTCCAAGCGGTGGGTGTGTGGGAGAAAAGAGGAGCGAAAGCTTGTTGGAGAAAGAAAATCCTATCTGAGTGGAAGCCTTCAGCAGGGCTAATATTTAGAGATTATTGTGTGTGAGCTTGAGGAAATAAAAGTACTAAAACTGCCAATATTTCCCTCGGTGTATAAGACAGGCACAGGCCATAAAGGGAGCAGTGTTCACTTAGCTAGGATTTATACTGAAGATGTCACAAGAGCGATGGCTGGAGACACAAAATGGAAGGAATGAAACATTTGGGGACACGCTGGCATAGAAAAATAATCAACAGTTCGATGTTGTGATGCAGAGTTACTGGTTTTACCACAAAGTTGAACCTGTTATCTGTATCTGTTAGCCGATCTAGAGTACATGTTCCATAATATACTTATGGTATGTTAGCATTAGTGTATAATTAGCTGTAACTACAAATCCTTGTGTTTCTGTAAGCTTAGAATGAGCGCTTTATATCTCCATAGGTAGCGGGTCCGCGTCTACGGAGCCGCCATGGTGCGCCGCTACGGTAGCCCAGAACGGACAAACCTCTAGAGAGCGCCTAACGCTTTTCACGGTTTTACAGGTGAATCGGGAAGAAAGCGCCAGAAGGATGACCTAGAAAAAGAAAGGAGAGGAATCAGTGTTTGCTGGTGCTGGATAATAAGCTTAATAACACAAATTTTGTAAAATGGAGAATCATACTTATTATTTAGCACGGAAAAAGCAAGAGAATGTGAACGTGAGGATTAGGAAGTACGCTACGGGGACCTGACGGAGACCGTACGCTCTAATACACTCTTGGAAAGGGAGGGGCATCCAGGTGGCTGAATCTTACGTAGTGGACCTTTAAATAACACCATGCTTTTAAAATCTGGGTATTATTGCAAGTCCCTGTGTGTGTGCGTACTACAGCCAAACAGCAACGTATTAAAACAAATGCATTAATTTAAGCCCATTATTTTTCAGCCAGCCATAGCTGCTGAAAAATATTCAGTACCTTCTGACCAATCAGAGTTGGGAATTCAGCAGCGCTGTGGTCTAAAGTGAAACAGCAGACAAAACACTTTCTTGCAGCTGCACCAACTTCTTTCTTCTGGTGGATCCGTCCACGCCAGCGCCAGCCTTCTGTAAAAGAAAGTAAAAATCCGACTTGTCTCGCTCCAACAGTGGAGTTGCTCATGTGAGAAAAGCTCCTCCAGTCAGCTCCAGATATTGATATTTATGTGAAGGATTGACTGAGATGTGCTGTGCATTAAAGCGACGATCGATCGTTTGTGTTCAGTGCTGATTAAAAGCTTTACCTTCGGATCATAAATGTCCGTAGCCATCTCTCGACCTGAGAACGTTAGCCGAGGAGCTGGATTAAGGCTTCGTACGGAGGAAAAAAAAAAGTTTTAAGCACTCTGTTGCGGTTAAGGATCTGATAGTGTTTAGAAGGAAGCACACAAGCACACAATGGCTGATAACGTTCCAGTTGGTTTCCTTTCAGTGCCTGCAATCTGCTTGCTGCCAAAGGCTGATGGTAAATGAGAGACGAACGCCGGTTTTACACCCACCTAAACTGTAATTATGTAACAACTGTCACAGCATGTGATGGGTAAAACACATTTTGGAGCGTCTTAAATCCATTAGGTTGACTTGAATTGAAATGAATAAACTTTATATGCGGACTAGTTGGCTACTGGGGGTCATTAGCACTCCTAACTGACGGACACGTGGTGTCTGGGCTCTTCAGTGAAGGAGGTGTGGTTTCTGTCCATGTTGGTTTTAGTAAAGGAGGCGTGGCCTTTGTGCTTGTTATTATCAGCGAAGAAGGCGTGGCCAATATCTCCAGCCTTTTCAGTGAAGAAGGCGTGGCCTCTAAGCATGTCAGTTTCAGTGAAGAAGGCGTGGCCTCTAAGCATGTCAGTTTCAGTGAAGGAGGTGTGGCTCTTGTGCTGTCAGTATGAATGAAGGAGGCGTGGCCTCTGTGCTCTCAGGTTCATTGAAGAAGGCGTGGCCTCTGTGCTCTCAGGTTCATTGAAGAAGGCGTGGCCTCTGTGCTCTCAGGTTCATTGAAGGAGGCGTGGCCTCTGTGCTCTCAGGTTCATTGAAGGAGGCGTGGCCTCTGTGCTCTCAGGTTCTGTGAAGTTTTTTTTTAGTTTTTTGAATGTCAACAAATATATAATAACCAAAATGCTACTATATTTCTGATACAGACTCTCATTGCTTAGCATCGTGAGAGGTCTAATTCTTGTCTGATTGGACCAGACAATCTATTTTCTATGCCTCTTATCAATTGCGAATCACAGGAAAAGCTGGAGCCAATCCCAGCTGACGTCAGACAGGAGGCGGGGCCCTGGCCCACCCTCAGCCAATCTATTGCAGGGCTAACCCGGAGAGAGACAGCCATTCACGCTCACATCTATGGGCAATTTAGAGTAGCCAGTTGACCTAATCCGTATGCCTTTGGGAGGAAACCGGAGCCCCCAGAGGAAACCCACAACAGGCATGGGCAGAACATGCAAACTCCAAACAGTAAGGCCCCCGGGCGAGCCAGGGATGGAACCTGGAACCTTCTTGCTGTGAGGCGACAGTGCTAACCCCTGCACCGCTGTGCCACCCCCAGATCGAACCACGCATCGTGTAATGGAAGGAGAGATACACAGCTCCAACATGTATCCACTTGTAGAAAATACACATGCATATGTATTTCTCCATTTATTCATGCCCAATCGTGTTGTGTTGGGAGGAGTGAAGAGGTCAGTCTGATTAATCAAGTGTGCTGTTATTTTCTATTTACTGCTTCCCTGCACTGTGAAAGACGCATGGCGGGAAGATGATGACTCGCTGTGAAATATGAAACATGAAATATTAAATATGAAGTGAATGACAGGGAGTCAATAATTCATGCTCCGCACCGACAGACAAATTTGAATATTTCATTAGCAGCAGGTGCGCAGGCGGGTGAAGGGTCACGTTTGCTCACAAAGCTCTCTCCCAGTTGGTGGATGTGTTTCAGTTACGGTCGGCAAATGGTGAGGACGTTTCCAATTCTGCTGTCGTGTTAAGCGAAAAATGGGAAGAAAGGAAAAGCTAGTCACTCAGAGTGGATACCAAACCTTCTGCTTAACCTTTCAGTGATGCTTCAAACTCAGCATGGATGGATAGACCGTGCGTTTAACTTTTCTTCAAGTCGACCACTGGGATGTGACCCTTTATCTGTGTGTGTGTGTATTTGTGTGTGTGTGTGTGTGTGGGGGTGTATAAAAAACCTGGACTGGAGGCAACGGATTATAAAACAGCGTATTTATGCTTGGCTGCATGGCAGAATAAATTAGCATAGAGCTCAATCTCGCTACACCTCGCCCACCCTCACTCACACACTTGCACACTCTCTCTCTCTTTTCCTCACACACTCATTCCAGACTCCAGGCACTCTCTTTCTTCACATACCCAGACACACACAGCTGTAGAGCCATCAGCTGCTCGGCACTTGAAAGCCACGGCCCTGTCCCTTTTGGGTGGGATTGTTTATTCCGCGCTCTGGTTTTTCTCACTGCGGCGTCTAATCTCGGCTCCGATCAAAGGAAGAGAAGGAGCATTTTCGAGTCTGGAGCTCTAAAACACCCTTAGAGAAACCAGACACGTTTCTGTTTGCAGGGAAATAAAACACTGCTACTATACGCAATACATAGACGACTTTATTTATTATGAGTATAGCTCGATTGGGTATCGGTCTCTTTTTCTTTCTTCATCGCTATGTCAGGATGAAGTCATTATATTTGCATTTATGTAAATAAATATCTGAATTAATTCAAGCATGTTATGTAAGTATGTAAATTAAAGCCTATTTCTGCATAGACTTGCATTTCTTTTTTATACCTTTGTCTCTGTGTGTTTGTTTGCTTGATTGCAGTAATTTATTCCACCAAGGCTTAGGGTTTTATGTCAAGTTAGGTACAGGATGTTTTTTGCGATTTTCCTCCATGTTCTCCGACTCTCAAATATACGCCAGTAAGTGGATCGGATACTCTCAACTTTCCCTAGGTGGGAATGTGGTGTCCTGACATGGACTGGCATCCCATCCAGGGTGTAACCCGCCACACACCCAGTGTTCCCATGATAGACTCTGGATGCACCGCAACCCAACAAGCTTGCTTCTGTTGTGGCGTCCGTGTCACGGGTCATTGGGGTCAAATTCTGTTCTACAAAAATGAACCCCATGAACCAAAGATGGCGACACCCAGATCCCATACTTTCTAGAAGTTGCAAAGGTCTTTCCAGATTTACCTAGTGAGGACAGACCGACCGCACGCATCTATAGACGTATAATACTGAGATAACCTGCCGTGACTTCTATTTGATTTGTAATCCGAAGATCTGGTTTCACCCAAAAGAGGATTTTTCCTATTTGAGTCCTGGTTCCTGTCTTCCCTGTATCATGTCATGGAGTTTGTCGTGCCAGCGTCACCTCCAGATAGCTCATTAGGGAACCATGTCCAATTGATTTGTGACAAGGTCTATTGCAAAGCTGTGCAAATAAAATAAATTGAATTTAAATTGGGCAGTAAAACATGATTAATAGTCTTCTAGTGGTCAGTATTGCATCACCTTGATTTGGCTCCTATATATATATATATATATATTTTTTTTTTTTTTAAAACCCAAATTAGGTTTGATACGTTCAGAGCGGTTGTCTTTTCTATGTTTAAAGCAGGAACTCCGTGTCTGCATGGGACCGACTGGGACTGTTGGGTACCTCAGCTAGATAAACGATAAGTCTGACAAAACCCGCTTATCAGATTTGCTTAAGAAGTTCCAAACTTAACCTCAAACTCCTTACTCCCTATTAACCCTTTGATGTAATTGCACAATGGTTTTTGATTTGCCTTGGATCAATAGCTCCTCCTATACACGACGATGTTTCAATCCCTTCATTAGGGAACCTTGGTCACGCATGTAACCCTGATGTTTTCAATCTGCCGTCGACCAATCCACCCGCGTGTGTGAGATGCCTCAAAATGAAGCACGCCGATGACCTTTTGCGGGTGCCGTTGCGTTCCAACAGTAATTATCCATTCAACATTGATTTCACGTTGCCACACGTCGACAAATGATGTTAGATCAGTGCAGATCTAACGTCTGTTTGCCCACTCTATTGACTGCACATACCACTGCTGATAAAGCAACTTAGTTCAAACAAATACTAGCATGCCCACACATACACACACACACACACACACACACAATAACATTATTCATGTAATTCCCATCCCAGGCCTCCCACTCTCCCCTTATATAAGCTACCGTTCATTGCTTGGCTGCCTGCTCATGCATTTTCAAATCCAAAGTTATGAAAGTTTGAAACTTATGATATATGCAGCTGCTTTTGTTTCGGTCTTTTACACTGAGCTTTCCTAAGTCATCATTATTCTTGACTGTGATGGATTTGGTCTTGTACAAGAGTCACTAGTGGTGTTTTCTGTTATGGCAAGCCAACCTCCTGATCTAAGGTCTAGAGAACCGGGCCTGCAAGTGGTTTGGGTTAAACTTTGAGACGAACTTCGACCCAGCGGAACCTGGCCGTGTTTAATTCAGGGATGAAGAGCTGGCCAAGATTTCCATCAGTTTAAAACCATCGTGTTGATCATTTGGCATCGAGTTCAGGCACTGGCAACTTGTTGGTGGGAATGAGCTATAACAGTAAGTTAAGACATCAGCCCACTTTCTGCTTAGACGGCTTTCGTCTGGATTCCACAAACCATACGATATAACTGCAGACCAACCCGACGATATCTGAAGGCTTTGCCTGCCATGTCATGCACATGGCAGCTGGGCAAACTACACAGACGAACATACTACATGACCAAACCTATGATTGGTCGTTACACGCAAGTCATGCCCAAGTCAGTTAATTCCAAGATGGATGACTTTAAGCAGTGGAAATCCATTCCCTATAGACTTGGAAATAGTCGTCAAATTTTACTCATATGTGACGGCCAGTACAAAACTGTAAAGATGTAAACGCCTGAAGGAGGTCCCTCAGTTAGTTGCTTATTCCAGGCTTGGAAGTTAATTCATTCAGTTAAATGCAAATCGACACCAATGAGCATCAACTGACCGGTTGATACTAATACTGATTTCAGATAAATCGAAGTCTTGGCACTTCAGCCATTCAGTTAATGTTCAGTATTAGAATCTTGGACTCGCGAAGAACAAGTATACAAGGAATCTGTCTTAGTGTTTGAGTCAGGCAACGTACAATACGTAATATAAAATAATTTGCATGGCAGACAGTGAACGTACAATAATTCACAGTGACCACTGGCTGTAGTTACATATAATTAAAGCGCAGTGGGATGTTAAATGCATGTGTTAAATGTTAAAGGTTACAGAGGTGGGATGTGAGAAGTGTCCTTGTACAAGAGGATTGTGGCCTGGGGAACGAAGCTGTGCAGGTGTAAGGCGATAACGCAGTGTTAAGTTGCACATTGCAGGAGAGCGTTTAAAACCGGCGTCACATAGTTATAGTACAGAAATCCCACAGCTGGCATGCCGGTTCAAGCGACTCTTTGGTTGAAAGCCGCTCCCAATAACATTCAGCCCTTCCTTGGTTGTTGGCAATTTCTGACCAAAGGGCAAGAGTGAATGTGTTGAGGTATTTAAAATATAATCACCAGACCCGACAGTGGCTCTGACCCAATGTGTACTTTCTTCTCAGCTGGCACATTGACCGATAACTGGAGCGACTCTTGTATTAAGGAGTGACTCGACTATTACAGCTTGTAAACCAGACCTGGTTTTTAAATAATATATATGTCGTCTGACCCACGGTGTTATGCTTGCTAGCTAAATATATCCGTAATAATGATCTCTACAGCCTTAAATATTGGTAGTATAAAAGGGCTAACGCTGACTAGCAGAGTTACAGTGAAGTACAGGGTCACTTTGTTGCTGATCCCAGGCTTAGCAGTTCAGTTAAATAAGACGTATTGATGCTAACCAATAATTGGTACTTCAGCCGTTGAGCAAAAGGTTGCAAGGTGATAGAGCAATGCTAAGAGAGAGAGAGAGATAGAACTTTATTAATCCCTCGGGAAGGTTCCTCCGGGAAATTCAGTAAGCTGTGTGTTGCTGGTAAGGCTTTAAAACCGGTTACACAGAAATCCCAACATCAGGTACATAAGGTTTAGAAACAAGGTTTCTGCAACAGGAGAAAGCCACTTGTTGGCAACGTTCTGGCCAAGAGTGTTGAGGTATTTAAAACGATATGGCCACCAGACACCAAAGTGGCTCGGATACAAATTAGCTCAGCGTGTAATGTTTACTTTATTCTCAGCAAGCACACCGAGAGACGACGCTGTTTCAGCAAGTCTAATTCCCAGTTGGGAATCTGATATAACACAGAGTCAGACTCTCTGTAGTAGTTACCTAGATATCAGGTTTACAGTGTTGCTGGTGATACGTGGGAACACAGAGGCAAGCAAACTATTTTTGCTACCATTTGGTTATTAATTATTCATTGCGAGTAGGTGTCAGGGTCATGTTTGTGCCATTGTGGGTGGTATAAACATAAGTGTACGCGTTTCTGTACATGCGTTTCTCCTTCCGAGGCAATACAATGCACATCTCGTATGTCTGATGCATCAGCAGTACTTTTAAAGCAGGTAGCCTTTCGATATTATTACTATTTAGGATTGACTCCTGACTTTTCCGTTGATGCACTCTGTTTGACTTCGTCCGGCTGTGTAGGTTGTGAATATTGAGAAATATTGAAATCTTTACCCCATAGTGAAAATTTGACAATTGAAACTGCCAGATGTCTGTTTAACTCGCTGGTATGTTTAGACTCTGGGCAATTTCACTGCAAATGTACATGCCTAAGGCTGTGTGTGTGTGTGTGTGTGTGTGTGTGTGTGTGTGTGTGTGTGTTGTGTTGCAGGTGACCCGTCTCCCAGTGGAGAGCTGTTCACAGTACAGGAGCTGTAAGAGCTGTCTAGGCTCCGGAGATCCTCACTGTGGCTGGTGTGTCCTTCACAACAAGTGAGTCACTCTATTCACACTTTACCGGGGGAATTCTGGTGTTATTTATTGCTTAAACATTCGCATCAGACAAGTAACAATATTGTGATTTCATGTCAAAATAATAGCCATGATTGCATTATACTGAAAATGTGCCTGTCTCATTACTTTTACTTGTATCCATTTTCCTGCTCACTTTTTTTTTTTTCTTGGATAAAATCGCTATCATACTTTTTCTTTTTCATGAATACATGAGTTCATACCCAGACTTAGTTGGGCTTATCTGGGGTATTGAAGGTTCTGGATTCACGTTATGGCTTGTGCAGGAATACCCGCAAAAACAAGCACCTATTCTCCTGCTTTCATGTACCATATTTAAAAAAAAACCCATAAATCTGTAATGGGATGTTTGACAAGCACGTACGGGTGCGACGCTCGGGTGTCCACATACTTTTGGCCTTTTGTTCTCGTTATTGTGTATGTTGAGTGCCATATTGACTTTCTATGAACTCAAATATCAAATTAACTAAAGGCTAACAGACCTAGTTTTTCTAATAAAGAGTGACCTAAACTAGAAAGTCATATTTCCTGTCTATGCCAGAGGGCTAGCTAGCTACACTTACGCATGGTAATGCCTTTAGCCAACTTATAAACTCAAATCTAACTACACTAGTTCCTTAACAATGCAGGATTTAAAAGATTAACGCTGTGCTAATTTAACCCCACACGAGAACAAAAATGAAAAATAACAGAGATATCTCCATGTACGTAATTCAAAGTGCTTAGCGAAAGTGGCTGCCTCATTATATAAGAAAACACAGAGCGACAGGACGGCCTTAAATCCGCTGCGTGCTGAGGTTTGTTGTAGGCTTGAGGTTTTTCGCCTGCAGTTATTAGAGCTACGTTTTACTCAGAGGACCATTCAGAGATGAAAATGATCCGTTTTAAAATGTCTAACGCAGGCAGGGTTGGCAGTTCTCAGCAAAATACGCAACTCAACTACTTCTGGACAAAACACACAGGAAGACCTGACAGGAAAATAAAAAGTTTGGAAAAGGAACATTTGCTGTTCTTTGCGTGAGAAACAAGGGAACTGTGGTGCGCACGCATTTCTGGTGCAGTATCTGCAGATACACGTCTCGTTATCGTGGGCGTTATCCACTCCGTAATCCCCTGTTTCCTCTCATGTCTTGGGACTAATGTTTCTGTACATTGCACGTTTGCGGAAATCGATTAGTTTTGATTCCGATTATTTGCATCAGACCTTTTAAGTTCTTGCCGGCTGCGTACTATTTTAAACTACCAACCGCTTTTTTACACCCGCAAACGTCTTCCAGAATGAGCCCAATTTGCTGAACAAATTGCTTCTTGGCAACCCTAACGTCAGCGTTAGGCTGTCAGGGGCTTTTTAACTGTAAAAAAAAAAAATTTCCATGGACTCATCGTTACAGATTTCTTTTATTATCCCAGTCCAAAGCTTCAAACATTAGTCTGAGTATGTAATTGTGCACAATAATATTATGTGATCCGTAGATCAAAGAAGCTTCTGCTGATAAAACGTGCTTGTATTAAAATTGTCATTAGATTCAAGTTCAAATTAATTGCAAGACTGATTTTCTTTTTGTTGCTTTTGATTTTAACAAAAAAAAGAAGAAAAAAAAAAGGTCTCAGACCCCTGGGCTTCCCTGGACGCCGCTCTGGGAACCATGGTTCTAGTAGACGTAGGATGGTTGTTGGGTCACTTGACCGTTATATGATCCCTTAACTTTATTAAGTAATTTTTTAATCCTAATGAATGACCTTTGGGGAGGTAAAGGAAGTGATCCGAGGTGCAAGGCAGTGGGTTCATTGTGTCTTGAGTGACAAAAAACAGTGTTAGCCTGTGATATGTTAGTGATGGATCCATGGGAGGAAGACCGTGTGTGAGCATGCAAGCTAGGAAAGGTTTTGACATGTGTGTGTGTGTGTGTGTGTGTGTGTGTGTGTGTGTGTGTGTGCGCTCCCTAACCAGTCGAGGTCTTGAAGCACAGATGGATCTGGTGGCCTTGGAAGCATTTTCTAAGAAGTGAAAAACATTGATTTCTTTTTTCCCCCATTCTTCTATGTGTGAAATCTGAGAAAAGTGTCTGAGTGTGTGTGTGTGTGTGTGTGTGTGTGTGTGTGAGAGTGGGTGCATGTGTGCGTTCTGTCTTCTACACCGAGCAAAACCGAGCAGTCAGCAGTCCTTCTCCCCTCAGATGAAGCTATCCAGAGGTAGATGAATCTTCACAAGTCTGGTCGCGGGAGCGTGACGGCCGTGGTACGATTGTTCAAGTCCTGCAAACTTTCTCTTCGCTCCGTTATCCCTCCCCAGCCCGAGCGCCATACCTTCTTCCTCATGATAAAGATCTTTAATTAAGATGCAAATCTGGGATTGATGGAATAATTAGCGCGAGTCTGCGCCGCACCCGTCGGAAAATGACATTTGTTTGCATATTAATGCCATATCCTCAGACTTTCCGTGACCTCGTGACAGCCGGCGCGCGGCACAATTAGTGGCACATCAAGCAAAACGAGGGCGAGAGAAAGAGATTTTAATGGATAACTTGTTCCTCGCTCCTCTCTCACACTCGTTTTTTTAACGCGACGAGGGTTACGAGGTGCCTAGCATCAAAATAAGCGAGGGGGAGCGGGGTGTGACATTCGACCTGCACCATGTTGCTCGCAGCGTCGTGCCCTGCCGGTCTCTCTTTATACGCACGCAGATGACAGACGCATGAATAGGGGTCGGAAGAAAAGGAAGGAGTAAGTAAAATGGGGAAGTGTGACGGCGCATTCATCTGTGGAACAGACAGGTCACAAGCTGAGAGCAGCCTGAACGCAGGAGGAGGGAGGGCGAGAGAGAGGGAGGGAGACGGACGGACAGATTTACACAGATTGAGAAAGCATTTAACCCGGGTGGTCTGTTCTGGTCCGCGTGAGCCATTTTAAAATGTTACTAAAAGTCATAATTTCAGCACAACACCTTACGAGTGGCTGTGTTCACGCCGCAAACCTACGCTCTCAGGAAAAAAGGGTACCCAACCTGTCACCGGAGTGAGACCCTGAAGGGCCTTTTGTGCTTAAATATGAATGGAGTGTATCTTTAAAAGGGATTCATGGAGTAAAATTAGACCTTAAGGACAGTTGTGCATTGAAAGGAGTTTAAAAGGAACACCGCGATCACATCTCTAAAAGAATGATGCATACTAAAGGTACAAAAGGCAAGAAGGTTCCACCCTAGTGACAACCAAAGGTACCGTTTAGTAACGCCGCTTGATGTACTGCTGGAATCGGGCCGGTTTCCGCTCATGTCTCCTGACAAAATAAAACGGGTTCGGCACTAGTGGTCGCTAAGGGAAGACGGGGTGTGGCGTTGGAGGAAAATAATCAGCAATGGAGTGCTGCAACACACCACTTTTCTGTATAACAGCACATGCCGAAGTGTTTCGTTCCTCAAATACAGCAAGAGTTTGCGCAGGATTACAATAGTGTTCTGTAGTTTTAATCCGTTTATAGTTTGCGAATCATGTTCCTTCCTGTTCTCACGTATACAGTCGATCACACCCAAGTCCGTTCTTTTACCTTTTATGTCACATGATATACGTGATAAACGCCTCAGTGTGAGGATGTACACAGCGTCTATCTGCTTTTTAGATTCGTATAAAGCCTTCTCTTATTATTGTAAATGCATAAGTTTAGTCCAGTCTTTTTGACGCAATAATTTATTGTACCTACTGAATAGTGTGATTTAAGTTTATATGAAAATATATTCTATACAAAAGCCAGCGCAGCATGAGGATTTCCTACTTTAGAAATGAAGCGTGCATCCTAAAGCCCAAACTCTCAAGGGTGTAGCTTTAGCTAATCTCATTTAAGGAACATAATTGGACTTTAAAGACCCTTAAGGGTGCATTGATATTGTTTACACTTTGGAAAACCTGTAAAGTACCTTCATTTTTTTTTTTTCCCCTGACAGTGCACGTGTGAAAGTCTTACAGCAGGTTTTGTTTGAGCACGGGAACGTGTCCGTGTTTGTCGCCTGGCAGGAAATGACTTTTTAGCAGATGTTCAGGTTTCGCTCCAGCCTGACCACTTTTCAGCATCATGACACGCAACTTATCGTTACAAATCTGGCGCGTTGTTTTTATCTCGTCCTGTCTGTTTAATTACAAGCACTTGTGTTTTAAAGCGGAGATAATCAGGTGGGCTTTCAGATACACGAGATACGGTGAAGATACGGTGTTGACATGATGCCAGGCTGTTTGTCTGCCACTGGTGGTGTAGACCCGTGTGTGTGTGTGTGTGTGTGTGTTGGTTGGGGGTGTGTGTGTTGTGAAGCCTCTTTGCTGCTCCCCCGGGGACATCACCACACACTGTTGCCATGAGAGATGGCTTTTTACAATTGTGTCAGAGAGAGAGAGAGAGAAGAGGGAGGGGCAGGGAGGCGGCTTTGACCTGTATATCTCTCCCTCTACTCCATGTTGTCTTGGCTTTGTGTTCAATTCCCCCAGGGCTCTTTAGTCTCCAGCCATCAAGTTAGCCAAGCCAGGGCACCGAGGGGGCGTGGGTGGGTGGGGGATATGGTGGGGTTAGGAGAGAGGAGGATACAGATAGAAGGAGGGAGGAGGGTGGGGGAGACAGAAAAAAAACCAAAGTGCACCCTGGGAAATGGTCTGTGTCCATGGCAACGAGGGGAAAGTGGAAGATGGATTTGCAGTGCGATTCAAAGCGGTCCCATTTGGAGGGTTTAGCGGCGCTGCTGTGTAAGTGTGTGTGTGTGTGTGTGTGTGGGGGGCACAGGGTGTGTGTGCAGGTCTCTGCATATGCAGTTATCAGGACTCAGGAGTTTCTCCTTGTCTTCATTAATGTTCTGTTAGCAGCTCAGACATGGCTGTGCTCAGTCTACCTGGCATCAGTACTCACCACACACACACTCGCACACACGCACACGCACACAGATACATATGCAGGATAGTGTGGTTGAATGATGATCTTCTCACCACATCATTGGTGGAAAGATTTCACAAGAAACGCTCGTGTGGGAAAGGACTTGGGACGTGAACAAGGAATTCACTTCCAGTAGTGGAAAATTTCGCTTTCTAGGTGAACTTTGCAAAACCATGGAAATGCGAACCGTCGGAAAACAAAAGGCTGTGACCTGTCGTTCCTGAACGAAACGAAAAGAGAAAAGCCGCTAATTATTAAGCAATCGCATCCCACCAGGACCCCACCCATAATCACCTGACCTGCACGTCCTCCTGGCAAAGCAGAACAAAGGTGAAAATGAAAATCTGCTTTCGTCACCGCTTTAAGATGCTATTAGGCTAATTCACGTGCATATTAATAATAAAGCTAAAAGTTGCATGATGGTATGATTTTATAGCATGCAGTTAGCTTTTTACAATCTAATCTGTTGAATGCAGGAGCAGAACCTTTAAAATGGTATTTCTTTATTGATTGATTTCCAGAAATCCAAGTGTTTGTAATCAGGGTTAAAAATGTTATCATGGAAAGATCCTCACATAGTTAGAAAAATGCATTAAAGCTAATAATAGCACTAGAATGCAAGATCGGTAGGAAGGAATAAAGCACTTGGGGATGTGCTGTTGTAAGAGAACGATAGTTATGTTACCATTCAAGTTGATCGTTTTCCAATAATAGCATGCCTGAAGTATTTTATTCCTTTTTTACCACACTGATTTGCCAACAATTACATTTTATTTTATTAATAAAAGAATGATGAGACATTGTTAAACTCCTTTCATAGCGGCACTGGATGCCGTGGAACATCGACAGAACTTATCGCTTAAGTTATAACAGATACTGTACGAGCTGTCAAACGTCACGTTACTGAGAAAGCACAAAACATAAGACTTCCCTGTGATGGAAAGCTTAAGCTCTGGGTTATAACTGATGCATGTGTGTGCAGGAGCAGAGGCAGCATGGGCAGCATTGTTCTCCTCACACGCTCACCTGCATGCTTTATGTATATCTCATGGATTGAAAGCGACACGTCATGATGGCACGTCAGAGCCAAAACACACCCCTGCGTGTCAGGTTTCCGAGTCAAACTGTAAAGTGTTTAGCCATTTCACGCACGGCGACGTATAAGCTCTGTTAAAACGTTCCGCTGTCGTCGTGATTGGTGTCATGAGCTATGTGTCAAATCAAAAACTCCCCCTTGCTTTTCGAAGGTGTTTACTATTCTGGAAAATCCAGAAGACTGGTTCTTAAAACGGACCTTTCGATAAGTTTGAACAGTATGTGAGAGGTTTTGAAAATGATTTGCATCACCATGGCAACAATAACACTTTATTTTGTCAAATAACAAAAGTTTACCATCATGCTTAGATTATTGTATCGTTTCCATGATACAAGTCTCTGTGAATGAGCTGCAAATAGTACTAAAGAAATTACAATATATTACAACAAGCTCCGGCGCAATTATCTTACAGACAATTAATCAACACCAATCAGATTTAAGAAGTCGGCAGCACAGTGGTATAAGAAAACGAATCGCAATTACACAGGATGCAAGTGACAAAAAAAAAAACTCTTTACAAGACATAATGAGACAAATGACAGCAAAGGGTTGAGAAACCGGAGGCAGGTGCGAACACTGATCAGGGTGTGGGCAATTAAATAAGAGCTCGGAAAAGAGAACATGAAGTGTTTGTGAGTTTTTAAAAATCAGATTAATCAGATGAGTAGTAATAATAATACAGGTAATAGCGTTATAGTAATTTTACACCACTGCGCTGTTCAATTCGCAAATCTGATTGGTCAGATTTAAAAGGTGTTCATTTTTAGCACAGCACCTCTGATGAAGTTCCAACACTTATAAACACTTCGGGCTGCTGTTATTGCAAAATAATCAACTTTGAGGTGGTGACGATAACTCAGTTTCTCATCAGGATACATCACACCACCCAATCGTTGATTATTTCTCTGTAACAGCGCACCCTTAAGTGGTGTATTCGGTACGTAATATTAAGTAAAATGATCTAAAACTACAAAATGCAAGTAAAAGTTAGCATACATTAGGAAAGACCTGAAAGATAAAATGTAATGGAAAACACAAGCTCTTAAATGCTCCTCAGTACTGATAGAGTTTAACAAAACTTTGTCTGCCTTATTTTAGAAAGTGATGACTTCTGTAATAACGATGCATGCTATAATAATGAAGTTCCTTTCTATGCCAGTCTTGAACAGGTACCAGAATCTTGGTGTTGGTTGCCAGTAATATAATCTTGAGCATGTTACCAAATCCTCAATAATGGGTGGTCTTAAGCCACACCAAAACCCTGGTGTTGGACTCAAGCAGGTACCAAAACCTTAGCGTTGGTCTTAAGTCAGTGGCAAAGCCTTGGTGTTGATCTTGAGTATGTACCAAAATCCTAAACAGGTACCAAAATGTTTGTGTTGCACTTGGGCAGGTACCAGAACTTGAGCAGGTACCAACCTCTCTGTGTTGGTCTAAAGCCAGTACCAAAACCTCGGTTTTGGAAATGAGCAGGTAGCTAAATCTTAGTCTTGGTCTTAAGCTGGTACAAAAACCTTGGCTTTGGTTTTATGCCAGTATCAAAGTTTTGAGGCGATACCGAGCCTTGTTGTTGCGTTTAAGCAAAATCTTGGGGTTGGTCTTAAGAAGGTGACAAAACCTAAGTAGGTCCAAAGCATTAGCGGGTACCAAATCCTCGTTGCCAGTCTTGAGCAGGTATAAGAAATTATACATCTGTAACCTTTAAAGAAAGGACAGCTCTAGTCTGGTGCCAAAACTGGAGTGCAAAAGTAATGTCTCTTAGATGGATGTAGGATCAGTGTTGAAAACTGAAATTGCTGAAAGATTTGGTTGTTCCTGTGAATGAGTTGATGAACAGTCACCTTTTGGATGGGTTTTGATCTTGACTGACAGAAACTCACAAAGAAGTGCAAAAACCGTAAAACAGCGTCTCATCAATACACCTCACTCACAACTGATCAGACCCAAGCAGACCATTGACTCGGAGACCGTTAGTCCTCAGCGTTTATCAATTAATGCACTTCATCGATCCTTTCTCTTTCTCATTCTTTTCTGAGCAACTTTGGAGAGCTTTTGTATGAAGTTGTCAGACGAGAGTGTTTAGAGCTTTTCTGAAGAGATTTGCAAGGTTATTTACCCCCTTTTTGATTCCGGGTTCTTACGAGTTCGAGATGACTCAGCGGTGTAATAAAGGATCACTTTCTAACCTGAAGAGGAATACTGTGGCATTGAGCCAACCGCTGATCTAATGTGAAGGACAAGAAATTAGGGAGAGTAATAGAATTCTGGGAACTTGAATTGGAACAGGTGGATGAGAGCAGAGGAGGTCTGAAGAAGGGCAATGACTCAATTCAGAACGATAGTTACGCAACTGTCCTTCCTGGGGACTCATTGGGTCAGGCTGTTGGATCAAATGTTTACCCTGAACTTGGACTGGAGGTTATTACTTGTTTCTCCTGATCTTGAATACTATCTTGTATACACCAGCCAAAAGCTTTCATAATGGGAAGTACCAAAGTTTCTGTCTTCTGCTTTCCTGCCAGTTGTAAATATCTTCATACCAGGTAATGAGCTTCTCATGCAGCATGGTTCCAGGTCCAATCATATCTAGAATAAGGAACTCCGAGCCTCCTAATCTATGAGTAAGTCATGTTGGATTTAGATTGGCTTTGGACCTAAACTCTACAGCTCACCAGGAGTACGCGTTTGTCCTTGAAGTTTGGCGTTCCAAGAGACCTTTCGGAGAACGCTCCAGAGGAAGATCATCTTTAAGAATCTAGCAGCATGTACCCATGTAACCATCAAGCAACCCTTTTTCTAAGAGTACAGTTTGGAATTTCTTTGCTGCAGACTCTTCTAACTGAACTAGCTAATTATCAACCTCTTTTGTGAGTTGGCTCAAGGTTGAAACTGTGCAAAACCCTAAAACTGTAGATCAGTGATTCTTCAGGAATACAACTGAGACCCTTGCATTAGAGTCCAATAAATGGGCCATTGTGTAGTGGAATTTCTCTCATTAGGACAAACTGCAATATAATATACTCTCCAAGTGTTTTGGAGGACATGTAGAAAAGAGAGATTGCCTATCAATTATAACTGGAATAGTCTGGAAAAGAAAAAACTCTTACCTATTCAAGCGTCTCTTGAGAAGCCTTTTATTTTACGATTTCGTGTAATTGAGAATGACATAACCATCATTCATAGTAACATCTCAAATCCAACATTTGCTGTAAATGGGAGCACATGGAACATCACACTATAACCATCAGTTCTGAAAGCCAAAACGTCTGGGCTGAATTGTGTCTATAGCGGAAACAAATAGGAATATTCGAATAATATATAGGAATAATGGGAAACAAACCTTTTGTGGTAGTTTTGATCAATTATTCATGTATTAATGGTACACTGCATCTTACCAAATTTCCCCGTGTGAAGTACTTAACGTATGTAAGGTATGCCATTTCAGACTCTGCTTCAGCATTACTGATTGATGCAATTGGTACAATTTAAACAGTCTCCTATGCGTCATTGTCCCTACTGCTATGAAGACCAAACATTCACTGGCTTACATTATTGGAGAAAAAAAATCATATAATCATGTAATTTTTTTTTGACAAATGATGAAATAAAAGCAGTTCTTGAAAGTCGTTTGAACCCTCCTGTTTATTGAGCTCACTGATCTTTTTTAGAGACATTAAGTTCCTCAGCGGTAGGTCACAGTAGTGTTGTTAATGTTGTCACTGGCATTTTTCCACATTAGCAGCAAGAGATGACCCCTCGCTGGGAAAACAGGCCGACAACCTCAAATTAAGAAATGTTCCCTTCAACTCATGATTCATTAGCGATGTTAAAAGCAAATTTAATTTAAAGGAAGTCTGATGAATGACATATTACCGAGAACAATGCTGTCAGTCATGTGCTGGTGCTGGACCAAAATGTAACGTAGAAGAAAAATCTTGATCTAGGATTATAAAAATTATATCAAACATAGTATTAGGATTTGACGAATTTGCTATAAAATTCACTTTAGTGATTTTTGTGATTTTTCTCGAACTAATGAAGAATGAAAATTTTGTGAATCAAATGTTTGTCGTTAAGATGAGACTAAGGTCCAACGGGCTTATCAGCCAGAGCACCAAAGAGATCCTCTTTATGATGCAAAGAACCCTTATCTTTCCAAATATCTACTGAAAAAGCTCCTTTTTATTAGAATGTATATAGATGAGAATGTTGTAGGGGTGTAATGCAATGCCACTGCCTGTATCTACTCCATATATCTGTCTCTATATTCTGATTTAAAGTGGACATGGTCCAAAAATGGATTTCCTCCCCCCTTGAAACAGTTCCTCAACTCAGCTATATCATTCCAGTTCATACTATAGATGAGCATGGGGTTGTCCTCACAACTAAACTACCTTCAATATTTTCTAATTATCCATTATCTATAGCGCTTTATCCGTCTGGGTCGCGGGGAAGCTGGAGCCAATCCCAGCATCTTCGGGCGAGAGG
>JAQMYM010000039.1:3959795-3977713 GCA_030014255.1 Parauchenoglanis ngamensis | reverse complement strand
AAAACACTTTTAATTCTGTTGAATTTAATAGCTTATGCGAAACATAAACGTGACTAAATACGTTATTGTCAGTAAACGTATAAATGTCTATTTCTCAGAGTTCCTACGTGATGCAGTAAAACCAAAACTATATTTGTGCATTTATATTTGTGGTACCTGTCACAATCAGCAAAAACTTTTCAGGAAGCAAGACTTTTCAAAAAAATTGTTGTGCAGTGTTAATAGTCTTTATTACATGGCGCATTCGCCGTACAAGTCCCTAGAATGAGCACATTAATGTAAACCTTTCAGCAATTATTGACAGACCTGCTGACCTTCTGACCAATCAGAATCGAGAATTAAAGAAGACTGTGACTATAAAGACTATTTACAATAAACAACATGGTAATAATAATAATAAAAAAAAAAAACATAATTGCAGCAGATACAAAAAAAGCAAATGAGTTTACACTGTTTAACAAGATGTAACGAGACAAATAACAGCAAAGAGATGAGAACAAACTGCAGGTGCAAACACTTATCAGGGGGTTGGGCAATCAAGGCACAGCTCTGGAAAGAGAACAAGAAGTGCTTATGTTGTTTGTTTTTTTTCAGGGAAGATGCTAATTAATCAAATCAGTTATAATAATACAGTTAATAACACTGTAATGGCATTTACATTAATTACAATAGCAAAAAAGTCAATATAGGAATGAATTGAAAATGGGATATTTCTGGAACTGGAGACTCCTTCCGGAAAAAAAAGGATAAACAGTTTAATCAGTTTAAGTTGCACGTTCCCGTGTATGCAATAACTTTTTCTGAGTGATAAGGTATTAGACCAGGTTCGTTAATATAAACCTGTGATTTGAATTACAGCTGGAGCCACTGTCAAAACTGCTGTAATAGATAATTAATCAAGACCTTCCTATCAGTCAGAATCAAGCATTCAATAGCAAAGGTAAAAATGCATGTAAGGCATCTAATCTGTGTCCCTGTTTCCCTTTGGTCGTGACGTGGATCTTTTAACACACTGCGACACATCAGCAATAAACACAAAGTATATAGGTTTTTTTTTTTTTAAAGAATATTTTTGCCCTGTGAATCAAACAGATTTATAGGTTGCGACTGTGCATGTTATTATTCGGCGCTCATGCCTGCATAGATATTACTTTAATATTGCCTGTTTAAGTGAAACTATCAAATGAAATTGTAGAGATGCACGATTGCCAAAGCTGCAATATAATGCTTTTGATGAAAAGTGGTTCTGTCAAGATTCAGCGGTGTTTTTACTTACTGTGACTCAAACTGTGCTTTCACTATTGCAGCTCAGTGAATTTCTCTCTCGCTCTCTCTCTCTCTCTCTCTCTCTCTCTCTCTCTGTGTGTGTGTGTGTGTGTGTGTGTTTGTGTGTTCGCTGCGCTCCAGCTGAGTGTGAAGGTGGCGCATGTGCCGAACCTCTCGGCAGGTGTGACATGTGTGTTCGAGGACCTGAGCGAGAGCCCTGGAGAGGTGCTGCCTAAAGGACAGATCCTCTGCATGTCCCCATCACTGCGAGACGTCCCGACGCTCACACACGGATACGGTGAGACACAGACACACCGAGACATTCAGCAACATCACTAGGAAAGCATACGCTAGTACTAGCAAATTGCCTTTGAATTTTTCCACTACTTAAAGGTGCATTCTGAAGGATTTAGGGGGATCTATTAGCAGAAATGGAATAGAAGTATGTTTTTATTAATGTATAATTTCCTGTGACTAAAAAATTGGTTGTGTTTTTGTAAGCTTTTGTAAAACAACACCCTGAGGTTATAAATTTGCAGTTTATGTCATTAAACCTTCCTTTATTTAATGCCCTGTGATATGGACAGCCCTGTTCACATCACGGAGGTGCTGACATCTGCAGTGCACCTATTGAAAACAAAGTGTTTCTGCTTTCTTGGACAAAGAAGCAAATAAAATTTGCCCATGAAAAGCCAATTCGTTAAGGGAAAACTAAGGGACATGAAAGACCAGGTAACCTATACTTTGTGCCAACTTTGTCTAGATGACCTTTGACTTGAGAAACTTTCATCTTGCAAGCCGATAGAAAACAAGACGTCAAGGCTGTTCGTCTTTGTCCAGTGGAAAAATTGGCAATTGTCAAGCAGCAGTCACATCGGTATCATTAAATTTTTTTTCTTTCTGTCTGCTAGGACTTTCCTGTCAGTGATGTCGGCACCTCTGATATAACATTTCATATTTTCCTTTTTTCGTGATATAGTTAGTGACCTTTAATAAAACTGAATATAGAACGTCTGTGAAGTTCTAAAAAAATATATAAAAGATAGTCTAGATTTTTTTCACGTGAAAGACATCACTATCTTGAAATGGTATGAATAATAAGAACAAAACAGCAACACCACCACAAATATAAAACTAGAAGGGCACTGGAGAGCGCAGACCTCCGCCACCCATATGTGGGCCTTCCCTGATCTCCTGCCACAAAGTTGGAAGAACACAACTGTCTAGAATATCTTCGTATGCTCTAGCATTTTAATTTGCCTTCACTGGAACAATGAGTTCAAACATCATCCACCTTGACATTCCCCCCGTGAACAAAGCTAGCTTCATGAAGACACGGTTTGCTAACGATAGACTGGAATAACTCGTGTGTCCTGATCAGAGCTCTGGCCCGAACACAATCCTACCGAACACCTTAGGAATGAATTGGAATGACGGCTGCACCCCAGGTCTCCACACCCAACATCAGTGTCTGGTCTCACTAATGCTCTTATGGCTGAATGAACACAAATCCACGCAGCCACGTTCCAAAAGCCTTCTCAGAAGAGTGGAGGTTATTATAACAGCAAAAGGGGGACTGGGATGTTCAACAAGCACCTATGAGTGTGATGCTCAGGTGTCCACAAACATTTGTCCTGTAGTGTATTTCCAATGGAGTCATTGTAGTTCCACATTGGCTATGTTTTGTTACTAATGAATTTTATTGCCATCCACTGGATTTTTAAGACGTGTGGCATTGTTGAGCCCAGACTTCCGCCAAGGCTTCATTAGCTAAAGAGTAACCGAATTCGTCGAGCTGTTTTGTAAGTCGGATCCTCCGCACAATTGAATATGTTCTTTCTTGGCTCAAGTTGCACCCTTCCACCAATCTTCATGAAAATCAGACTGGTAGTTTTTGCGCTATCCTGCTTATAGTCAAACAAACCGCACTGAAAACTTAACGTCCTTGGCGAAGTAAAAACATTAAGCACCTAGGTCGTCTGGTTAAAAAAAAAAAAAAAACGTGAAGGAAACATGTGTTTGTTTTAATAGACTGAATGTTAACAGTAGAATGAGTATAACAACAAACACATGGCACTGTCAGTAACTTCACACATTTTTTAAACTATATATGAAGCTTTAAGACAAATGTATTCCTTCATGTCTGAGATTTGAGTTGTGTCAACCACAGTCTACTGTATAAAATATGTTTGATTGGATCAGATTCGGAAAATGTCAAATCTGATCTAGTCTTTCAGAGTAATACGAGCCCCATTCGGAATATTCAGGATTGAATCGCCGTATTTTTAAATGTCACAGTTGGCCCGAGTGCCGTGTTTTATTTCATAATTACATATTTATATGTATTGGAATAGTTAAAAGTCACAATTTCTTGGAAAGGTGCTTTAATAACACACATGCGTAATCCTGTAGTAACCTTTTGTAACCTTCTGCTTAAGCCTTTAGCGAATTGTGAATGGAAAAGTAAATTAGGCCGGCGTGCATAATTTCACAAGCAGTAATGTAGTCATTAGTGGAAGCGGAGCAACTAAAACAAGCCTCAACGCACAGATCCAGTCATCACCGAGGAATTCTGTTGTCTTGTGTTCATTATTGAAGCCGGAGTACTAGCAAAGAGTCCAGTTTCATTCAGAAATAGCAGCGGTAATGAAGAGCGAAAAGAAAATACGTCATATCACCTGAGTTTTGGTTTAATTTGTGAGATATTTACAGATTTTTATTAGACAAACTGGAGAGCAGAGTCACCTACAGTGCTAAATTACTCTCACTTGTACCGTGCAGTCGCACCACACATCTCCAAACACACACTGCAGGTGTTAAATTAAACTTTGCTAACTTAATTCTGAATTTTGCTTTTAAGACACAAGGGGAAAAAAGAAAATCAGAGAACGCTGTTTGCTTAATTTTATTACGGTGATAGATGAAATATCCATGCTTTTTTCTTGCATTTTCGTTATAAAAGTTTGTCCATAAGGGTTTTTTGTATTCAACATTTATCTTGAAAGTATTCGGCGAAATCTAGAAAAAGGACAAACACAGTATTGCTGACCTTTAGTCATTTATCTAAACCTAATATTTCCATTAAAGACAATCATGGCATGTCCAAATGGAAATATTATGCCAATTATAGTGATGTGAAGCGCACAAGTATAATTGGAAGACCAAAAATGTAGTCATTAGTGGAAAGCAAAGGGCGGCTGTGTCCAGAAATGGAAGTGCATTTCGCTCACAGAAGGAGGAAGTGGATAAATGCGTCCGCAATCAAATGTATTAGAGATGCTTTGAATGTACGAGCAGGTAGGAGGATAATTACTGTGCGCCTGCTGTTTAAAGCCGTAACTGGTCATTTCCTGTGCTAATTGATCACGCTGACCTCCCCGCTTTCTTCTCCTTGCTTTCTGAACAGGTGATAAACGAGTGGTCAGGCTGTCGCTCAAGTCTAAAGAGACCGGGCTCAAATTCATCACGACGGATTTCGTCTTCTATAACTGCAGCGTCCTGCAATCGTGAGTATTCTGGCTTGGTGGATCGTCAACATTTTCTATCATATGCAGCCCTGAAAACTACGCACTTTTCTCGAAGCCGACCTGAAGTAACGTTATAGCATTTTAATGTAAGTGAAAAGGAAGAAAATTGCATTTCAAGACTTTATTCTGAATGTATCAGGAAGCATCGCAGACATTTTGACAGCCTGTATTTGATTACAAACGGAATTGATTAGACTTAAGTCCATTTTACGAAGGCACGTGATTACCCAACACCCTGAACAAAATGTAGCATCCGCTGTGTGAGCAAATCACACTTTTCTGCGACACGGAGCGGCAATTTCGGCTACAACAGCAAGGATCAAAGCAACAACTTGGCAATCTAAAAAAATCTTCTCATTCACGCAAATGAATTAAGATGCCTTAAAGTGACAAATCCATAGGATTGGCGCTAAGGATTCATCATGATTGGTAAATTCCTATCTGCAGTTAGATCCCATTTCTGAAAGATAGCCATAGTTTCATCTTATCCTGTTGCATACATCTCTGATTAAATGTGTACTACAAAGAAAATTATGCAACAGTTAGTCCTGGTCTACTAATTTAATTGGTTCCAAGGGTGCTAATATTTAGTATAACCACACTGCGTGTATCACTCTGCAAGTCTGTGTCCTGGAAGAAGGGACACCAATTTCACAGGAAACACCTTTAACAGGCGTGTACGTAAGTCAGCGTAAGCTAGCTAGCCACCTAGCCGAAGTCAGCGTAGCTTCTTCGGGATCTGTTTCCTAAAATAAACAGAACATTGGCCATATTGGGTTTACAATGTCACATACTTGATATTAATACCTTTCTTGTTTATGGAACAGTCGCATAAAAGCAATATCACACTCGAGCGCAGGTCATGCTGATGTACTGAATATCAGTACGGGTGTGATTAGCTACGGCGTCCGTGCTGATATTCAGCGTGATATTGCTTAAATCAAGCTTGGATGGAAATAGCAGCGATTGGTGGTGAGTGGACGTAGCTAGTACTAGCTAATTAGCTTGTTTTGCTAATCCAAAGAAGCCTAGCGCATTACAAAACAAAAGGAATATATGTAGGCTATACGCTTTAGCTACTAGTTTTCCTCATTGGGACTTTAAAAATGCTACATACTGGATGAATGTCGCTTCCTAGTGTGAATGTTAAGTTACACAACATAACGATTGCAGGAAGAAAGCTTCAAAAATACATTTCCATGTTGTTGTGTTGAAGTATATTTATGGTTCCTTAAAACAGAAGTGTCAAAGTATTTTTTTTTTTTTTTTTTTTGCGCCTGCATGCTGTTATTCCTACTAATATATTCTTTCTGGGGTTGATTGTCGGAGTTCGCTTTCATTCTCAAATAGCAAGAGAGCTAATTTCGTTGCTGAAACCTCTCCGTAAGTGCAACTTTTCAACAGAAGAGAACAACTTCTCAGGTTTTTATTGTTTGGACTAATTGCTGTGTGCTGAATCTTCAGCATTCGAGTGGGTTCCTTTCTCGCTTCCCCCCCTTTTAACTCTCGGGAGTTTCTAAAATGCCTAAGGGCCGAGGAAAAAAGAGTCAACGTTCGGTTTAAAAATATATGAACCCAAATCAAAAGATGCTGCATACTTAAAATGTTGTGCTGTGCGTAGCTTGGGTGCTTAAATAGTACTTAAAACTTGAACTCGCTGACTTTCTTCTCAGTGCCAGAGTTGCTTTGCTTACTCACTGATGAGCAATCTGTCTATTCTAGTGGACTCTCTCGCGTGGCCCTATTTCTAATTTCGCTGTGGAAAATACATCGGTTCGTCATTAGGTATAGAGTCATATCCTGTACACAGCTTCTTTTTTTAGCAGCTGATACTGGTGTTACATTCATCCCTAATCAGCCAGTCGAACATTATAATAAGATCTACATAGTCTTTTTTTTATAGATAATAGGGTTTTAGGTATTTCTTTAATAACCAATAATTAATATAGCATTTTTACTATTTACTCAAGCATTTTTGTTGAACATTATTTCTTTTAGTTTGTAGAAATCATTGAAATTTTTACAAGCTATTCAGAATCACACTATATCGCACATTTGCATATTATTTGCATACCCTAATGTGATTGGCTCATGGCGGTATAAATGGATCTAATGTCTGTAGCCGTGTTTTTTATTAAAGCAAAAGATTTTTTGACTTTCGCACGAGTTGGTTTTCCAGCCGATTCAATAAGGCAATATTTCACAAAATTGAAATGGAAACACGTTTGTCGCATTTGTTTTTTTTTTTTTTTTAAGTCATATGACATGGCATGAAAAGCACGTGGAGTTGCTACCTTTCTGAACAAAGAGTACTCTGTGAGAAAACCCAGATTTAATCGCGTAACATCACTCAGTGGAATTCACAGTTGTGTGGTTTTTTTTTTTAATCAAAATTTTTAAAATATCGCTTCTATTATTTTTTCCCCCCACAATACTGCAATGGAAACCCGGCTTTTGTTTGTGTATCCCTTTGGGTGTGACACAGATCTGGTATTGCTTTGATTAGTTATTAAATAAAAGCTTTTTTGGGAACGGACTCAGATTTTTGGACAGTTCTTCCAAAATGACCGTCTGGCCTGTTGACAACTGTGAGCTGTTTGCTTTTACTTGCACATCATTCAGATGTAAATCCAGAGATCTGTGCTGAGGTCTCAGGCTCGTGCACTCGGTTTGGGGAGGATATCAAGCGCCACTTAACTGGCAAATTACACCCTGCTAGTGCTCTCATCCCCTGCTCAAGAAATCCAGCCTTGCCACTGACACTGTGGAAAAGGTCCTGCCTCACTGCAGACTGTCATCAAATGAGAGTAATTGGCTCAGAGGTGTGAGTGGAGACTGGTTAAATTGGAGTGCGCTCCAGTCTCACGCTGCCGGCCCTAATATCCGCGCCCGGCCCAGGCAGGTTGGCGTGAAATAGAAGCCGGGATTGGCTGACAGCATCGAGCGGCTGCGTGTGAAGAAGGGAGAGCCCGAGGTGTAGTATCCATCCACACACACTCCCGTATGAATGGGAAGGATCAGCCTTGATCCGCACACACACTTCTGAAAGGCTGGAGAGGTGTGAGCATGCCTCAAGCTTGGGATACCTGCAGACTTTTGGAAGCACAGTGATATTTTGGGAAAAGTTGGACAGAATGGAAATGCCAGAAATTCAAGAACACGTTTTACCTGCTTGGACGGAAAGCGGAAAAATCAGCATGTTGATGAAACGTTGAAGTGGGGTTCGGAAATCCGTCTTTTAATTAAGCGTTTGGTCCAGCTTTTCCATCGCCATGAATATTTGGCTTGCCTTTACACTAATCAGGACCTGTTCTTTTGCCTCCGCAAAAGAAAAACAAGCCATTTAACAAAATAGTAAAACATTTTTCGGCTGGATGATTGCGATGAATAATTGTATTTTTTTTAATATTGAGCAGCATAATTGTGGTTATCCTTTCAGCTGTTAACATGCAGACCTAGCTTTGCGTAAAATAAAAACCTGTTTTTTTTTTTTTATAGGGGGGGGATACTGTTGAAGAAAGATAAGCTCCTAATACACCGCAACCCTGACCAGGATAAATTGATTCATGTCTATCAGCAAAACGCTGCTGGTCTGGAACCAAGAATAGGTGACATCAGTAGGTTTCAGCAGGGTGGGTGGGTGGGGATGGGGAGGGTGGGTTCATTTCATCGCCATGACAACAACTTTAAACGATTGTCATGAAAATAAGACACGTGGGGGTTGATGAGTGTAATTTATTCAAATTAACCAAAGATATATCAAAGAGCAATTTTATTGCCAGTTAGAACAAACTGAATGGAAGCTGTGTACCATTTTGCACATAATCATTATCTGCGACAATGTCTGGATATCTGAAGTGTGGCGTTATTGTGCGTTGCCATGGACTGCAAAGTATATATGATAATGTATTGAAAAAGCATTCATTATTTCCACACATTTTTAGCATCTCTCTATTAAAGTCCCTGTGTTAGTTGTTCCTATAGAAACATATTACAACTAACACGTTAATATAAGCCTTTAGAAACCTTTTGTTTTTTCTATAATTGCAGACAATTAATCAAAGCCTTTTGAGCAATCTGAATAAAGACTTCAACAGCAGTGTGGTATAATTAAATCTGGTATACCTTAATTATTTTGGTCATGTTACATTTTATAGCGGCATCGTTTTTAGGAAACACCCAATTATGGTTTCATTTGGCTGGAAAAATTGTTGAAACGTGAGCCAGAGCTTAAAAAGTTTTTTGCTGGTTCCGTGAAACACCACTGACACCGTGTTAGTGGAAAAGAGGGATTGGAGGGTTTGTTGTTATTGTTGTTTTTAAAGATTTGGACAGGAGTTGTGTTTGATGTGTGTCTGTGTGTGTGTGTGTGTGTGTTAGTTCGGACAGGGCATTGTATGGACGCTCTGTGATTCAGTGCAGTGGGTGGAAAAGCAGCTGCTAATCCCCGAGGCCAGAACCTCCCGATCATTCCAGTCTTCTATCAGCGTGCTGTTCTGCCATTGAGCAGAGCCGAGTACATCACTTAACACAGCGAGCAAGCACAATCGCACATTGTGAGCTGAGCTTTTGTTTTTTCCCCCCCCAACCTATTTAAAGTGCTCCGTTTGTGATTAGCATCAGAACGGCGGGGAGATGTGAATTCGCTTCTGAAAAGAGCAAGGAGAAGAAAGACGAGGAAAAAATTCTGAAGGCTGTAACATGATTTTTAAAAAAAAAAAACAAACTGATCTTGGCTAAAAGTATGCAGGTTGTATTTTAGAGTATGAAATTGCCTCGTGTTCTGACACCCGTGCGCGCATACAGGTGTGCACTATAATCAATTCTTTGCCGTGTGTGTGTGTGCGCGCGTGTGAGGAAGCACAACCGATGATACATGCACACACGCAGACCCGAATGCTCCACACGTTCATGTTACACACAGTCACACAACAATCAATTTTCCCGTCTGCGTATGTGGAATCGGGCTCACGTGGCTGCGATGAGCTGGGCTCGCCTGTTGCCATGGTAACGCGGCTCCGGAGCAGAGCAAGGCCCTTCTACCTTTTTTTGCCAGCGCTGATCCTGTGCCAGATTTCCTCCTCTCACAAAAGCCCTGTGGGAGCGCTTAAACACCGGCCTCCATCTTTATTTCCCACAATCCTTCACCCGCTAGCATCCCTCCTCCCCTAGGGCTGTAATGACCACCTGAGAAAAGAAGAGTGAGATGCGTTCGAGTTTGAAGGAGTTGGATGCTTGATTGATAGATGGTATTCTTGTGCAAAGCATCTTTTGATGCGTTTCCATGTGGAAGCATATAGTGCGCTTAAGGAGAGCAGTGTTACGAAATCTCTTATGTAAACCTTTGAAAAAATGAAAAGAAATCTTTTTTTTCTCTCTTTCATCCTCCCAAGCATCTGTTTGTGAGGATTGCTTCTCAGTTTTTGGCTCTCAGCGTGCATTCATTAACCAGCATGTACTTCGGGACATCAACGTGCAACCTAGATTTGGAAGTGTCTGTGGAAACATGGGAGGCCACAAAATTCACATTATTTTAGTTGCAGTTTTTCCTTATTGAGATTTCTCTACAAGGATCGGGACATCATTATGTAAGAGCAGGAGGTGAAGATTTAGTAGCCTCAACCCTGAATCGATACAAAAGTATTTCAGTCTGATACACAAAGCAACATCCAAAAAGTCATGGGTTCCCAAGGTTGGTGTGGAAGAACTCGATTGGCCCGGAGAGAGTCCTGATCTCAACCCCATTAAACAGCATCGGGATGAATCTGAGCACTGTGTGCACCCGAAACCTTCTCGCCCATCATTACCCGACCTCTCTCGTGTGCTTGTGGCTAAATGAGCACGAATCTTCACAGCCACGCTCCAAAATCTATCGGAAAGCCGTCCCAGAAGAGTAGCGGTTATTAGAAGAACAAAGGGGGTCTAAATCTGGAATGGGATGTTCTAGATGTTCAACAAGCACACATGGATGTGTCGGTCAAGTGTCCACATACTTTCGGCTGTGTAGTGTGGCCTCTCTGTATGTGAAGAGCCGTGGCCTCCGTGCCTGTCAGGTTTGATGATTGAGGCGTGGCTTCTGAGACAGTCAATCCAAGTAAAGACGAATGATATGTGGCCCCAATCTGTATTTGTCATCCCTAGTGAAGAAGGCATGGTATAGGATCAGATTTGTTTCTGCATTTTATATCTTGATAAATAACTGTGCATTGCTTAGGGCCAAGTTGACATTAGATCATAACACTGTGTCAGCACACATTAGCTCATCCAGCACTCAGGGATTTAGAGGCATCCTGGAACATAAGCTGCACCGTATTGTTTCACGCTCAAGGTCGCAACCATACACTCACACGAACCTACACACCCACTTTTACACAATTAGCTAGTCGTCCAACACCAGCTGTTCCTGTGTGGTTTTCTAAAGAGCGGGTGTCACTGTTTGCCCACACTCCCTTCTTGCCTTTCCTCTGCCTAAATAGAGATGGAGAGAATTGACGTGGGTTTGAAACCCTGACACAGCATCTTTCATACAGGCCCTGCATATCTGAGCAGACTTTACTGCACACACAGACTGCAGCTTTACCCTTTGCCTCATTTAAAAATGCGACTCCCGAATCCTGAGTATAATGCGACCCTCGGCAGCGCATTCATTTCGAAAAGTGAGGACAGTGCCGGCGTCCAGATACGGGCTCTGCAACATTAGCTCGGCCTGTCATAATCCAGGCATTATTTCGCGCCTGAGCAATCCTTCTGCCAGAGATATTGTGTTTGCCACCCATCATTGTGGGGGTAGAGTAATACTCTGTAATTCTGTAAAGAGCACGAGGCAGGCTCACTCTCACTGCAACCGTCTCAAACATCTCGGAGAGCAATGGAGGCGTTTTTTAGACCGGCAGAGTGCTATTAGGAAAGGGAGAGAAAGAGCATGAAAGGGAGAGATACATTATTCTGAGCAGTGCAGCTCCGGGGTATAATGTGCTCAGACTGCTGAGAGCCTACTGAGGGGGATTTTTGAAGCACATCCCTGGAGGGAAAGATATGATTAGTATGGGACTAAGTGTACACTCCCCATACGAGTGCCAAGTGCATGCTCCCGGTGCTTACTCCCATTCAAGTCCAAGTGCCATCTCCATACACCTTCACCAAATCTTTTGTCCCTTATAAAGTCTCCAAGTGCATTCTCTGCACTCCTGACCAAGCACGCCATCCCTTTACAGACCAAGTGTGTGTTCCCAGTTCTTACTCCTTATACATTTTCCAAGTGCTTAGTTTTTGTACAGTCTCCATGTGCATTCTTCTCATGCACGCACCAGCTGTAAGCTCATAAAAAAGGGATCCTCAGAGGTTCTTAGGATGGGTTTATTGCTTCCTAAAGGAGTTCTTCTCGCAACCGTCTCTGGAAATCTTTTTTTGTGGGTCATACATAGAATTACCCAAGAGGGGCAAACCTTCCTCCTAAGAGTTTTCATATACTTCTATGGAAGAGACATTTTGGCACCTAGAGATGTCTTTCGAGCAAGAAAGAGATGGTGTTTTGAGGCTCTGAAACACCAGGACACTGTGATTGGTCCATGTATTACCTGTTGCTTGCATCCCTGCACAGAGGGGTAGTTGTTTGATTTCCAGTTCCGTTGTTTGCTGGTTTGCTCACGGTTGAGGAAACATTACGCATGAACAGGGATGCCAAGTGTCAGGAGATCAGCAGACAGATTTAACAAGGCTGGGCAGAACTCAATGAACTAAACGGACACGGTCAAAACCGGTAAAGTGGTAAATGTCGCAAAAGGTTCAGTAATGTCACTCGTGGTATGCTAAGAGCAAGAGTTCTCAAGAACTAATTGAAAGTCCCAGTTACTTATGGGGGTGTGCTTATTGTGAGATGGTTGTGTTTAGAAGTTTGGGAACTGGAACAGGGTAAGTGGCTTATGTGACAGGTCATATGACTGAGTTTGTATGTATCTGTTTGTCTGAGGAACTATGGAAATGGAATTCATTGGAATTCATGCTGGCTTGTGGAGCAGACATGACAGTAAGCAGCAGCTTGATTGCATTTGAACAAAAGTTGTTTGAAATGGTAATTGACTATCCACTTCTGTATGACAGTTCCTGAAGAGATTTTCAAGATGTTCAAACGTTCGTGTGAAACTGTGAAAAAACACTGGAGGAGAACAATCCTGAACACTTGGGGAAGTACTTCCAGCTTGTTCTCTTTTAGTATACTTAGGAGTTCTAGTGGGTTTTTTGTTGTTGCTTGGAAGATACGAGGACGTTTACTTTCGGGAACTTTGAGAAGTGTTGGTGTTCTGCTACTGATCAGAAGATTGTGAGTTCAAATCCGAGTCCACCAAGCTGACACTGTTAGTTCCTTGAGTAAGACTGTTAATCCCTAAACTTCTCAGTTGTATCCTGACTCAGTTGTACATGAGCCAAAAAAGCAAATTAAGGCAAAACCTCAAAGAGGATTCTCATCCAGACCTCAGTCTTAACTACCCCCAAGTGTAGTTACCTAGTGCATTCTCATCATGCGTTTATTATTTTACTACTCCATCATATGCCTTTGCCAAGTTGTTTAGTGCCTAAACAGTTTCCAGCTGCATTCTCCCTTTACGTATTCTCCAAGTGTTTAAGACCTTTGGAGATTCTCAAGTGCATGCTCCAAGTGTTTAATGTCTATACAGTCTCCAAGTGCATCCTCCTAGATGCTTAGTCTCTATACAGTCTAAGTGCATTCTCTTCACACATTCACCAAGTACTTAGTCCCTTTAAAGACCTCAAGGGTTTGCTCCCAGTGTTTACTTCATGTACAGAGTACAAGTGCATTCTCCTCATACTGTTGCCAAGTGTTTAGTCCCTGTTCACACTCCAAGTGTCTGCTTAAGGCACACACTCGCAGTACGCCAAGAATACTTCTCTTTTATCTCCAAGTGCATGTTCCTACTATCTGAAAATGCAGTATGACCTTGAAAGCCATAGCCAGTGGGGTTTTTTAAACAATTCCGGTATCCTAAACACCCACAGACTGTCTCCTGATTTCCTGGCTGTGTGGAAGCCAGGTGTGCTGCAGGTCACAGTGCTCTCAATTACATGCAAAGTCAAATTGGCCTATTCGTGCCACAGTTAAATAGTTAGAAGGTCAGCTTGTAACCATCGGAGGTTCAGTGACCCTGACGGAGTAATCGTGCATGTCAAAGTGGACGTGGACGTTTTGTGACATATGGCGTGGTCAGATTTCCATAGCGGCGTCTTTACTACGCCACTTCCTCCCGAGCTAATCTGTGACCTGGGGCACACTCAAGATGTTAACGTGCTGCAAACACGCGGTGAACACAATGGCAACATTGAAAATCTGCGCATTAGCTTCCTGCGGGAGATTCTTTAAACTCGTCGATGAGGTTCAGCTGTGTTGTTCAAAACACTGCCCACACTGCCCATACTTCCTCTCTCACACACACTTGCAGCTTCCTGATCCCCACTCATGCTGTTTTATGATCCTTAATGTAACTCGGATCTGATGTGCGACGTGTCCCCCTCCCTTCGTCTCAAACTTCAGTCCAGTGAGCACAAATAAAGAAAATAACATAAGTGGAAGGAAATCTGAACCGACAATGTACAATATTTGAATTTTATCTCCTCCTAACCTCTTGCTCTCTCTTTCTCTGTAGGTGTTCATCATGTGTAAGCAGCCCTTTCCCCTGCAACTGGTGCAAATATCGGCACATCTGCACCAACAACGTGGCCGAGTGCTCCTTCCAGGAGGGCCGAGTCAGCAGCGTTGAGGTAAGAGACCACAAGCTCTGAATCAGCCTGAAGTTATTCACTCTGACCATGTTGACCGCAGCGGGGCTCGACTCCGTGATTCACCCCGGCTCAAGTGACTCACTAGCGACGGCAGTTTGAGACGGGGAACCGAAGAAATGTGTTTCGAGTAACCAATTGCGCTACAAGACGATTTGTCTCTTTCCAGGACGGAACCCATTTGCAGTCTTGAAACATAACAAAAACACATCTGTGACCATGATCTTGGACAAACTGTGTACTATACCTGTCAAATTCTCTTAAAAATGACACTTTCGCTTATGATTTAGCATGTGACGGCAACACATGTTAATAGACTAATGATTTTTTTTACTTGCGCTGACAGAACAAAACTTTGTCACAACAAATTAGTTGCAGCTTTCCCTCTAACTGCTACAAAGCTCTGACTGTCGAAAGCAGTCGACACCTTCTGACCAATCAGAATCGGGTATTTGGTATTAACAAAAGAATCTTAAGATGAAAGTTGTCGCTTTCTCAAGCAGTGGAAGTGATAACATCGTTTTATTTTCATGTTGCAATTTTGAATACCTTGCACATGTAAGAGTACAGATGAGTCTTTAACTCATCTTTATCCGAACATAATTTGAAGGGGGCAGTAGTAGCTCAGTGGTTAAGACATTGGACTAGTGTTTGGAAGGTCATGAGTTCAAATCCCAGCACTTATCGCTGATGGGCCTTTGAGCAAGGCCCTTAACCCTCAACTGCTCAGTTGTATAAATGAGATATATGTAAGTCGCTCTGGATAAGGGCGTCTGCCAAATGGCATAAATGTAATCATATAGTGATAGAGCACTGCTAGAGAACAAAGGCTGCACCCACTGCCTTTTTTCAGAGTGCTCCAGCATTTGGTGCAGCCACTCCAAGCATTCTGCATATTTGCATTATGGTATCTGCAGATGCTGACATCCGACAAACATCAGACCACACTGAAACAACTGTTCATGGTCTATGGTGACAAGTCCACAAACTTGACCACAAGCCAACTTTTGATTTACTATCAGTCATGTCAGTGTAATGTTGGTTTGACGTTGGTGTTCCAACTTCCAACACTGCCAAACCATGGCAACACTGGACCAATGTATCCTTGCTATCTGGGTATGTACTAGGTGTTAAATGAGACATTCCACTCATGATTTAATTATATTCATGATACTGGGTAATGAGTCAATATTTTCAGGGCATTTGGAACAAAATTATTATGAAGCAAAATTATGAAAATGATCTTTTTTATATTTTAATCATAAACATTGCTAATTGTAAACATAATGTCCAACAGATTCACTATATTTTAAAAATAAATTAATTAATTTATGAATTTTGAAAAAAGCTTGATTGAATATACATCTTAGGTGTCATTTTATTAGATATAGCTCCAAAGTTCCAAAGTTGGATAAAATGCTTGACTACCTGCATCAGCCTCTATCTCTCTGTATTTAACAGAGAGCAGAGAATCTCAATGCATGGAACAAAAACAGTCTAACTGAGGTAGGAGAACTAGTCTACGTCTTCTAGCAAATGCTTGTCTTATACCAGCTCACAAATGACATCACGATGACATTTGCGGATGACCAGTTTTGGTCTGCTAGGTAACATTTCATAAAGAATATTTTGTGGACTTTATGAATGTTATAACATATATCAGGTCCTATATATAGATCTTTAAATATCGTTGCATGAAAACAGTTTGTAGTACCTTCAGAGATATCTAATTTTGGTCCAGTGCATAACGTTAGGCACAAGTTATTATGAGGATGTTTTGTGGACTTTATGAATGCTACAAATTGGTCCTCTGTAGGTTTTGAAATGATGTTGCATTTGTGACATTCACAAGATATTCAACATATTGTTCATAATGTTCCCAAAGGTCAACTTTTTAGACCTAAAATAATCTTTTAAAAGAGCAGGTGTTCCACCTTTTTTACTGACAACATCTGCTGCTGAGTGCTACTGCACATGTGCAAATCAAATTTTCCTCACTTCATTGCAATGTCAGAAAGTTTTTGATGCCTTCGTGTTCGGCAGTCTGGCAGTTGGTGTGTATATTTCGCTATATATTCACATTTCATTTATATATTTTAGAATATAAATTGAACTAAACAAATCTAGATGATTTTTATGAAATTTTCAGCAGTTTCTGGCAGCATGAAAGTAGTAGTAAAAGAATGCTACCCCAAAGAAATAGATCTCTCATAGATCAAAAAATTTTGATGCACAAATGTTTATTTAAAGAAAAGTCCATTAAAAAAACATAACTACAAATTGCACTGGATGTGTAAAGCCCCTCTGCCCCTGGCTCCTTTGTGCCATTTCACCACAGTGCCCCTCCCCAACAGTTTCACCTGTTTTAAGTCAATTCAATTAAATTTTATTGGTATAGCTCTTTTAACAACAGACATTGTCACAAAGCAGCTTCACAAAAGTATATCAATTCTGAATATAAACTTATGAATCTATACATTTATGTATATATATATATCTAATGAGCAAGCCTGTGGTGATGGCCACAGTGGCAAGGAAAAACACCCTGAGATGACAAAAGGAAGAAACCTTGAGAGGAACCAGACTCAAAAGGGAACCCATTCTCATTTGGATCACATTGTATAGTGCAATTACAACTAACACACTTTAATACTGGGGTCAAGTTTTGAGTACAAGACTGTTCATGGTGATTTGAGTCCTATGCCATTGTAGCAGAACTGCTCATGTCAACAGCAGTCTAACACCATCTTCACAGTTCTAGGTGCATGTTGAGGCAGTTCATATGGTGCCAAGTGGTTTCCAAGTGATGACACCAACCAGGAGTAGGATACCAGGATGGATCAGGCAAGTCCAGAAAGCAGAAGGGGTCAGGATCACTGGAGTCTCAGGAGTAGCATGTGCAGCTCGACAGAGAGACAGAGAGAGAGAGGGAGAGAGAAAAGAAAAAGCAGATTGTTCGGTATGGTCATGGTCACCTAATGGTAAGGAACAGAGTATATAGTGTGCTGAGTGCAAGCAGGAACTCCGGCAAGACTAGCTATGACAGTATAACTAAAAGGGAGAGCCAGAATGTAACTCAGACATGAGGGCCCCCTGGGACATAAGGCGGCCAGCCACTACAGAGTCAACAAACCTGAGTGAACGTGTAAGAGAAGGGGGCGACAGCATCCAAACATCCCAGTTTACCAAAACACTCTATACCTGAGAACCCTACAGATCTGCTCCTTTATCTAGTAGAAGGCTATTAACAAAAGGCTTGGCTAAACAAATATGTTTTCAGCCTAGATTTAAACACTGAGACTGTGTCTGAGTCCCGAACACTAATTGGAAGGC
>JAQMYM010000039.1:3918085-3939252 GCA_030014255.1 Parauchenoglanis ngamensis | reverse complement strand
CTGGCGACCTGCCCAGGGTGTACCCCGCCTCTCGCCCGAAGATGCTGGGATTGGCTCCAGCTCCCCCGCAACCCAGACGGATAAAGCGGTATAGATAATGGATGGATGGATCTTTTATACTGATGATTCAGACTTTAACTTGTGAAGTGGCATCTTCTTGCGTCTTCCAATGCGGTCTTGTAACCGTTCTTAGATCAGATATTGGAAATATCGATCGCGTTTCTAGATGAGTATTAGTGTATTAATATGGAAACGTTTAATTTCTTCGTTTCCACCATGATGTATTCATAATGACCGAGAAGAATCAGCAAGCCTTATAAATCAGTTGAAACCTCCACACGAGCCCTTACAGGCTATAAATCTGAATCTGCCTTTGGCTCTGAAAGAAAACCCTACCCCCACATCCCATATCTCTCATTCTGTTCTTCTCATCTCATCTCAACTCATCTCATCCCCCTTCCCCCTGTTTCCTTGATCCCTTTGTTTCTCACCTCTCTCATTCTCTCAGCTTTGTGTAAGGATGGTCAGATTAATCGATACTCTGATTACCAGTGACACAGCAAACGCAGATCACACAGTCTCTTCCTCCTGCCCTCCCTTCTTTTTTTCCTTCCTTCCTTCCTTCCTTCCTTTTCCCCTCCTTGACCTCTGCCTCTCTTACTTGTCATGCATCTTCGGAACTGAACAGCAATTCAACACTGGTAAAGACATGCTACAGATTACTCCCATTCCCAAAGGGGTGTATGTCATCATCTGTGTCTTCCTTCCCTACTCATATACACAGGCTAGCACGCGCTCTTGCACACTCATACACGCAAGGCAACAACAATCAATCACTGTGTCCGTCAAGGCAAATGGCCCCGCATCTGCTTCTCAGCCGGCAAGCCAGGTGACTCTGAGGCCACGGCGCCCATGCTAATGAAATTGTGAGCATCCTCAAATGGGTGACAGAGAATCAATCAGCCTTATCTTTCCACACTCATGGCCCTGGCATGGCTTTATTAGATTCACCGTAGCTGTTTTTCAACTCTGAACTCTGTCACCACAGCATCGGTCTGACTGGGTTGAGATCATACCCAAAGAATGTTACATAGAAATGATGTTCGGAATCTTAGGAAGCTGGAGAAAGCGCTTCCTCTGTACAGTGGTTAGGATTTTGTAGCCTTTTCTCATCCTGTCTTGTGCCAGGATTCATTTCATTCATTACTTGGTACACTTTTTAAGTCTGGTCTATGTTCTAGACCAGGGGTCGTCTACAGGCAGACTGGGGTTCGGATGCAAACCCAACAAAGTATTTCAGCAAAAAAACAGCAAGTTTAAAGACGGATAGAGAAGCATGGGGTTATCCTCTGTTTCAAATTCAAACCCGATGCATGCCGTTCGTGAAACGTTCCGCCACTACGAAACAAAAGAACCACTTCACATTAACCTACCTGTTGAATTCAGTTGTGAGGAAAAATACACCAACTTCACTATGAAAGGTCTACCAGAGTGCTAGTCCATTCTCTTCCAGCCAAAGAGTGTGAAAATGAATGCTCATTTAGAATAACTGTGGTTCTAGCAAAGCCGTTCACTGACTCAGAGATAAAATGCATGTGAGAATTTGCTGATCCATTGCAGAAATTTTATGTAGCTGAATATTTGAATAATTGATTTATCCTTATGCACCAACAACCCGTAGCTAAACCACCGCTGTGTGAAATGTGACCATTAAAAGTTTGGTCATTTTTAAATACCTAAAGTTATTTCCAGAGGAACATTACACACCATATTAGTCACAAATGATTTCATTAACTGACAGCACCAGCTACTTGGCACACCTGTTTGAACTCGTACGCTTCAGTAGCTCTCAGTTATTTTCAAAAGCTGCGTTAAAAAAAAAAAGTGCTGAACCCCCGAATCTCCCGCAGGCACTGGTGTTGAGTTACAGCCAGTTCGCCTGCTCATATCCTGATGCAAATGTGCTCCCTCAGGCCATGTCTCACACTGGAGCAACAACCCATTATTTTTGACAAAAAATCAAGTTAACTTGTCCTATGTTCTCCCTAATTTCTCCGCTGCTTTCCGCCCCTGCTTGGTCCCAGCCATTAGACAGCTGCCTTTTCAGCTTGTCACAATACCGCTATTGTGTGACTTCAGAATCTTTTAGGCAATGAAGGACCATACTGTACTCGCTCAATGTGGTAGTCAGAGGTACGATTTAGATTCTGATTTAATTTCGAGCAGAGGAATCGAAGATTGAGAGATGTGTAATTATGAAACGCAGTGGAAGTCACTGAAGGGAAACTAGCGTATTAATAATTATCGTGGTGATGTTGACAGATTTCATTTATTACACGTGTTTGGAAATAACAGGCACAGAAATAATTAGACTTCAGATCACTCAAAATCTACAAGGGTGTTCTCCAGGGGTGTGTTTTAAGCCCATTCCGGTTTCTGAAGGAAGTGCTTGAATGGATATTTGTAGATTTCTCCCAACACTACCTTTTTTTTTTTTTTTATCCTCAAGCAGCCTTTTTGTTCCAAGATCATCTGAACCTATTTGTTCATAATAGTTTTCTTGTATTTCTTGTACAATTGCAGTTGTTTCAATGACATAATTAGACTTCAGCTCACTCAAAATCTACAAGGGTGTACCTCTGGGTTGTGTTTTAAGCCTGTTCTTTTTTTTTTTCCCTATTCAGATCTCTTTTGTTCATAATCATTTTCTTGCACACATACTTTACACATATGTGTGATTAGACATAACAATCAAAGATTAATTGGATTTTAGAGCACTTAAAATCCACACGGGTGTACCTCAGGGGTGTTTTCTAAGCCCGTTCGTTTTTCCTCGTTCAGATATCACAGACGGTCTTAATTGCTTAACGTTTGTTTTCTCGAACCTTGCCTTATTTGTTCTTCATCAGTTCTGACCACCATCTTTAATTTATAAATGTTTTCTGTGGTACAGACGTTACACTTGTGTGCTAAACGATCTGTTGCCTCATAAATAAGACCCTGCGAAAACGTCTTGTTCTGTTATTGGTCCTAGTAACTTGATTGGAGCTGCTTTTCCACACCGGCTGATACCCAAACCTACACAGGCCACTTTCTCTCGGATTTATCTCAACACATGACGTGTACTGCTGACATCAGCGAAACACAGGCACACAACCTGCATGCATTACTCTTTCCCATGCACTCGACTTTTCAGATGTATTACAAATGCATGAGTTAAAACATTCTATATGTTTAGGTTTACTTTCATCGCAAGATGAACCATTTATGGAACCATTATGCAAGCCAGAAAAGGATTCAGGGTTTTTTCAGTCCGTATCTCTTTTTTTTCCCCTGAACAAAACATGAACAAAACATCCGAAATGAATCCAGAGTTGCGTGTTGGTGTTGCTAAGCGCCGGTGACCCCTTAGCGACAAGCACCCGCCGTGTTACCGGGGAAATAATTAGCACGGAGGCCTTTTTCACCTCAATGCCTAAGTTATGAAGTAGCCTCTCGAGAGAGCGCCTTACAAAGAAGGCCATTACCCTCTGCGCAGGGTAGTGCAGGCTTTTTGAATAAAAACACTTAAATGTTATTTTTGTCAGGCTTTTTGAACCAGCTCCCCCTCATTATTCTATTATTCTCATCAAGTGCTCAATCAGGCATTAGCGTTTTTGTGCTGCGCCATGGAGAGGAACATGCAAAGAAAGAAAAAAGGAAGTTTAATGTGCATCACGGTAGCATGTGAATGGACCCTGTTTCAAACTAAGGCTGCGAGTTTCCAACGGCGATCTCCGTTAAGTGAAACGGCACAAGAAGCGTCATTTATTTAAGCAGAGAAAGGAAAGTTTTCTTGATTCTCTTTTGAGCCATTTCATCATAATATGATGTTACGCATTAAATGAGTGTTGTAGCAGGTGGGCTTTATGGAAATAAATTGATCGGTTAATGTAATGTTCAGTCTGCGGTACCAACCTCAAGCCTCGAGCGATTTCTGTGTATTAAGAGCCTCAGCTGTTCTGGAAAATCTAAATCAAGAAATTGCCCTTTAAGTGATATTCCAGAAAGTTCTGTTTGAGATCACGGTAGTCCTCATGGGGAAGGAATGCTTTGGTTTCACTTGGATCAGTCCACCTAGCTCATTTATGATGACACGAGTTCAACCGTTCTTCGTTCTGTCTCTTTATCGCTGTTACCAAATAGTCTGCAATGATATCATTCCTTATTTCCAAGGGGAAATGAACTAAAACCAAATAACAGTTGGTTTGGCACGGGCAGCCATCGTTTCTGCTTTAGTTACCATAACCCAGAGTTATCATTCCCCCCTCCTCCGCACAGTAATTAAATGCATGACGCAACACGTGGGCCAGCAAATTATATTCTATTATTGCTGGTAGAAGCCCAGTAACAAGATCTCAGAAATTAGGTTAGCATTAAATAACACACACTGCAGACCCATTCCCATACGTCATCTGAGCTTTCTGCTGAGTCTGGCCTCGTTTGAAAACTTCAATTAAATGTACAGCAAAACCTCCATCATTAAGCCAGATTGATTTTCGTTCCGTCACCGAAGGGACGCAGCACCGATGAGTCAAAACGGAGCCGAACGAAGTTGAGGACGATCTTTATCTAAATTTTAAGTAAACATCTTCGGAAGAATAAAATCCCAGTTAATGCTTAAAGGTCTCGTTCCATTATTGGAATTAATTGCGATCGCTTAATTTCGAAAAAAAGAAGATTGGAGGGATTTATTTATATATTTGTTTGTTTGTTTGTTTATTTATTTATTTGCCTCGCGAGTCTGCACGGTTATTCATCATCGCCGATGCCGTAAACAGCAGCGCTGTATTAACTTCACTGCACTAAGTAGACTGTTGAGCACATCATTTATTAAGAGAGAGCTTTTAAAAAACCCAGCCAGCTCTTCCCACGCTCAGTGCGCGCTGAGCTCCGGCGTAGAAACGGGATTGTAATAAACCCACCATGATGTAGGAAATGTAATCAAAATGGCAGAGATGGCCTTCAGTATTCCTGCTTTCGGTTTCCAGTGCTGATGGTGTATTTGTTGTAGTGTGTCTAACTGTGTGTCTGGGCTGCTGATGGGTTCGTGAGGTGACAGGAAAAAAAGGGGGTGTTTTGAAGGTAAGAATACCTTCTTCTCTTTTTTTTGTCGTTTACTAGTTGTTCCCAATGAGGCTCCTGACAGATTCAGGCCAGGCTGTCTCATCACGCAGCACTGTGATACTGTGGGAAGACAAGCCTAAGGAAAATCAATTCACTTCTGGCACAGATAAGCTGTATTGTACGGACCAACACAAAGGCCCGAGCACATTTACACTCTGCGCCTAATCTCCTCGAAGCTGGCCTGCCTTCCACAGGGAAAGAAGCTATAGGCAAGAAAATACATCATATTACTACCCGTAATACATTGTGTATGATTTTCGCTGCTGGAGCTTTCATCACCATCGCTTATGCATGACAACAACCTATTATATCTATTTATATATTTATTTATTTGGGATTTATGCAGTGCTATCGTTCCTTTTTTTCCATTCTCCAAAGTCCCATTGTTGGATTTAAACCCAAATTGCAAATACTGTCAATACAATAGACAGCGCTTTTCTTTGGATTTTTTTTTTTTTTTTTTTTAGACTACAGGTATATTTCCTGAAGCCCGGAATCCTCCTTAATCCTCCTTTTCACAGAATCTCCAATTATTGTCCCAAACTCGTATACTCTGTTATTCTCATAAGCCTCCACGATAACAAATTTCGGAGATAAGCTGACGCTGTTCAGACGCGACCCCCATGACCTTCGGTGCTACCCGGGTCGTCCATAATTGACCCCAATTACGCCGTACGAAGCAGCACAGCTGGGTCCGACGGAGACATGCAGCCGCCTGGGAGGCCGGTGTCAACAGGTTGAGAGAGCCTCGCTTCAGCTTTTCGTCACCCTCAGCACAACTTTGCGCGCTCCACTTCCTCTCAGATATTTCGCTTGGAGCAGCTGGGGAAAGACTTAAGACCAACACACATCGAGGACACTTTTTTTTTTCCAATTGTTTGCGGCCTCTCCGGCTGCTAGAGAATGTTCATGATGTAGTGTTTGCCCTGTAGTGATTGATTTGGCCCGCACGGCTGAACGAGCCTGGGTGTAGCAGCTGACGTTTCACTCAGCCCTAATGACCGGCTGAAGGAATGGATCGCTCCACTCCTTTGGTTCTGCACTTTTTGGTTTTTCCCTAAATGGAAATGAAAGTGGTGCAGCTTCTCTGCTGGAGCTCTCTAGTCCACCGATCGGCATTATGAACCCAGCATTTATCCAGAGAGAGGGAAAGACAGTAAGGCAGCGTGTAGCGAGGCCAGGTTTATTTAATACTCAATCCAGGAGCTCATTCTGGTTCACTCGCATATGTTTTTTTCCTCTCTCTCTCCCTCACTCTCTATATATGCTCATGAAGGCTGCGATCGATGGTGCTGCTCAGCGATATTCTCGCCGACTTGGTTCGCCTAAGTGCTCTCACCGCTTTCACTAATTAAAAAGTGAACAGTAAAACCTCCACCTCCTCCTTCTCTGCTCTGTATTAGAAGACAAAAAATGGTTCTGTTTACTCCACTGCGGTTCTCAATCACAGCGTGCAACTTTGCAAAGTAATAACGTCAGACTTGAGTCGATTTTTGCTTTTTATATCAAGAAAACTATTATGGGCTGGAGGAATTATATATCTGGTGACCTGAGACCCAGACTCTGAGAGGTTTGATAGAGGTGTGCTTTGGGGTATAAGGCCAAGCTTTAATGCATTTTTCTCGGATTATGCTTCGTGCTTTGTGTTTTGGGTCAGATTCCTGGGTCTCTTTTGATTCCCCTTTTGTTGTACTCAAACATGTTTGGTGTCCTGCGTTTGCTTCTTTAGTTTTGTACTCGCATTACGAATCTTTTTCCAGCTAACAAGTAAAATCCAAAATCTTTTCTAGCCTCAAACCTCATCCAGTTCTTCAGTGATGTCACACACACTTGATGTGGTTTAGGATTCAGTGTAATTGTAATTTATAAACATGTCCAACATTTCACCATGTAGCTAAAGATAGATATGAATCATCAATAAACATAACCTAGAACCACAATGTGACCGACCTGGTAGACGTTTTCTCACAGCCCACCTATCTCCAACATGTGAGATTATCGATTTATTTACCACAAAGTGCTTCACAGAAAAATGTTTGAGTCTTGATTCTGTGATTTTCTTCTGTCCTGTGACCGTCTTGCTCTGAATAGCTTGTTTGGTCATGCTGGAAACCGGTGCACAGAAGCGCAAATGCATGGAGAGTCTGTCAGATTGCACCTGTCCAAGATCCTGAAGCTTGTGGCCAGAAAAGTGCACAACAGATAGTACACACTCTCTATCCCTTGGGCTGCGGCGTCTGACACCTCAGGGCAGCCATCTTGGACAACCACTCATTTCTTAGTTTATGTTGTTACCATTCCCCTCCCTAATCCCTGCCTTGTAAAGTTTATACATGGAACTGTAGTGAAAAGATGAATTAAAATTCATACGCACCAGCTATTCCTAGCTACACGTAGCTCAGTAATGTGATTTGAAGCAAGTATATGCTTTTTTTATGAAAGAGCCATTGTTTTGTGAAATAAGTATTAATTGCAGTTACAAAGGCAAAATCTTACATGTGACCCAAACACTACTTCGCATTATTTGTGGCTATCTGATGCTACATTGTTTTCCATTCGCCTTACCTGAGGGTGTCTTTAACCCCATGCTGCCTCACTAACTATCTTTGGACAGCATAAGTGTATATAATAATGCCTTGGAGGAACTCAATCCACTCACGTAGTGTCTATATTGTGTCTGTTTATCTTCTGCAGTACTGGTATGAAGGTAATGAGATGGGGGACCTGCCTGTGGATTTCTCCATCGTGTGGGACGGAGACTTTCCCATCGACAAGCCCTCTGCTCTGAAAGGTACGTTCCGCTGTTTCATAACCTGTACGCAAGAATTAATCTGACATCTCTACAGCAGCAGGTCAGAGCTGCTGCCTTTCATAACAACATAATTAATAGATAAAGGCCAGCAAATTGTCCTGATATCAGAAAATAAAAGACAAGATGGAGGCAACAATCACCACAACACGGCGTGGTTTTTTCTTTTTTTTTTTTGATGTTCAATGGTTGCCCCCACTTATTAGCATTAAATATATATATATATATTGTTTATTTTTGTATGGTTTGCTTACTCATGACTTAAAGATGTGCAAACCCGATTGTAATTTTTATTTTTTTTTGCTCTGCCGCAGGCTGCCTTTATACGATTGTTGTCATTTCCATTGTAGCCTATAAATAATTAATTGCAACATTGCTATCCATAACAAAAAGTCAGGGTGATTAATTAAGGTAAGCAAATGCTAAATTTAATAGTTATAACAATAAAGCTGAACAAGCTCAGGCTTGGCAGATTGCTAATAAAATTTAACATCCCATTAAAACACTGAATTTTGATAGTGAAGTAATCAAAGCTTCCTATTAGCATGAGGAGATTTCAGGATTTACTAATGCTAAACTCGCTGCCTTTGGCCAGGTTTAAACATCCGTACCTGCGTCCTTAGATGTGCCGTGGTCACACTGGAGAAGAAGAAGCAGGTCAATGGGTACTTTCTACCGGATTCTAAATCAGCAATTCGGTGCCATTAGGTATTAAGAAAAAAAGATGAGCATAGATATCGCATATTAAAAGAGAATACGCAGTAAGGCCAAAAGTATGCGGACACCTGACCATCATTCTATTTGCGCTTTGTTGTCCATATTTAGTCCCTTTTGCTGTTATAATAACCGCCACTCTTCTGCGAAGCATTTCTGCTAGATTTTGGAGGTTGGCTGTGCGGATTCGTGTCCATTCAGCTACAAAAGGTCAGGCGCTGATGTTGGACGAGGTGGCCTGGGGTGCAGTCGGTGTTCCGTACATGACACTCGAGTTCTTCCACTCCAACCGTGGCTGACCTTGTCTTCATTGAGGTTTGGACCTCTTAGCGTCAGTGAAGGGAAATTGTAACACTACAGTGTTCAAAGACAATCGTATGCGTGCAAATTTGTGGCAACATTTTGTTGAATGTGATGGTCAGGGGTGCACATACTTTTGGCCATGTCTTTGAAACTACCCTGATATTGTAGCTAGCTAACTGTCATGAACTGTTGTTAGTTTCATACATGTAATTATATTGTATAATTCAGTATAAACTATAGTTACATGTGAGTTCTTGATCTTTCTCCCTCTTCCTTATTGTGACACTTTCTGGATTCTTTGTTATAATGACATCACATCACCGTAGCAATGACAGTCTGATTAAAGAATAAGATTGACGGTATTACGCTGAAACTCTCGATTAAACCCGTCGAGGTTTACGGGTTACAACATTTTCCAGGTACACAAAAGGACACACCTCGTCATTCCAACCAATCAGTGTTCACTTGAAGCATCATAAATACACACAGCATGTTGCTAGGATGTTGTCGGGCAGTTAGTGCGCATGTGTGTGATTATGATAACCGTAACCAACCCCCCACATCTTTTACTCACTGGGCTGAACGGTGTCCAGATCATGGCTGTGTTTACTGCTCAAGCTTACATTGAAGGTTTTAAGCCCCCTAGTGGTAGAACGTGAGGATGACGAAAAAATATAAATAGATAAACAGATTTAAAAAAAAAAAAAAAAAAGGAGTGTCTTCTCTTCTTTGTGTTCATAGTTTCATAGTTTATTCAGTGCATTAGCCTGCTTCAGCGGACAGAACTGACTTTTTCCATCTATTCCGTCTGATATGGACATGTTCCCATCTAGGCGAGCATATTTTATTAATAGATTACCTCAGCGTCTATTTTTGTTTCATGGCTTCATTTTGTGGCCGGTACAAAAAAGTGTCCTTTGTCCCCGCTGTGTCATGTACAAATTATATTCCCGAGTGAAATGGAAAATGAGAACGGACTGATTTGCTGGAGCTTTTGATCTTTTGTGTAGAGAGAGATAGTAGAAATTCAAACACCCCAAATTTGACTATGCTATGAAAAAAAAAAAAACCCAGAAGGTTTAACATTTGTGCCATCTGTTTCCAACAAAGATGTCTATGGCACTATAAATAGCATGTAGCTCAAATACAACATTAATTCAAAACAAATTCTGTGATCGGGGTAGACAAATCATATATTTAATAAAAACACTCATCGCTAGGCAGACATATTGCAGACATACTGCTAAAGCTACAGCTGTGAGTACGAACAACAGCCATGTCTGTTGTTTACATTCATTATGATAATGTCAGGTGTTTTCTTACATGTGAATGAGACATGATGTAGCTGGAAATGACAACGACGCACTACGATCCTCTCCCCAGAGCTCTCTCTCGTGGGCTCGTCCTCGGCAGTAGTCAGGCGTCTCGCGTTCATGTGTTTTGGAGAGAGGGCTGAAGGGAAGGGGTGGGATTTTTCCGTTCCCTTTTCCAAAATGACCTACCCTAGTGTTTTTGCTAGCATAACATAATAACTTTTAATGAGCTAGTTGGCTAAGCTTTAATACAGACTATGAGAAATGAATGAGCTTATGTTCAATTAAATATTCAATTAAATTCAAAATAACGTCTCCTTATCCTGGGCCTGTGATAGTGATTGGTCCATTCCTATGCAATAACAAGTTGTGCTGTTAATCTAATATTACATCAATGAAAAATAAGAATTGGTCCATGTTTCAACAATCCAGCTTTAAGTCCGGAAGTTCACATTAACAGCCAATCAAGGCCTAGATGTTAAATTTATATTATTGAAGTTTGGAGTCCATTTTTGCTCACATTTAGAACCGTTTCATTCTATAACATCGAATCCAGCTTAGTTTTATACAGTTCTCATATATCAGACTTCTCATTAAGCACACTTTTGATGTTCTCAGTAATATTTTCAGCAGAAACTCAATACACACCGTTACGTTACACACCGTGACTTTGACGTTTGACACCAGATTTAGTAAACAGACTGAGTTCTGCTGAGATTTGATTGATCACAAGTTAAAGATTCAGAGAGAGGAAAACAGAAAACAAATGAAGTATGAAAATCTGAATTCCTCCTACGGTTCTTCTGATGGAGGTGATTTTGTGTGTGTGTGTGTGTGTGTGTGTATGTGGTAGTAGTAGGGACTGGTGTGTCCAGCATCCATCCTGCTCCCTGGCCTCATCCAATCAATACACACCAACTCAACCACCTGCACTTACCCCAGCATGGCTGCTTATTGCAATTACCCAGAGAGCAAGGGCCTACGTATGTGTGTGTGTGTGAGGCAGAGCAGCCAGCTGAGTACAGTAAATGCAGGCGTGGGCTTTGCCTTGGCTGCTTTCACCCTTACAGTTCAATTATCGACTCAGTGCGAGCTGCTGGCTCCACTCCCACTGCTGACCTGCCTTCATCCAGCCAGAAGAGTGCAACACTTTATCCCTCCCTCCCTCCTCTCTCTCACTCTCTCGGTGTGTGTGTGTGTGTGTGTGTGATGGTGTTGCTGGATGTGCTCTCCACACAGCTCTCCTGTATAAGTGTGAGGCTCAGAGGGACAGCTGCGGTCTGTGTCTGAAGGCAAACAGCATGTTCGAGTGTGGCTGGTGTTTGGCAGATAAGCGCTGTCTCCTGAAGCAGCACTGCCCTTCAGCCGAACACAACTGGATGCACCAGGGCCGCCGCAACGTGCGCTGCAGCCATCCCCACATTGCCAAGGTAACACACATACACACAAAAACACACAGAACTACATGTACCCATATCCGCTTTAATATAGAAACAGTCCCTGTGTTCACAGCAAAGCACCTGACATTCACTAATATTCGCTAAAAGCTAGAAAGCAAAACAAGTGGGCGGGGCCAAACAGGTAAGCTTTAAAATAATTAGTGACGTAAAAGTCACAATAGTAAGTTTTCTATCATTTGTACATTTCTGTTAAAGGTGCTGCTTATGTTTCATCTTCAAGCTGACAAGCATTTTAAGTAAAAAAAAAAAAAAAAAAAAAAAGGTATATTCACTTGCTGATGATGTCACTAACACTGCCGTAGTAACGGTTTGGAAACAGGAAGTGGAATTGTACGTCGCGAACGCAGACGTGAGGAGTGATACGCGCAGCGAGACGTTTCAGTGTGGTTATAGGAAACGTATGCATTCTGGGAACACTGGTCGTCCAATCAAATGCGTGGACTGGAACTAACTGTTGAATAATAGCATGTGATTCGGACACACACTTTTTCTGTCCAAGTGTGATGCATGATTATACTATGATGCTGCACTCAGCAATCTGCAGTATTTCTAGCTCCACCCGTATGTTTTTGTTCAATGTTTCTTAAATGTTGAACAAAAAGTCTGATTTTGTGTGTGTGTGTGTGTGTGTGTGTGTGTGCAGATCCAGCCCTTGACTGGTCCTAAAGAGGGGGGCACGCGGGTGACGATCGAGGGTGAGAACCTGGGGCTGCAGGTGAAAGACATCACACACGTGCGTGTGGCCAGCGTGCGCTGTAACACTGTGGCACAGGAATACGTCAGCGCCGAGAGGTGACGCGCGCACACACACACACACACGCACACACATCAAACACAGCTACCGGTCTCCTCACATCAGGAGTTTATAACAGCTGTCAGTGCGGTGCCGTCTGCAATCACCTGCTAATGAAACGCGTGTAGTCTGGATGAGACGTTAGATAACGTGTGTATGAAATGAGATGCTCAACATTCACTTAAATATTAGTTCGAGTACAAATAACACACATAAGGAAGTGTTAAGATAATACTACATCAGAAATGGAACAATCCGAGGTTCTGTTCCTGTGTTGTTTTGCAAGATTTGGTGATTGTTTGTGTGTGTGTGTGTGTGTGTGTGTGTGTGTTTGTCAGGATCGTGTGTGACATGGAGGAGTCTCTCATGGCGAGTCCCCCGGGCGGTCCAGTGGAGCTGTGTATCGGAGACTGCAGTGCTGATTATCGTACTCAGTCATCTCAGACGTATGCGTTCGTGGTACGTAAGATTTCCGTCGTCTCTCCCAGCCGTTTTTATTTATTTATTTATTTTTGCGTCGTTCAGGTGCACATGATTTATTTAGCATTCCGAAGTGCATTATATTGTTTAGTTACAAACATCAGTGGCTGTCAGAATGTTTGTCAGTGTTTGAATGTTCACGTATTCACATCGGGATGCTATTTTAATAGCACTTTTTAGTTTGAATTTAAAATCACTTCATATGTAAATGATAAGGTTAAGGACAAACTGTAATAAAGCACACGATGTGCTACTTACCGTCGCTTGTATTGATGTGCACTTTGACTTGAATTTCTGGCCAAATGACCCTGATGTAGGAAAATCGTTCTGAACAAATCCACATCATTAATAGCCTGCTTTATTTTTATGACCTACAGATTTGTTTTCAAATCTGTATCCTGTCTAACCAGATAGTGCTTTTCAGCATTATTGCTGGCTTTTTCTACAAGCGAGTCTAAAACGGAATTTTATGGCCCATTTAGAGCGCTGTTTTACATTACACCCTGTCTATCAGGCATATGTAGTGAATTTCAGAAATCGAGAAAACGATTCCCGCATTAAGACGGCGGAGTTTCCCACAGATAGCAGAAATGTAAAATCTGCCATTCATAAATATCAGTGCAAAATGAAGTTATTATTAGTTAATGAAAATCTTGTAAGTCATTCACATGTGACTTTGACAGCCTTAAATCAGTGTTCACGTGTCATGGTATGTCCTCACCTCAAGTAATGCTTTATTTATGCGAGTCAGAGATACCTGCCCCAGTCAGCCAATAAGGATCCCCTCCCTGGGGCTGAAGGCCAATCGGATTGCGCAGAATCAATAGGATTCCTGCTTCCTTAATCTGTTAGCCAATCAGGTCTCCCGTAGAGCTCCTGCGACTGAGCAGCTGAGTCGGAAGAAACATAGAAGTAATGTAGAGAGAGGCAGGATAAACCACACACACACACACACACACACACACACACACACACACACACCATGCTGAGGTTTAAGTGCTGCCTTGCATGATTGGGCCGTTTAATCTATTAGTCCAAGCCTGGAAGCAGCACAGAAGCAAACACACGCACCCTGTCTCTCCCAGGGAATATAACGTAAAATATAAAACATTTCCATGATATTAGATTGCAGATTAGATATATAATAATGCTATTCCGGTCTATTCTATTATTTTATATTCTGTGCCAATAATGCGGCAAATATGAGAAAAGTTGGCAGGAAGTACCAACAAATGAAATAATAAATATAACTTTTTCATGCAGTATGCCAGCAATACGTCTGGCCTGACTAACGCTTTGACTGCACTCTACCTCAGCTTTCAAAAAAACAAAACACTTTGCTACTATGGAAGTAATTGTAAGCCTCTGTGCTTTTCACCATCTAAAGCTTCTGAGAAAACGGAGTAGTTTACGGTGTCAACACAGCTGACCTCCAGCCACCGCTTCAAATCATCTATCTGGTCAGTTTAGATAGATGAGGAAAACCGATAAGGCGGAAGTTCTTATCAACTTAAAAGCTCACCACCATGTTACGCTAAACTATTTACACTAAAACAGACTGTTAGGTCAACTGTATACCGCAGATAGTTTGATGTAAACACTCCAAACCGGCAGCCGTTATTAATGCACTATGAATCATGGGAAAAATCTTCGATCGGGAATTCAGTGGATCAGGAAGAGAAACACTTTGAGATGTGCTCTTATAGGAAAACAATCAACGACGATCCGCGACTGTTGTGACGGAGCTCGACTCAAAGCCAGAATTGATTATTTTCCCGAGCGCATCGCAGTGATTTATTCCTCAACAGTTACAAATTTTTGTTTATTTATGAATGATACAGTGTACGTGTTACCTGTTTACAGTTACACTGAATGTTGTGGAATGTCAACGTGACACGATAGTTCCTGTTTTCACGTACATTAGGCCTGTACATTTCATCACTGAGCACTGACATATTCATGCTCATAACCCATGCAGTCAACACACACACACACACACACACACACACACACAAACACAAACAGTTGGCTGACTCTTGAGGGTTTTAATGAATAGCAGAGACTCATTCAGAAGGCTGTACTGAGCGCAGAACTACAGCCAGGCAACTAATTAAGGACAAATGTACATGCCTGTAGGCGCACACACACACGCGCGCGCGCACACACTCCGCAATCACAAAACAGATGATCTAAACACACAACATGGGAGCAGCCAGAATGTTTTCATTACAGAAATTAGCCGGACCGGCGTTACAGATATATGAACCGTGTGTGTGTTGTATGTTTGCGTGTGCACTCGGGCTCGAAATCAATTTCACTCTTCAAATACTGTTTGACTTTTCAAAATATTAACCTATTTTCCGACACACACAAATCTGCATTCGATTGCTTAAGAGTCCTTGTCGTTGCCTGATGTAAGTTTGTATATCAAGATCGAACTTTTTAGCTAAAAAATGCTCATGATTACTGTATTTTTCCATGTTTTCTCTAATTATGTATTGTTATTAGTCATAAAAAGTGTCGTATAACTGATACTACATGTAAGTACAGTAACGTGCATGTTTGAGGCACTCTTACTAAATGTTGCTGAATCTCAAATGGAGCTCTCTTTAGCATGAAGTGCACTACATAGAGGACACTACTGGACTGGGACACCCTATGTAGTGAGCATATATAGTGAATCAAGAAGTCATCATTTTTGAAATATTACCTTAAAAGAAATCTACTTCTGTATGAAGATTAAATTCATCAAAAAAATGTAACTAAATGTTACATACGTAACAGAAATTATGTTCTGGCCTACATGGCTTAAGAAAGTGACCGAGTTTTGTGATTTACACAATACAATTTAGCTCTAGCTCTAATGTTAGTTAAGTTCTAATGCTAAAATATTTAACACCTTTAAATATTTGAAGTAACTATTATTCAAATCCGCTTGTGATGACTAAAGAACCCCCGACAAGGTTACATGAATTTATTTGCAGTGTCAGGACCTGTGTGTGTTTGTCGACAGACGCCCAGTTTCAGTCGTGTGCAGCCGGATAAAGGACCCGTGTCAGGAGGGACCAGGCTGACCGTCTCCGGCCGGCATCTGGACGCAGGAAGCGCCGTCACCGTGTTCCTGGCTCAGGAGCCGTGCGTGTATGTCAGGTGAGGAGCTCATCCAGGGGGATCGGCTACACTGCTCATCCTGCAGTCTGTTTACAGCCGGTACACACTCCGCTCACACTCTCCGAGCTCACTGCTGCGTGTCATGATGAGACAAATACACGGTACGAGACCAAACAGCAAAAAGAAGTCCACACTGATACTGCTGTATGTCAGTCAGAGTAAATGTCATAGCAGGGCTAAACACGGGGGCGCCGCTGCGTGGCTGGATGTAATCACACACTGCCCTGCATGAGTGGACTCGTCCTGCTGCGGTTCAGGACATCAGTCAGAGACAAAGAGTTTGTTCAGCATGGTAAAAAAAAAAAAAACCTTATTGAGCGCTGAATACTAAATCATACAGTGCTGTAACGCACTATAACTACATCGGCTAAAAATAAAACGTACACCGTTTGCCCTTCAAATCCAAGTAATTCAGATCATAATGGTTAAAGTTTGAACTGAATAATACATTTTTACTAAGTTCCAGTCTTTTAAGGCAAGTGTAGATGATTTAGCACAATGCTAAACTTGTAGCCTTAAGCTTATATGTTAGCGAACTTCTGCAGTGTAGCTCCAGTACAAAACTAAACATTGGAGACTGAACTCGGCTGATCTTGGCTGATCTACTCCGTTTGGTGTGAAAGAAAAGGGTATTTTTTTAAACGCCTGACTGTAATGTGTGTAATCAGCTAGAAGCAAGTTATGGTCTGTATATCGCATTGGATAGATGATACACTGGACATATGAAGCATAATAACTCAATATAACACCATTTAGCATGCAGTGAAATATGATGCAATACAGCATAAATCAATATTGTGCTAACAGCTTTAATTCTGAAAAAGGCTTTGAGGAGTCGTGGCTCTATTTCTGAAGGACGGACAGGCACAAAGGCCACACCTCCTTTATTGATACGTACAGGCACAAAGCCACACCTCCTTTATTGATACGGACAGGCACAAAGCCACACCTCCTTTATTGATACGGACAGGCACAAAGCCACACCTCTTTTTTACTAGGACTGAAAGCCACAAAGGCCACACCTTCTGTAATCATACTGACAGGAGCAAAGGCCGCACCTCTTTCACTGATACTGATTATCACAAAGGCCACACCTCCTTCACTGATACTGACAGGCACAAAGGCCACGCCTCTTTCACTGATACTGACAGGCACAAAGGCCACACCTCTTTCACTGATACTGACAGGCACAAAGGCCGCGCCTTCTTCACTGATACTGACAAGCACAAAGGCCGCGTCTTCTTCACTAATACTGACAGGCACAAAGGCCATGCCTCCTTCACTGATACTGACATTCACAAAGGCCGCGTCTTCTTCACTGTTACTGACAGGCACAAAGGCCACGCCTCCTTCACTGATACTGACAGGCACAAAGGCCGCGCCTCTTTCACTGATACTGACAGGCACAAAGGCCACACCTCCTTCACTGCTACTGACAGGCACAAAGGCCGCGCCTCTTTCACTGATACTGACAGGCAAAAAGGCCACGCCTCTTTCACTGATACTGACAGGCACAAAGGCCACACCTCCTTTATTGATGCTGACAGGCACAAAGGCCACACCTCCTTTATTGATGCTGACAGGCACAAAGGCCACACCTCCTTTATTAATATTGACACAGGCATAAGATAAGATAAGGATATTGTAAATACTGAGACCAATGCTCTAATTAAATCAGATCAGTTCAACACCTTGCATGTGGAAAATATGCATAACTTATGAAATCCTTGTGTTCCCTCAAACAGGAGAACAATGCACGAGATTGTGTGTGTGACCCCAGCCTCTGCATTGGGTACAGGAGCCTCGTCCATAAAGCTGTTCATAGATAAAGCAGAAATCAACAGCGACCTGCGTTACATCTACACCGAGGATCCCAGTATCGTCAGCATTGAACCCAACTGGAGCATCATCAAGTGAGAACTCACTTAAACACTTACACATCCTGTACATACATACATGCATTGAGAATGTGAAATCTGAGGAGCAGATGAGCAACAGCTTCCGTCTCGTCTCTGCAGCGGCAGCACGCCTCTGACTGTGACTGGAACACACCTGCTCACCATCCAGGAGCCCAAAGTCAGGGCCAAATACGGCGGAGTGGAGACCACGAACGTAAGCACACACCCTCCAGCTATTTCTGTTACAGGAAAACCACCGAAACGACCTTCTGGGTTTTTGAGGCTAATTATCACTAACCTTCCATGTGTTTTACATTTATTGAAGACCTGGAGGGCAAAAAGAAGGAGAGAGCAGCTTTTAATTTCATGTAAGAAAATGAATATGGCTGAAAATAGAGGCAGGAGAGATTCTCACGATTCCAGATGTTAGATCGTGAACCGTAATGAAGCATGTCTAGGAGCAGTCATTCAAAGCGACTGTTTCTTGGTGGTGGATAGTGGATAGTGAATTTTAATTTTATGTAGTAAAATGGTCAGTTGCTTCTAGTTGTATTAACAGGATACATAAAAAAGCCATAAATTATCTTTCTGGTTCTCCTCCAGGTGTGTACGGTGGTAAACGACTCCACCATGACCTGCCTCGCTCCTCCTGTTGTCTACACAAAGCGCCAGGCGCCCGAGAGTGGACTCCATCCGGACGAGTTCGGCTTCATCCTGGACCACGTGTCCTCCCTCCTCGTCCTCAACGGCACTCCTTTTACATATTATCCCAACCCGACCTTCGAACCGCTCGGGAATGCTGGGATACTGGAGGTCAAGCCTGGATCTCCTATAATCCTCAAGGTAGCCTTTCGTTTCTGATTCCTGGTTTCCCATCTTACAACCAAGTGTAATAGGACTTAACAAGAATACATACGCCATTTTCTTCAGGGAAAAAACCTGATTCCTCCCGCCCCCGGGAACACCCGTCTGAATTACTCCGTGATGATTGGAGAAACCCCGTGTCTGTTAACCGTCTCCGAGTCTCAGCTGCTCTGCGATTCGCCAGACCTCACCGGAGAGCATCGCGTTATGGTGAGTTGTAAAGACGCAATGCGCAACGTCTGCAATATCGTCTGAATTTATGACCGTGCTTTTATTTCACGGTGTTCACTAATAAACGCGGCAGAAAATGGATGTGTGGCTGCAAGCAGGCAGAATCGCTGAATGTTTGATTTGCATGAGCGCAGAACACCATATATCTCACTTAATCAAATCCTATAACAGCGCCGGACGTCGTGGCATTTTGTACGTTTGGAATTTCTTTATGCTAATCCACCGCACGTAAAGGTCGCCCTCGTCGCGCGTTAAGTATTTATTATGATTAGGGAGACGTGCTGATACAAGCACTTTCCCCCCCCATAATATTTGAGCCACATGACGAGTCCCTTCAAAATATGACATGCAGAGAGGACGAGACGAGATGTGTGAGCGAGATGGAGAGAAAGAGAGGGAGGGAAAGAGGAGTGACGGAAGGAATCGTGCTCAAAAGGGACCCCAAATCGCATCTCTCGTTTGATGATGCGTTTTCTTGTTGAACGTAAATATTTGTCAGAATGCTGTCAGGTATCCCTATAATTACAGTCCCAGGCATTCAGTGTCATTAAAATGGATCAGTTCCACCCAGCGCCGTCGTCCCCGCCCCTTTCTTTCTTCACCACAGCTCTCAGATTCCATCTGCCCGACTAATTCAGCACAGCATCCAACTCCCTCGGGATCGATGAGAGGAGTCACGAGCCGGGTGCAAATCAAAGAGGAGATTACGATCCAGTGAGATATCGGAGGTTCTTCTGAGTCACAGCTCGTCTCTATCACCCTCTCTCTCTCTGTCTCCTTCTCTCTCTCTCTGTCTCTCTTGCGTTCTCTGTCTCTTTCTCTGTTATTGCCAGGAAGAAAGATAAGGGGGGAAAAAAGGAGGAGCAAGAATGATAGAGAGCGTAATAGTGCGCAGAAATCAGTCGTCTAATGACCTGACACATATCGACAGCTCTCTGGGCTTCCCTTTGTTCTTCGCTTTTCCCCTGCCTCCATAATTCATGCAGCCACGCAGCGCCCAGGCAGCACCGGAAAGGTGAAAGTCGTTAGGAAAGCCAACAGGACGCCGTGTGTAATTGACGTGTAACCACGGAAAGGCTAAGTTCCGTATAACCGCTCCACAGTCGGCCTCCGTTTCTTAGCAGCGCTCTAGCACTTTCCGGTCGGAGCTTCATTATAGTCCCACCTGCGCCACTGTGGCTTTTCATGAAGTCATGTGATTGGCATGTGAGTGGTGCGCTGTATCCAACTGGGGGCCGGTTATATTCTCAAAGATCAGGCTTTCTTGGCAAAAGTTTAAATTAGGCATTAGAAATTTCTACTTTGCCATTATAATAGGCCAAAAAAGGAAACAGTAGCGGGAGAGTGGAAAACTAATATTTTATCCAATTTGCTTTTATAGCAGCAAAACTAAAGCCATGTTCAAAATTGAGTCGCTCATGTTGTTGCCATGGTGACTGAGTCATGCCTAACCCCTGACATCACTGGTCTTGATGATCTTGATCTGGGTCATTTTGGCTGCAATACAATGCATCAGGTTAAGAGCTAAACAATTAGTTATATCATCAGGGATGGGAGTTTACTAAAGAGCGATGAAAATCATAGCAACACCTGAGATCCGGCTAATATAGATAGTTACAGATTCATCACTCTCTTGAAGCGGTTCCACTTCTGATGGAGAAACATTCGACATAGAGGGGCAAACTGAAAAATACTTTAGGGAGAACATACAGGATGTTATGCTGTATAGTCAAATTTCTCAGTGTCTATAACCTAGACATTAGCATACACGACAAAAATATGCAAGCTAAGAAATTTAAACATGATTTTGTTGCTTTTAGCTTTTTATTGGTTGTGTAGCCAATCAAAAGAAGCCTGGAGTGCTGATTCGCAATTGTATTTATCCATTCATCCATTATCTATACCGCTTTATCCGTCTGGGTCGCAGGGAAGCTGGAGCCAATCCCAGCATCTTGGGGCGAGAGG
>JAQMYM010000039.1:3905966-3917985 GCA_030014255.1 Parauchenoglanis ngamensis | reverse complement strand
ATCTGATGATGTTTTAGGTCATATTTATGCAGAAATATAGAAAATTCTAAAGGGTTTACAAACTTTCAAGCACAACTGTAGCTACATATATAAATCTATCTATAATCTATAAAATTCTGAAAAAAGCACAAATAATCAAACATGATATTATACTTATACAATATTTACCAATTACAGCTCCAAACACTCTAAGAATCTGACTGGGACTTAATACGTATATCTGTTTAAATTTGAGCTGTCAGTTTCATATGTCCATTACCAAATGTACCAAACATTCGCAAAGCTGTCCATATGGGCAGGACAAGTGAAGAGAACACTGTCACCAAATTGAATTGTCCAATAAATTATTATTTTTTTCTCTGCAAAACCCACCCACCCATTCATTCAATGACTCCCAATGAAGCTGTTTAAAGCCATGTGGTCGTATGAGTGTTAACCTTTGCTCCTTTGAAAACACAGTACATTTGAATATCCCAGTGAAGCTGTGCATCACTAGAGTTTATGGGCATCAAATGATTTTTTCATGCAGTCTGTATTGTCCATATATAGGTTTGTCCTATATATATACTGTCCTATATACATTTGCAGTAATCAATGAACAGTATGAATAACTGCAGCCTTAGATATTTGATCCACTAAAATATTGAATTTCACCAAGAGTGACAAATAATAGAGATGCATTTGTATGTTTAATACATAGACATTTCATTGCCACATTGCATATTTTTGCCATTGATCAATAACATTTAACACATTGTGAACCTGCCAAACTTTACACATTTTAACAGTGGGTTACACAGCTATGAGTTATCACTAAAAATATGCCAAAAGTGTCTTTTCTCAGTTGACATATAAATCTGGAATGATTGACAGTTACTTATGTGCTTCAAACTTATTAACTGATACCCCATGAAAACTGTACATTTTCATGCAAAAGAGGCACATTTTTCACCAAAACAATCGACAAAGAAAATTATTTGGTAAAATTATACATTATTCTAGGTGTGGCAGATCTTTTTTCAGGTCCTCTAACTGAAAGTATTCATTAAAAAATGAAGTCTAATTCAATTCTGAGGAAACTGTATCCACATGTGATTTAAATGCAGTCATGGTACCCTGTAGTATACCAAATGAAAATTCTCCAACACTGCATACTATACTGTGTGCTACTAAGAAGAATATTATACGGTACTACACAGTATGTAAGGGATAATGTAAAATGAGCTCGTCATTATTGCAAAATAAAGCCTGATAGGGTAATGCAGGACCCAACGCAAAGCAGAAGGGTCTTGATTCCTCCACGAAAGGGTTTATTTTGCAATAATGACCAGCTTGTTGTACATTATCCTGCTTCCTACATGAGAACGTAATAAAGAAATCAATAATTTCACACAAAATATGGATCTAAAAGTGATTTTATTGATGTAAAGATGGTTTTTATTGCTTCCGCTAATGACATGGTTCATAGCAACAGTCAGTTATACATAGCAACAGTTTGTTATACAGAAATAACAGACCATGGAATTCCATAAGTGATCAATCAGAATCGAATTTAGAATTTTTAAAACATGTTCCCTAATTTAGTTGTGCCCAATTTCCACCTATCAGACAGCTCTCCCCTGTCACACGACAACTACCAATCATGCTTCCTCCAAGGTGTGTGAAGCCAGCCAACCTCATCTTTTCAAACTGCTGCACATGCAATGCCGGGGGGTGTAACACACTCTGAGGACAGCACTATCTGCCCCCTCCTATATGCATGAGCTCGCAGACGCCCATGATTGTCTACTCTTGCTGTGACTGACAGGAGAGAGATGTTATCCCTCCCTCCCTCCCTCCCTGGCATACAATTTTATGGACATCTAGTCCAGCTAGCCAACATTAGCCCTGTTTGTAATAGTCAGTTAAGATGCTTTTCCTTTTCCATTCCCCTTTGTTATTAACAGTTGTAAACCTTTGCATTTCATTATTGAGGTATTTTACATGCAAAGCAAACAGCATGCATCCTCTGAGAAGAGTGTTCATTGGTTACATGTTTTGTGCATGAATGCTAGGTGTAATTACTCCTGCTGTTTGTGTTTAGAATGTTATAGGCTATAATGTGGCTATGGTGCCATTATTGGCTGGGTTTCAACATCAGTGGCTTTTTATTAATGTAATTTAATCCCCAATGGAGACATATACTCCTCTTCTCTCTTTGGGTGCACTTCTGAAATATTTTAATTCCACTCCTACAAATCCTGGTTTGTTTTGCACCTTAACAACATCTAAGCTGTTGGGAAGGATTTCCACTAGATGTGGCTGTGGGAATTTCTGCCCATTCAGCCATTAGGGCATTAGTGAGGTTAGGTACTGATAATGGTTGAGGAGGCCTGGTGCATAATGAGTGTTCCAGTTCATCCCTAAGGTGTTCAGTGGGTTAACCCTAGGTCAGCGCTTTTTGCAGGTCTCTCAAGTTCTTCCACTCCACACTTAGCAAACCATGTTTCATTGACCTCACTTTGTGCACAGGGCAATGTCATGCTGGAACAGTTTTTAGCCAGGTCCTTAATTCTAGTGAAGGGAAATCTTAAAGCTTCAAAATACAAAGACATTCTAGACACTTTTGTGCTTTTAACTTTGTGGAACACTTTGCAGCATAGAGGTAAGATGTTACCTATACCCCCATACTTTAGGCCATGAAGTGTATCTCTTTTTGTATGCAAAGGTGAAGCTCAGGTGGTTTATTGATGTAGAGAGTTATGGTCTACCAGGATGTTTTTATACTACTGGCCAAAAGGACTAAACAGAGATTGAGTCAAGAAAGAGAAGTATGTGTGTGTGTGTGTGTGTGTGCGTGTGCGTGTGCGCGTGCGCGTACGCGTGCGTGTGAGTGCGTGTGTGTGCGTGCGTGTGTGTGTGTGTGTGTGTGTGTGTGTGTGTGTGTGTGTTTGTGTGTATGTGTAACTGAGAGAAAAAGAACAAAGAGTTTACCATGTCAAGTAAAAGTTAAAAGATCTGGATTATGACTGCATCAATTTGAACAAAGTATCTATTGTACAAAAATATTCAGAAAGAGTGAAATTGTCAAAGGTGCACAATATTGCACAATATTAGCTCAACATTTTCCAATGTTGGAAACATATTTTTCCATATGTTTGGCTAACATATTAGCCCAACAGCTTCCTCACGACCCCGATGGATAAAGCGGTATAGATAATGGATGGATGGATGGATGGATGTCATATCTAGACCTGTCCCTGCAGATAAAAGTGGCATTGATTACAATAAACAGTGGTTTTAAAACATTTATGTGCTCCTGTTAAAATTGCATGTTTTTGTGATGCAAAAAATGAAATCAATATAAGGAATGATTGGGGACCGTTCTTTAAGACAGCTCTCTTGCCAAGTCAAGATTTACTAAGTTAGCAAATTCATACCCAAAATGACTGAGTGTTGTATTAAAAGCAAACAGTACTTTTATAAAGTATTAGTTAAGGGTTATGCACATAACCATGCTAACAGGCTACTTGTGACTTGCTATAAAATAACTTGTTTCCACCTTTGGTATCAATACATACACTACTATTTGCCTTTTCTCTGGATGACATTAATTATTTTCTCAATATTCAGTGCCATCCTGAATAGTATGGGTCTTTTTTAAATTTGGCTTCTCTTAATGTTTCTTCTTCATCTCAGAGTCCTCTTTCCCAGATATTCCAGACCCATCTTTGCCTGCAGCAATAGCAGCAATAAATGTGCATCAGCATGAGAAAAATGCAAGCTACAAATCAAGCTCTGTTGAAGAGCCTTCTAACCACTTCCTCCTCCAGTCCACTCACTTTTTCCTCCTTCATCCCACTCATCCAAGCCAAGACAACATGCCAGAATAACTCAGAGGCATACCTAGACATGGTTGAAGGCATGGCCTCAGCATGTAGCTGACCGAAAGATGAGTGGGGCTTTTGCATTCAAGTGATGTTGATTGAGGAAGCCCAGCTGCTGGCCCATAGTCTGCCACCCAAGAGCCAGCTGAACAACCCAGCAATGAGGAGAGCAGTTCTGGACTGGTGCACCTGCAGCTGGCATAAGTGCTTGCCAAGCAGGCACCAGTAGACACACCAGCTGATGGAACGGTGAGAAGATATGTGTATTGCAGACATGCAATTTTGTGTCCCCGTGTTTCCCTCAAGCCTTTCAAAATTGTCTTTCTCTTCTGACCTCCATTTTCCATAGATGAGAATGGCCACATGTAAAGATGCTAGTTATTCCCCTCATTTCAAACCCAGTAATTTTGGGAACCAAAAGTTTAGGGGTTGTTTGATTAGCTGTGGAATGACTCAGTCAAGATATGTGTTCTGTGTGGCTTTGGCAGTGCACACACTTCCAGGTACATAATGTGAATGTGACCAGGAGGAAATGAGTGAGGGACAGCATGTTCTCCATTTAGAGGAGACATATTCCCTCCATCTGTCCGCATTCCCCTCATGGACTAACTTCTGAAGCAGTTGTGTGGGGATACTTTGAAGAATGCTTTTGATCAGGTTGCTATGATTTATGAGTGAAATGTTCAAGCAAAGGTTGTTCCTTTTCCCACTTTTCAATTATTAATGACAAGCTATAGACTTCAGTAAAACCAAAAGAAAAATGTCACTTAATGTTTGGTCTCAAAATGCTTTTAAGCATTGATTATTAGAACTCCATGGCTAGGAACCTGCAAGTAGATAAAATACTGCACCATTTAAAGGACCATTTCTACTGGCTGCAGAAATGTACATTAATACTCGAAGCATCCAAGCTGCCCACCCACTTTCTTATATGACAAGATTATGTTATGACTGCTTCTTCTTCTTTCAAGTCTACAGTTTTTTTTGTTTGTTTGTTTGTTTTGTCAGAACATTATATGATCACAGAGCTAGCATCACCAGTCAACTCTGGACTCCATCATTGACCTGTTTATTTGTCTAGGTAACCTGCCACAGAATTCATCTGAGTTGACCATGATCATCAACCCATAAAAATCAGCCAAACTAAAAATAAAATGCATAAATGATGGATTGTGTTTCTACTGTGGCAGCTCAACACATAATATTGGACAATGCCCTACACTTCCAAGCATGGCCCTCCTCTCTTCTGTTAGGGAACTGCTCTCACCCATCACTCAGACACAGTGAGATCCATTCAGGTCTTGCAGTTGAGTCCCATTCTGTTCTGATCCTACAGAGTGGTGATCAAACATTCAGACACCTCCTCTGTTGTTTCAGCATTGTTGGACACCGGAGCCTCCGGGAACTTTATCGACAGAAACCTTGTCAAACAGCTCCAAGTAAAAATCAGCCACTTCCTAGGCAAGTGCAAGCGCTAGTCCCATAAGAGAAGCAACTATAACTCACTACACAAATCACACTGAAAGTCAGGGCCTTGTATTTAGAGTAAATGTCACTTATGCTAAGTTTACCATTGTTAGACCTGATAACTATTTTGTATAATTACATAAAATATATAATTAAATATATAAAATTTATAATTATATAATTAGCAAAACACTGTGAGCACATGTTAACATTTGTTCACCAGTTTATTTCCTGATCAATGTCCCAGGAAATGGCACTGACAAAACATGATTCTGGCAGAATGAGTTCTGTACCATTTTCTCTTGCCTGCTGGATACATTTGTGACAAGAGCATCTACTTTCGTGTTCTAAGAGCTAGGATGATACAAGATTATGAATTGGAATCTGGAAAAGAATGAGGCCCATCAGGCCTGTCTGGGGTTCAGTCACAAATTAGTATTTAGATTTTTGTGACTTTTATGATCAGCATTGATGACAAAGTGTTAATGGCAAAGCCGCTTCCTCTAACCTGTGATGCTGCTCCTCTATCAGCAGCTTCACTGATAATAGTTCTCCGTTCCTAATGTCATTGTTTCATTTCAATGTTTACCACTTCCTGGAGAAGAAAGTAACATGGTTGAGTTTTGGCTTCTCAGTCTGTCTTTGATACAGGACAGCTCCTACTCCAGTTACTGATGCATTTGCTTCTACTATGGATAGTCTGGATGGATCTGGATGTTTCAGAATAGGGGCTGTTATCATCTGTTACAATCCAAGTATTGGTGTAATATGATCACAGATATCCAGTTCACTTCCTAATGGTCGAGCTGTGCCAAAGCTAAAGTCCATAGAACACTGCTTTCTGGAATATCACTATGTTACCCACTCCACAATGACCCTAGTCAGACTGGACTTTACCTCAGACACTCAGGTATGAACCAGGAGATAGAGTGTGGCTCTACAAGAGATTTCAGTCAAAGCTGTAGAAAATTGTCCTTTTTAATGCATCACCCAAACAATGCATCATTCCAATTATGCATACCATTCATCCATCCATTATCTATACCGCTTTATCCATCTGGGTCACAGGGAAGCTGGAGCCAATCCCAGCATCCTGGGGCGAGAAGCGGGGTACACCCTGGGCAGGTCGCCAGTCCACCACAGCCCCAACACAGACAAACAGCCACACACGCTCGCATTCACACCTATGGGCAATTTAGAGTAGCCAGTTGACCAAATCTGCATGTCTTTGGACTGTGGGAGGAAACCCACGCACGCACAGGGAGAACATGCAACTCCACACAGAAAGGCACCCTGAAAGGACCTTCTTGCTGTGAGGCGACAGTGTTAACCACTGCACCACCGTGCCGCCCCGCAATTGTATTTATAATTTTACAAAATGTTTCAGCAATAATTTAAAATGAAATCCAAACTATTCACTTTTTTTTAATAGTAGTTTCTTGTCAGACGCTCCCCCCCATTGAACACAGGGCGTATGACGTGTTTTGGTGCACTTTTCTGACGACAAGCTTCAGGATCATGAAGTTTGCAATCTGAGTGGCTCTGTGGTTGGTCATCTGACATGTCCGTCAAATTGAATAGGCGGGTCTTGGCCATGGTACTTAAAGAAATGTACCAGATTGAGTTAGAGGTCAGTCCTGTGAGACTGTTGTCATGGTAACAAATGACCAAGAAGAAGGAAAAAAACAAGGTGAACATAAAAATAACTTAATGACGCCGTCCCCGGGTCCCTCACATTACCTCATGTCCGGTTGTGGTGTTGGAACTGAACTGAATTTGAAGGAAGTCTTCCAAATCCTTCCTTTAACATCTGGTAGACAATGTAATAAATGACCTCTGCTCAACACGCTAGTTTGCCGTCTGCAGAATGTATTATATAATTGCTATTTGTCATTTGGTAGTGATATATTTTGCCACACAGCCAGCTGAGCTGATTGTTAGCATATCCCCCCTCATGGTGTTTTTAACAGCATCACATAATTTACCATTGATTATAATCCTCAGGGATTCAATTGTTGTGGGGGATTCGAGCTGCATCACAAAAAGCAGTTATTAAGGGAAGCTCTGCTGGTGTGTTATCAATGTGGACTGCATTGCTGCTTTAGCTGCCGTTAAAGAGCACAGGGGTTTTAAAATTCGGGCAAGAAAATATAAGCCGTATCATTCGATTCGGCAACTCGGCAGTTTTCCAACTGAGGCAAACGCAACCAAAATCCTTAGTCACTGAAATATAAAGTTAATGTGAGCAGTTTATAGCTTCATCCCAGTTGATGTGATCTTTCTGAGCGACGAGTGTCCCTCGGTTAATAACGGCACAGATTAGCAACTGGTGGCCACCATAATACTAGTTACCTTGCTAGCAAACTTGGTTTCAGGTTTAAATTGAATAATATCTAAAGTTAGCACACTTGCTAAGTAGCTAGCTGACTATAAAACCAGTATTATGTAAAATACCTTTAAATAAGATTATATTATATAGAAAGGCTATTCCTGTCGTAGGTAAAAATACTTTCAAAACCTAGGTAGCTAGCTCATTAGTGTTATTTGTATAGTGTACTCAGTACAACGCACTATAGTGTAAAATCAACAGGAACTAGCTTGCTAGCAAAATTGGCTCCTACTTTTAATTACACAATATCATAGTTAATCTGATTTTAATTCTTTTGCTTCCTAACAAGGCTGGCTTGCAAAATTGTTATTTAGATAGGATATTAGCTAAAATAAGTTTGTAAATGATCTAGTTTAATCATAGTTTTAACTACACGGTATCATAGTTAGACTGATGTCACGTTGCTAGCTAACTTGGTTTCTAGTTTAAATTGCATAGTACCTAATGTTAGCTCACTTGCTAAGTTGTTAATTAGCTTGGATGTTAGCTAAATCACTCTATAAGTAAAATAACATTTTAAACTTAGCGGTTTTTACAACAAATGCATTGGCTAAATATTAGTGTTAAATATCTTCCTAGCCAATTTGGCTAGCTACTTAACATATAGTAGCGGCTGCTGTAGATCTAACTTTAATATTAGTTAAGCTAACTAATCAGCTGGCTAATGTTAGCTCGGTGTTATGTGTAGCTAGCTTAGCTAATATTGTTAAACTATGATATTGCATTCTTGAAAAGAAGACTTATGCTAAGCACTACATCAAGCACACATAGGGGGGAAAGTCTAGTAGTGATGTTCAGGATTGACATGATCAAATGTATCTCAGATTTCATGCGTGTTGACCCAGAAACATGGTAAAATCAGGATGTGCAGCCAAACCTGCTGTTAACTTCGCTTTCTAAATGATTACATGTGTTCCTTAAAAATCGAGCCAACACAGAGCCATTAGGAGATGAAAGTAACAGCAGGATTTTGGCACTGGGTGTCCCGAGGATTCGTGGTAACAGTAATGAAACCTGTGAATGTTAATGTTTTCTTTCTCTTTTTCTCTTTAGATTTTGGTTGGCGGGTTGGAGTACTCCCCCGGCACTCTCCACATTTACTCGGACAGCACGCTGACACTTCCTGCTATCATCGGGATCGGAGCGGGCGGAGGTGTCCTCCTCATAGCCATCATCGCCGTCCTCATCGCCTACAAGAGGAAGACGAGAGACGCGGATCGCACGCTCAAACGCCTGCAGCTCCAGATGGACAACCTGGAGTCCCGGGTAGCGCTGGAGTGCAAGGAAGGTGAGGGGATCTGCATCTCAGGGGTCAGATAGTATTTGTGATCGTAGATATGCATACGAGAGACGTAAATAGTTACATAGGCACATGCTGATTTGAAAGAATATACAATACATGACTGTCAGAATGTTTTTCTTAAAGGTACAGTTTGTAAAACTGAAAAACATTTCTATGCCTTTAATGAGCAAATAATAGTAAAAATCCCATAGAAAAACTTTGATTTTCAGTATTACTAGGAAATGTATTTGCCTTCAAAAGTAGTTTCTTGATTTAGACTTTTAGGTTTGTATTTTTTCTGGCCCAGAAATTAGCCCCGCCCACAGCTTTTCCCCTAAAAATAAAATTCACGAGTCATTTTTAACAGTGGCGCTAACAGAGCCAGCAATGCTAATAATACATGCGTAACCTAAAATCAGTTAGCTGTGTATTTTTTAAAACAATAAACTTTACATCAGATGCTTACACATTAAAAAGCTATTTTTTGTTCACATTTTGTCCATTGTTAATTTTACAGCATTAACACAGAGAACGCCAACATGGCCAGGTTTCTCGTGTTTATATCTATGGTCATGACTTCCCATTCTTTACATGTGAATTTTTTTTTCTGCCATTATACCTTGGAGCACAGCATGTAACTGCAAATTCCTCCAGCTGCTTTTGCACAAAAGTGTCCACAAAGTGAATTAATTAATTGTAGCTCTGGAGTGTGGATAGCCTGCTAGCTTGTCGCATGGTTCAGGTAGTTACAGTATCGCCCTCGCAGTACGAAACTCGCAGGCGTAATAGGGAGTTAAAAGCTTTGTAATTGGCCGTTAATGATTTAATGCGAGGGAAGAAGACTGAACCTGTGTTTTACAGTTGATCACAAAAACTGCTTCCTTATTTGCATCATCCGCTGAGATTCTCAAAGTGTGCGAATCGTCTCAGGATTCACGCTCTGCTCTCCCCCTTCCATCACTGTACAGCGATCATACTGCAAGTGCACGTGTGTGCGTGTGTGAGACGAGTGACTGAACTGGGTCATGTCATAATGTGCTCATCTTTTGAAGCTGGCTTTATTTCTGGGTTTAGACTTTTAGCAGTTGCAGAAGTTGAAGCTGTTTTGGTTCTGGGTAATTTAAATCCAGTATTTAAAGTACTGTTCACAAATCTGCAACCAGGCCGATTTCACACGTCTCGCACTAGGTTCCTCGGACTTGCTGATGTATTACAATGCGCAATTTCTTCTCAGGTCAGATCTGTCTGTTAAGATGGTTTGCTAACTGTACCCATGTGTATACTTCCTGTCCTCCAGCATTCGCTGAACTACAGACAGACATCCAAGAACTGACCAATGACATGGATGGTGTAAAGATCCCGTTCCTGGAGTACCGTACCTACACCATGAGAGTGATGTTCCCTGGCATCGAGGAGCACCCAGTTCTAAAGGAGCTTGATGTGAGTTAACAAGAATGAAAAAAGCAGTTCTCCCTGGTGTAGTACATTCTGTCTGCCGGTCTATCTGTCTGTCTGCCTGTCTGTCTGTCCCTCCCCATGTGTCGTCTGACACTTTGATATGCAGTGAGTTGGTTGCAAGAACTCAGCCTCCCCCCTCCTCCCTGGTTTTTCTTTTAATCCTTCACCAGGGGGGGAGAAGAAGAGGATAAAAGCCCTAGGATGTGCTTTAAAAAGCTTCCCTAAGCTCCACGCGCTACCTCAGTAGTGTGTTTCAGAGCAAACATGCCGCTTTCTGCTTGCTTTTTAATTAAAACCTCTGACACACGCCGAAACCAGCAGCCATGCAAAGACCCCGCGGAATAGGCGTCTAGCGACGTGCCTTCCGAAAAATATTTTGAAAATAGTCAGCAGGAAAGAACGAGCCCTTTGACAGTGGCATTTTTAACTGCGCTTGACATTCTGCATTCAGGAAGCAGTCAAGCGAAAAATAGCACATTAATTCGTCCCATTGTTCTCAGCCGTTTCATTCATTCTATTGAATCGTTATTTGTTCTTTGTTTTTCTCTATTATTTAATCCAGCCATCTATTTTGCTCCTCCCCCCCCCCTTTTTTCTTCTGCAGTCTCCAGCTAATGTGGAGAAGGCCTTGCGTCTCTTCAGCCAGCTGCTCCATAACAAGATGTTCCTGTTGATGTTCATCCACACGCTCGAGGCCCAGAGGTCTTTCTCCATGCGCGACCGTGGCAACGTGGCGTCTCTTCTCATGGCGGCGCTTCAGGGCAGGATGGAATATGCCACCGTGGTGCTCAAGCAGCTTCTGGCTGACCTCATCGAGAAGAACCTGGAGAACCGTAACCATCCCAAACTGCTTCTGCGACGGTAAGGCTCCCGTTTTAGAGCTCCGCAACACAGGGAGATGATTCTACTCAAGGGTTCTTTCCTAAAGAGATTCTACTTAAAACCTTTACTGGAAGAGTTCTGTATAAGGAGTCTTCAAGGTGCTAGATGGGAGTCTACAAAGAGTGTCTCTGCTGTGATAGTTGAACAAAGATAAATTCTGAAAGGGAAAAAAACAGACTTCCTGGGGCATCAGAGGAAAGAGGAGCCTTGAATGGGTTCTCTATGATCAACACTAGTTTTGACACTTGTTTGTTTCAAGTTGTGCGAAACCAAACGCAATTATTTGATTAGATCACAACATCCTATCTTGCAATGGGAATTATTTATGTATGTTAAAAATAGCATCAGTATAATAATAATAATAATAACAATAATAATGATGATGATAATTATAATAATAATAAGAAGAAGAAGAAGAAGAAGAAGAAGAAACTCTTTATTTTTAAAATATTAGAACAAAACATTGTCTTCATAGTCAGGGATATGTTAATGATTTAAGTATAAATTTATTAGAGTTATTTCAAATCATAACAAGCATATACGGGTGGCACGGTGGTGCGGTGGTTAGCACTGACGCCTCACAGCAAGAAGGTCCTTTCAGGGTGCCTTTCTGTGTGGAGTTTGCATGTTCTCCCCGTGCGTGCGTGGGTTTCCTCCGGGTGCTCCGGTTTCCTC
>JAQMYM010000039.1:3854221-3892768 GCA_030014255.1 Parauchenoglanis ngamensis | reverse complement strand
CCCAAATTCACCGGTAGCTCACAAATCTCCAACCCCCTCCATGCATCGCTACATCACTCTCTCTCTCTAACACACACACACACACACACACGCAAACACACGCACAGAGTTTAGGATAAGCAGATTCGAGTGTTTTTGTGCCAGTTTATGTTATGGCCGCTTGGGTATGATGCAGTCGAAAATATAATATTTTGTTTATGATATGAAATTCATTATATCTTCATTTTTTGTATAGTACCAAACAAAAACTTCTCAAACTCCCAAATCGACCGGCAGCTCAAACCTCTCTAACACAGTCTCTACACGGCGCGTTGCACACCTCCCCCAATGCGCACCATGACACACACACACACACACACACACATGCGCACCACGTCTCACACACACACACACACACACACACACACAGAGTTTAGGAGAAGCAGATTCGAGTGTTTTTGCTAATTTATGTTGTGTCTCGTGTATGGCGCAGTCGAAAATATTATATTTTGTTTACGTTATTAAATTCATTATATCTTCGTTTTTATATGAATTATCAAGACCAAACAAAGTTCTAGCTGACGATTGAAGTCATGTATGAAAAGCGGTCACAAAATCCCTGGGGCAGCTGATTAGGCCGTTTAAAGTGTCACGTGGTATGTCCCGAACAGACGTGGAAGCCGTATTCAAACATACAAGTGTTCTGAGTAGTTGAGAAACTCCCTAGTTCCTCAGAAACTGACAGAATCTTGGTGCAAACATGCCTGTGCTAGATATGAGTTCTGGCACTGAAACAAGACTTGAAAATTGAAAATGCTTGCATGACAGACAGACTTGCACACAATACAGGATATCAAATTGAATTTTTAATTTTAGGCTGTCAAAAACATAAATCCATATTAACTTTTCTCCTTTTCTCTCACTCACACATGCGCACAAACACACACACATGCATGGGCGCACGTGCACACACACTCACCGCTCCTGACTTTGCTGAATGCTCAGCACAAGCACAAAAATGTTGCTTCTTTTTAGGTTTTGCATGTTTATTATTTGCAGATTTGCATCTAAATACATAATTTTTAGTGTAAAACAACCGAAAGAAGCAGTTTAGCAGCAGTAACAGCGGCGTGCTGGCTGTGTTTATCAGCATGACTCAGGGTCAGACCCGCCACATCTCTCCTCGTGCGCGCTGGGAAATCTCCCTCTCCTGGCTGAAAACGCAGCTCACTCACATGCTGGACAGTCAACCCCAATGCGCACCACGTCACACACACACACACGCTAATCACGTCACACACACGTACGTGCGTGCGCACACACACACACACACACACAGCGTTTAGGAGAAGCAGATTCGAGTGTTTTTGCGCTAGTTTGTTATGGCCGCATGGGTATGGCGCAGTCGAAAATATTGTATTTTGTTTACGTTATTCATTATATCTTCGTTTTTATATGAATTATCAAGACCAAACAAAGGTCTAGTTGACGACTGAAGTCAGCACTTTCAACTCACACTGCGAAAAGTGGTCACAAAATCCATGGGGCAGCTAATTAGGCCGTTTAGAGTGTCACATGGTATATCCCGAACAGGCGCGTCAGCAGTCTTTGCAGTCACCATATCAATGCACTGGGAACTTCTGAATGTTAACTATAACCATAGTAAATTATCTATTGACTGGCAGCCTGCATAGCTGGTAACCATAACAACTACACCTTCCACCCCAAGGTATGCATGTTCAGGACAAGTATACCACAAACACGTTTGTTTCTGAGAAATTCTGAGAAAATTACTTGGCAGAACAAACTCCACTCTGCTCCATGTTGTGGAGTTCTTAGCCTCCATCATGTCCATTAATTCTGTATAATGGGACATCTTGAAGGCCATTATCCCTTAAGAAAACTTGTCTGGGTGTGTTTTCAACTGCCTTGTGAAGTTCCACGTAGTTGTTACACCCCTGACGGGTATGAAATAAAATGACTCCGGTTCTTTCTTTGGAACTGATTTAATAGTTTGCTACTTTCTTTCTCGTGGAACTAGAACAATACAAACAAAGCTCCGACCTCGTCACACCTTACGCCAACTTTTTTTGTGTTTTTTTCTTCTTTTCGACAGTTTTCGGCAGTACTGGAAAACCCCTTTTTCCAGGTCACATGACCCTTCTATAACATCCTCCCCCACAAAAATAAATAAAATGTTATCAAATGTTTTATGTCTCTTCATAACATTAATTGGGGAAGTACAAAGTCAATGTGTCTGCACCATACATTGTTCTGACAGCAGCTCAGAGCAATGTCACTCTGTGATTCGTCATTGTTCAGTTATTGTCCATTTTCTTTTCATAAAGCTTGGCATACACATGATCTAAGGAGTATCAGTCCCACCATGCTTAGAGGTACTCACCCGTCGGGATGAAGGTGGGCCCAACATATCTATCGTAAGGGACAAGGAAACTACCACATGTACCTCCATTAATGTTTACAAGCATTGTTTCTGCCATATGACTCTCCATTTACTAACAATACAACTACAAAAGACACGAACCCATACATATTCCTATTCAATTGAATACTCAGAATATTTAGCTACTGCTAATTATATAACACCTCACTTGCAGTTACATCCCATAACTTGATCCCTCACTCCCCTTTATCATACTTAGCAGTGAGAAGGATACAGCAATGAAGGGCTGATATCCGGGTTACTCCTGGTCACCCCTATGTCTTCCAAGGTTGCACCGGTTATACTCCTACTACTGGCTTGCAATGGCCGATAGCTTGGTTGGCCCAGTTGGTCATAAGTAAAGGTACGTGGAGGTCTTCTGACTCTCTTTGGCTCATTTTCCTGTACCTCAACTTCCTCTGGCCTCTCGTCAGGTATGGACGTCGCTGCGCCATCCTCATTCATGTCCCCAGCACCAAATGCTTTTTCTACACCGTCATCCAAAAGGGGTTCACCTGTAGGTGAATTCACATCCTCTCTAACTTGAATCCCCATGTTTGGGTAGAATTCTTCCGCCTGTGCATTGAGGTATGATTTCGGCTGTGGCTGTGCTTGCCAGTTGAGCTCCTCTTCATCAGAGCTATCCTCTTCTGTCAGGTAAGTGTCTTGTTTAGATTCCTCATGTTTTCTCCCTTTATTCTTGTGGCTGTTTTTCTTTCCTTGCGGCTGCAGATTATCATTTTGAGGCTTATCTGTCAAGTAAGGACAAGGTAACAAAAGATTCCGGTGCAGCACACGTACCTTTCCGTTCCCACTCAGCGGTTCTACTACATAGACCGGACTCTCAGGGCTTCTCCTGCTTTTCACCACGTGTGTCTGTTCCTCCCAGTAACTTCTCAGTTTACCTGGTCCACCTCGCGGTGTAAGATTCCTCACGAGAACATGATCACCGGGCTCGAGGGTGGCACCCCAAACTCGCTGGTTGTAAATCTTTTGTCCTCTAACAGACACTTTTCTCATGTTGCTCATGGCTATAGCATAGGCCTCCTGCATGGCTTCTCGCCACTTCTCAGCATACTCAGTCTGCGACTGCCTCTTTCTCTTATCTGTCAAGGGAAGCACCAAATCTATTGGAAGAGTAGGTTCTCGCCCGAACAGAAGGAAGAATGGAGAGAATCCTGTTGACTCATGAACAGTGGAGTTGTATGCGTGAATTACCTTATTCAGATGCTCCTTCCATCTGGATTTTTGAGTCTCCTCCAATGTACGTAGCATGCCCAACAGGGTCCTATTAAAGCGTTCGGCTGGGTTTGACTGGGGGTGATATGGCGTCGTGCGTGAATGTTGGATTCCACACAAAGTTTGCAATTTATGAAACAGGTCATTTTCAAATTCCTTTCCCTGGTCATGATGAATTTTGGAGGGAAAGCCAAAGCGTGTTATAAAGTCATCAAAGATCTTGCGTGCTGCCGTTTTGCCAGATTTATTTTTAGTTGCGTATGCCTGAGCATATTTTGTGAAATGATCTACCACTACCAGTATATACTCTTCACCTCCTTTACTCCTCTCTAAATGAAGGTAATCAATGCAGATCATTTCAAAAGGAGTGGATGATTCAATACTCTGGAGAGGTGCTCTAGTTTGTCTGTGGGGTTTTTTCTGTTTTACACATCGACATACCTTGGTTATGTGATGTTCTATCTCCTCCCTCATTTTCGGCCAGAAGACACGTTCCCGAGCTAATGCAACCGTTCTGTCGACACCCAGGTGTCCCATTTCCTCATGCAGGTGCTTAAAAAGGGTGGGCTTGAGTGACTCTGGAATCACTAATTGTTTTCTGGACGCTGTCTTTCTCCACAAAATTCCATCCGCATCCAACCCTAAGTTAGACCATTCTCGAAGGACTCGTTGCACGGCCATTCCTTCTTGTAACTTATCTTTGTATCTCAGGCGACTGCATGTTTCTTTCAGCATCGCTACTCGGCTTAACACCGGATCTGTGGTCTGTGCATTCTTTATGTCCTCCATCGTCAAAGGGCGAACAAACATAGTGTCTCTGTTGTCTTCATGCAAAGCGTTCACATTACATGTCACAGCAGATATCCAGTTAATCTCACCTCTCTCTGACATTCTCTGTGTTTCACTCAGTGACTGTATCACTCCAGGGTGAAGTTCCTCGGTGCATTCCTGTATAGTCTTCTCGATTGGTTTTGGCCTCCGGGAGAGGAAATCCGCATCTACATTTATTGATCCAGGTCTGTACTTCAAAGTGAACCTGTAGTCTGCCAATTCAGCAACCCAGCGAATTCCTGTAGCATTCAATTTCGCCGTTTTGGTGACATAAGTTAACGGATTATTGTCACTATAGACTGTGAAGTGTGGTGCGTGAAACAAGTAATCGCGGAAGCGTTCCGTGACAGCCCACTTGAGAGCCAGGAATTCCAGTTTACTTGAATGCAACCTATAATTCCTCTCCGCTGTTGTCAATGTCTTGGATCCATACGCGATGATCTTCAGGACGCCGTCCCGTCGCTGATACAACACAGCTCCAAGGCCATCTTCAGATGCGTCAATGTGTAACACAAAAGGTTGTTCCAGGTCAGGATATGACATCACTGGTGGATTCGAAAGGCAATCTACTATCTCTGACAAGGCTTTTCTGTGAAGCTCAGTCCATTCAACTGGATGGGATGGTGACAACTGGGTTGGTCGGTGGCCACTACCTTTCCCTTTTTTTCTCTGTTTCGATCCAGTCTGCGGTTTTGCCAAAAGTGCATACAAAGGTCTCGCTGTCCTAGAGAAGTTAGGTATGTACAGGCGGTAATAACTCAGAAAACCTAGTAATTTCCTCACTTCATGAACTGTGGATGGTGTCTCATATTTTAGAGCCTGTACTGCTTCTGCCTCTTTTGGGTTCACCCTGTGTCCATCTGCTGAGATAATGCGACCCACATAACACACTTCAGGCTTGAAGAACACACATTTCCCTGGTCTCAGTTTAATGCCACATTCATGCTGTCGCCTGAGCACTTTCCTGACATGTTCTACATGCTGACTGAAGTCTGCACTGAACACCAACACATCATCTAGGTAAGGAACACAGATGTTGTCCCTCAGGTCCCGCAAACATCCTTCCATATACCGCTGGAAAGCAGCTGGTGCATTCGTGAGACCAAATGGAATCCGGATCCACTCATATAAGCCCCATGGTGTAATGAATGCAGTGCATGGCCTACTGGTCTCTCCCACAAATCCTTGGTGGTATGCTTTACCTTGATCCAGTACCGTGAACCACGAGTTGCCCCCCAGGTTATCCAATATCTCCTGGATTCTAGGGATGGGGTGTCGGTCAGCTAACGTTTTCTCATTCAGCTGTCTGTAATCCACACATAACCGTAGACCACCATCCTTCTTCCTGACACACACCACTGGTGACGAGTATGAAGAAGATGATTCTTGGATCAGTCCTTGATTCAGTAAATCCTGAATGTGGTTCTTGACTTCCTGATAGAGATGTCTAGGTATAGTGTTGTATGTTTTCTGGACAGGAATGGTATCTTTCAACTGTATATCCATCTTTAAGTCAGAGATGCACCCCATGTCCCAGTCATCCTTAGAAAACACATTACACTCTTCTCTCAACATCTGCTGTACTTGCTGTCGTTGATCTTCTGGTAGATGGCCTAGATCCACTGGAGGATCCCATGGTTCGCTGTGTGTCAGCTGGCTGGTCTGATTCACTTGGGTAATCTCGTTACGGCCTTCAGCTGTTCGGGGCTCAGCACCCGAAGGTGACACTATCTGCGGGGGATAAGCTGCATCAACTGCATGTAACCAGCCCAGAACAGTGCGCCCACTCAAACTTATATCTCTGTCTGTTACGTTCTCAACAGTCACCATAATCTGTCCTTTCTCTTCCATCGGAAGCTGGATAAGTTGCTCTCGAACTACGAGCCCCACCGACCATGGTTCATCTTGGTTCGGTTCTAACACGGCGTGTACTCTGTTCATGACACTACTATTCAGATATCCACAACTCACACTCGCCAACTGATGCTTGGGTACAACAATGGGCAATCGTCCTGTCCTGGCGATGTGATAATCATGGTCAGGCTGACGTTTGGTTAACACTGATAAAACAGCTCTTGCTCTTTTCCGACCCACATCCAGTGCTGAGCACAATTTCTGCAGCATATAGCCAGGGGGTGTATCCGATTCCGCAGCATCTTTCTGTGCTAACTCTTCAATAACATTAAATCCAATAATGGGCCGTTCCATGTCAGTGCTAGCTATTAGGATGGGTACCCAGAGTGATTTATCACTCGTCCCAGCTGGTGAATTCTTGGACAGCCTAAACTCCACTCCCATCCAACCTTCGTAAGGGATGCGTGTTTTGTTAGCAGCGGAGAGAATCAGTCCTCCCTCTTCCACCAGATCCCTCACAGGCCTCACTTCAACCTCCGGCAGGTATTTTCTCTTCCACTCGCTGCTGACAATGGACACCTGCGATCCCGTGTCCCATAGCACCGAGGTGATGACACCTCCTAAGGAGCCTTGAACGAGACACCGCTTTCCCACTAGTCTCGTGACTCGTTGCTGTTTACCAGATGGGGGAGCAGTAGTATGAAATATGCCCACCGTGTCTGCCTTCCCTCTGATAGAGGACAAGATGTCAATTTTATTTAAATTGGCAGTTGTCACTGGTCTTTTCCGACAGCCTGCCGCCCAATGCTCTGCGCTCCCGCACTTATAACAGTGGGTGCATCTTCCACCTGGGTGATCTTTTTCACATTGCTGACACTGTTTGTTATATCTGGTCCCAGTTTGCGGATAATACTTTCTGGTTGACTGTTCATTTGCTTTTGATGCTTGGAGTGTAGATGTGTTACTGAGAGTTGCTATATGTGTGGTAAGATTTTGAATTGCTTCACAGATGGCTTTATTTCCTTCATCCACCTTTTCCATCAAAGTGTCACGCTTTTGAATCTTTTCTTGTCTTGTTTTAAGCACTTGGTGACAACCTGGGATGATACTCTCACTCGTATCTTCACCTACTGACGCTACCTTCAGCATCCTAGATTTCGCCACAGCTGAAATCTTGTTCTTCCTTTCCATTTCCAGGCTGTATGCAGCATTCAGTTTTTCCAGCAGAACCTCATCTGCTATCTGTGGATCCCTTAGATATGGTTTTAGGTCGGTGCGGATCGTGTCATCTTGAAGTCCTGTTAACACCGTTTGGAGGAACTGACTTTGAATCAATTCAGGGGTATATTTCAGTCCAGTGTGCACCCTCTCTGAAGCAAATAGAACCTGCTGCCTCAGATCCATGGCTCGCACTAAAAACTGACTTGGGGTTTCTTTCACCTCCTGCACTACGCGAGTCAGCGAATGGTACAGTTCTGTAGCATCCTTCTCAATATAGTGTGTCCTTAGAATTTGTCGCAAGGCAACCAAAGTCAGATCTGTCCGACTTTCTAAGTAACTCTTCAGTTTCAAGCCTGGAGTTATAGCTTGTATGACAGCTTCCACTATTTCGCTTTCATCATATCCCTTTTTTAACGCCCTCTGAATTTGTCTTTCCATACTAGAATAACTCAATTTATCCTTCTGGTTTGGTTCCCCAATTTGGCCAACAATCTTTAGATCCCTTTGAAATATTTGCTGAATTATGGCTTGTTTGCGCTAGGAATCAGTACAGATTCAGTATCATTTAGATTCACTCGTTCAGTTTTCACTTCATGTTGTGCCATACCTTCATTTGCCTTGCGGTGGCGCCTGACGATCATTTCGTCGGAACTGGATTCCCCACCGCGATCACGGGTCGTCCTCATCGCGTGAATGCGATCGTTCACATTCAACAAAATGGCCATTCCGCCATCTTCAACCGAAGTTACTTCAGTCCCTTCTAAGTGCTCCAAAACAAACCTCCTCAACCTTCGAGACAGGGTTTTATAACTTTCACTAACAGTAATGTTTAATGCTGTGCAAATTTTATCAGTTCCGCAACTGACAGCTAAATCAATTTCTCTTCTATCTCCCCGAATGTACTCTCCCACACTGGTGACATTACCTCTGAGTCAGACATGACCGTCTTTTACCTCCTCGCCGTCGGAATACTGTCGGGTTTTTTTTTTTTTTGCTTGCCATTAGCGTCTTCTCCCTCTTGCTTGTGTCCATGCAGTCCAGCTGATTTCCATTTTCACCACCTTGTTGGAGAGGGCGACGCCAAAAACAAAAAACAACTGGGCAGAAACACCAAATATGTTACACCCCTGACGGGTATGAAATAAAATGACTCCGGTTCTTTCTTTGGAACTGATTTAATAGTTTGCCACTTTCTTTCTCACCTCACTTACAACACTTGGAACTAGAACAATACAAACAAAGATCCGACCTCGTCACATCTCATGCCAACTTTTTTTGGTTTTTTTTCTTCTTTTCGACAGTTTTCGGCAGTACAGGAAAACCCCTTTTTCCAGGTCACATGACCCTTGTCTTAAACGGACAGTTCAGTTTTCCCTCTACTGTTATTTCCTTCTAGCTTGAATTAAAATAAACATGACAAAATATACAAAAACAGAGTAATTTACATCAGTGTTGTCTGTACCATCTAGAGTCCTCTATATTAATCATCAAAGCATTCTTAAGCAATTAACATATTTAAACATGAAACATCAAGACTATAATATAGTCTTCCAATGTCTTTAATTTTCTTTCTACATTCTTTACTCATTGTAATCCTTCTGTTAACATGTTTTTGCTGCATGATACTGTTCCTATAGTATTTATTATAGTCATTTATTAGCATCGCTGATGTTTACAAAGTAATGACTCCTTCTACACTGCAGTAACACACCAAACTACAGACTACAGTAACACTGCTACAGTTAAAGCACAGAGCTGCTGTGTAAATACCACTTTCTGTTCTGTTGGTGTTGTTCATATTGTGCAGACCAATATAATAAAAAAATTATTTATAAATAAGAATCTCTGTTACTTTTCGTCACTCGTTTTTCAGGGTTTCCACTTTTTCCTTTTCTTTTTGAGCAGCAAAAGCAGCAGCAGCTCGGTTAGCTGCCCTTCCATGCCTGGCCCTGAGCAATCCTCTCCCTCTCTCTGCCTCTCCATGTATCTCTAACCTTGTAATGTTACTGGTTGCTCTATCCAATATATGAAGCTACAAATGGCCAAAAAAACAAATGTATCCAGCTTACAATAGCAACAAAATGCTACTACAAACCGGAACAAGTAACAAAAATATTCACTAACAATATAACACTACCATGACACACCTCTGTATCTTACATGGAAGTTATGACCTATAGTTTTACAGCCTAAATAACTAAATACAGTTTCTAAATATCTATTGAAAATAACCTCATCACTTTAGTGGCTCCTGGATGTGGTGATAGATGATGACATTTTGTTAGCATTCGGATTGTACGCAGCGAGCACCTGATGGTCACCATAGTTTCTAATATACACCTAGAAAGGGAGGAGTGAAGGAGGGGGCATTCAGTTGGCTGAAAATCTGCAACCTCACTGCTAGAAAGCAATAATCTTACATAGTGTAGTTTAAGATTAGTGGCTTCAACTGTTCAATAAGTTCAATTGTAAGTTCAGGTGTAAAGTCCATCTTAACCTTACGTTCTGAGTAGCTAGTTTCAAATGAGCTACTCTTGAATTTCAGTTGCATCACAAACATTAAAGAAGAAGTTAAAACTTAATTAGTAGTGCATAAAGCAATCCTTAATCAAAATATTGTCACATTTAACAACGCTTTTCTTGTTTCAAGTCAGTCAGCGGCACCATTCTATGTAAACAGGCATTCTGTTGTTGGCATCTAATGACATCTGTGACACTTCACGGGGAGGGAGAGGGCATCTGCAAACTTTCAGTATGAAATTATCTTCAGTGGAAAAAAATAACGAGTACATTTGTGATGCTTCAGAGAGAGAAAGAGAGAGAGAGAGAGAGAGAGAGAGAGAGAGAGAGAGAGAGAGAGAGAGAGAGAGAGGTTGATGGGAAGGGTTGCAAGCTTGGAGAAACAGGAAAGTTGTAAGCTTTGATAGGTTTGAGGCACAGGAAACTTGTTTGTTTTAGTGCCTCTCGTTATATGTCTCCTTTGTTGTTATTATGATTATGATTGTTATCAATGTTTTCTTTTTCCTGGTTGTACTCACCTGTGCCTTATTTATTCATTTTTTAATCAAATACCTTTGATTTATTAATCAGTGCATTTCGACTTTCTGTTTTTCCTATGTCTTGTCATACTCTCTTGAGTAAGTTTTGACTTATCATTTCTGTTATTGTTATTATTTCTTGATTCCTTGCCTTCAAAATATTCTGACATTTGTATTGTTCAACCCAAACAGCCATCATATTTTCTTGAGCAAGTTTCAGTTTATTATTTGTTTCTTGTTTTTATTTCTTGACTCTTTGCCCTGTTCTCTATTTCACAAATATGGACTTTCCTACTGTCTACATGCCTGTTTGTGAATAATAATGATTAATATGCTGAAACCATATTTGTTTAGTCAGACCTTTTATTAACACCTTCAGACCCTGCGTCCACTGGGATGGACATTATGCAGTTCTTGGCTTTATCCAAAGAAAATTCAGTATTTTACTCCATACATATGCGTAGTAACAGCTAAGGCTTTAATTAACCAATCAGAGTGAAGTCTTGAGAAAAACCTGCAGTGAAAAAACACTCAGGCATCACAAAACACAGTCATAGCAAACGGCCACAGCAAAAAGAGGAGTATAACTTTTTAACCTTTAAAATACATATATATTTTCATGCAGGAATCAATTTCTTGAGCTGGATGCAATTTGGACATGATCACTTGACCTAATACAGAGTACATTTTTAGATGATGTCACCGTAGAGAGCAAAAAATTCATGTTCATCACAATGGCCATCAGGGCATAAATAGGAAGGTATTGGATCTAGCATTGCTAATGTTGGTATATGAATTTATTTCATAAAATGATTCTTTATGATTAAGAAATATTATTAATTAATATATTATTTCATTACAATTTAATATTATTTAAATTGTAATAGAGGTCTTGGTAAAAATCATAAATGTAGACAAGTCAGAAATTGATTCCTTGGATTCAGGGGATAAGGGAGAAGTTGCAGACAGAATTATTTTTGTTTTGTATTGTTTTGTCACTTTTCTGTAGGAGATAGAGAAAAATCCGTGCATATGTACAGTTCCAGTCAAACGTTTGGACAAACAAACTCATATAAAAGTTTATTTTATACATTTTATAAAAATACTGAGGACAAGAAAACTATGAAATAACATATGGCGAACGTGGAATTATGTGGTAAACAAAGAAAGTTTTTTAAAAAGCAAAATGTTTCAAGTTTAAGAATACTTTATCGTAGCCAACATTTACCTTGATGAAGCTTTGCACGCTATAGGTATTGTCTTATCCAGCTTCATGAGGGAGTCACCTGGAATGCTTTTCAATTAACATGTGTGCCTTGTCAAAAGTTCATTACTGGAGTTTCTTGCTTTCTTAATGTGTTTGAGAGATAAGTTGTGTTTGGTCGAGGTGGTGTTGGTACACAGTAAATAGCCCTGTTCAACAACTGTAGTACTCCATATTATGTCTGTATCTGTATCTGAATTAGGAACTGCTGAGCTAAGGAAAGAGAAACAACAGTCGATCGTTACATCATTAAGACATGAAGTGCCTTTTAAGTAATAAAGTAAAATTAAGTAAAAATAAAGATAAATCATTGAATTAGAAGGTGTGTCCAAACTTTTGAATGGTGCTTCACATACAGAAGAAATAACCTGTTTTTCTTGTCAGCTTTTATTGTATACATCATTTAAAATTGTCATAGACTTTTTAAAGATGGAAATTATCTTATTAAAGGATTTATTACAAGCCCAAAGTGCAGAATGATATTAATGTAGGGTTTGTCCTGGTGCAAGACTCATAATATCTTTCAGTTTGCTTTCTGTTTCTGCTTTTTCAGAGCCCTTAATCTCTCTTGAGCTCTCAGATGGCAGTTTTCAGTTCAGCCAGCATTTCTGCTCCACCCTGTCCTGCTTCTTCTTCTTCATCTTCTTCTTCTTCTTCTTTCAATTAATTTTCCTTTCTTCAGAAGATGCTTTCCACATGTTGATATTTGTAACTGATGTACTTTTACTTCATAATCTGCTTCTTCATATTAGAGTACTGATTTTGGTAAACACGTGATAGATTTTCTGTCATATCTTGAGGAGCTCCTGAGGTCCTGTACACCCCCTCCTGCATTTCTAATGAACACGTCAATACAAACATCCTTGAATTAGTCATAATGTTTGAAAAGAAACACAGTACACCAGGATACTTGCTCTCCAAATAGAATCTGGATCTGTATAACATCTTATTTCTCCTCCATTATAAAAAACTGTAAAGCTAGTATTTGGACTAGCATCAGATGTGGTTAAAGAAGGCTCCAAATCATATATGTAAGTTGTTCTAGATAAGGGAAAAATTATGTAAATGTACAGAACCAGGTTATTTCTTTTGTATGTACAGTGCCAATCAAAAGTTTGGACACACCTACTAATTCAGTGATTTTTCATTATTTTTATTACATAAAAGACAGATGTCTTAAATTAATAACGGACTGTCGTTCTCTTTACTTAGTTCAGTGGTTCTTGGCATAATATGGATTATTACAGTTGTTAAACAGGGCTCTTTACAGTATACCAATGCTACGTCGACAGCACAACTTATGATCTCAAATGCATTAAGAAGAAAATATTTTGCTAAGTGATTTATGCCACTCCCAAAGTGCGAGAATGATAATAATTTAGGGTTTGTCCTGGTGCAAGACTCTTGCTTTCTGTTTCTGCTTTTTCAGAGCCCTTAATCTCTCTTGAGCTCTCAGATGGCAGTTTTCTGTTCAGCCAGCATTTCTGCTCCACCCTGTCCTGCTTCTGCTTCTTCATCTTCTTCTTTACAATTAATTTTCTTTTCTTCAGAAGATGTTTCCCGCATGTTAATATTTGTAGCTGGTGTACTTAATGATGTGCTTCTTCATATCGGAGTATGATTTTGGTAAAGATGTGATAGCAACACAACTAATGATCTCAAATACATGGAGGGCAAAAATTTCCACTTTGCAATTTTATGTTCACCGGCCAAATGGCACACCTCAACTCTGGTCAAACACAAAGGTATTCTTACTTTCAGGTAAAGTTTTGCAGTTTTTGATTAGAAGACGTTATTAAAATGATCCGTCATTCCAGTTTGGGCCGACAAACAGGCTGTTTTCTTTTGTGAGCCTGGAGTTAAAGGAGGACTGAGTTTCAGAAATCCACCCCAGAGAAGCTGCCAAACCATAAATATACAAAGCATAGATGTAATGTATAGGCTCTTTTATAGCTCAGAAAAAATAAAGGTGTGTTACATAACCTGAGCATATAAATACTAACTGATAAAACATTATACATCAACCAAGTAGCACAGCGACTGCACCATAGAAACTTTTCAGCACAGTGAAGAACTTAGTTTCTGTATTAAAATGAGTGCAATGGAAACTGAGAAAGGTGAGTCCATTTAAGCTTTTACTGTAAGATATTTTATATTTAAATGATTTACTTTTAACTTTGCATTTTTTTTACCAACATTATGTAATTTAAATATATATATTTTTTTTTATGAGCTGTTAATCTGAATTACTGTCTTTATAATGCAAGTTTTATGGTCAATTTATTATCTTTTAGCAGCACTTTGAGATTTGCCTGAAGAGTGTCTTGTTGTTGTTGTTTTTGCTGTTGTAACACACAACAAATCCTATTTTCTGAGAATGATCAGATCCAATTACATTAAATATTAGCTTACTATATTTCAAGAAAAAGAATATATATGACATGAATAAACATATTATGAAGAATATGCATATTATTATAATGTAATAATTTAACATAAAGTATCTATGCATTTAAATATAATTGTGTATTTATTCATGCTAGTTATGACTACAGAACTATAATATGGGAAAATGAACCCCTAACATTACTGTATATTGTAAAGTTCAATTGTAAAAATTGCTCTGCCTTTAATCGTTCAAAAAGAAAACCAGAAATAGAAAATGAGTACTAAAAAATAAGGAAATTATATATTTTTTTCTTTCCTGTTAAATGTAATAGGATGTAACATAAAAGCTAAAGACAATATAAAAATACAAAGACTAATCAAATGGCAACAATATATGAATGAGAAGATGGCAAACAATGAAATAAGCATCTAATTAGAGACTGCATGAATGGTTCTAGTTGTACTTATCACATTATTCACTGCAAAATTGGCTTAAATGTCAATGTAAATATTGCAAAATGCTAATTAATAGGATGTGCTTGAGATAGTAAGAGATATTTAATAATCTGCTGTATAATATAATCTGCTGTATCCTTTTGCAAGTACATACTGTACTTTTGTTTAGCATTATATATTTTTTTATATATATATATATATATCATATGCTGACAGTTAATTGTGTGCACAAGTTGTTAAAGTAACAACATATAGAATCAGTGTCAAAAATCTAAATGTATGTGCAGGATATAGGCTATTTTTCACATTTTTAATTTGCTATTTTGATTAATAATAATAATACATTTAATTTAAAGGCGCCTTTCTTGATACTCAAGGACACCGCACAATGAAACAAATAAACAAAAACAAGAAGACAGAGAAAAACATAAGCATACATAAATAAATAAATGAAAAGTGGGATATAATCAGGGAGAGAACGCAATCTTAATCAGGTGGGTTTTCAGTTTGGATTTGAAGAGAGGAAGTGAGTCGACACTGAGGTCGGATGGTAGTGAGTTCCAGAGCTGGGGAGCAGAGCGGCTGAATGCTCTGCTCCCCATGGTGGCAAGACGTGCGGAGGGAATAGTCAGGCTAATGGAGGAGGAGGATCTAAGGGTGCGGGAAGAAGTGGCAACATGGAGGAGGTCAGACAGGTATAGAGGAGCGAGGTTGTGGATGGTCTTGAATGCTAACAGTAGAATTTTGAATATGATGCAGATCTTAACCGGAAGCCAATGAAGCTCCTGCAAAACGGGAGTGATGTGGTGAGTAGAGGGAGTTCTAGTAATGATACGGGCAGCTGAGTTCTGGACCAGTTGAAGCTTATGGAGGGATTTATGAGAGAGACTGAAGAGAAGAGAATTACAATAGTCAAGATGAGAAGTGACAAGGCTGTAAACAAGGATTGAAGTGGTGTGGGAGGTGAGGGAGGGGCAGAGATGGTTTATGTTTCGTAGGTGGAAGTATGCAGACCAGGTGATGTTATTGATGTGAGGCTGAAAAGATAGAGTACTGTCGAGGATGACACTCAGACTCAGACTCGATAACAAATGAAAAATTGTCGGTTTTGGATAGTGATGATTTTGAACCAATGAGGAGAACCTCAATTTTGTCACTGTTAAGTTTAAGAACATTTTAGAAGAACCAGGATCTAATTTCAGCTGTACAGCTATTGAGCAAGGGGGGTGGGAGAGTAGAACTGAGTTTGCAAGTAAGGTAGAGCTGGGTGTCATCCGCGTAGCAGTGGAAGTTGATTTTATGTTTACAAAAGATATTGCCAAGAGGAAGGAGGTAAATGATAAAGAGGTAGACAGCGGTAAGTTGGGAAGTGAAAGTTTTGAGTTGAATGAGCTGATTGTGGCCTGAGAGATAAGATTTAAACCAGTCAAGTGGAGTATGGGTGATGCCAATGGAAGATAATCTGTTGAGGAGGATGGTATGACAGATAGTGTCATCTGCCAAGAGGAGGATATATACATCCATTTATCTAACCATCCATATCTTCATCCATCAATTCCTCCATCTCCCAATACATTCATTTCACTATCAATCTATACAGCCCTTTATTCAGCAACTAGTCATCCACCTGTCAATCCATCCATGTATGCAACAAAAAAATCCATCTCTTAATTCATCCATTCACACAAATATTCATCCAACCATTAATCCTTCCAACGACCCTGTTGTCCCTCCAGCCTTCTCCCATCCATTCAATCATTAATTCATCCATCCATCCAACCATCAACCCATAACTCTGTTCATCCAACCAAACAATCATTCATTCTTATCTTCAACCATTTATCCAAATTTCCATCCATCCATCCATCCATTCTCTAAAATCCATCCATCTATTCAATATATCGATCCATCTATCTTTCTATCCATTCATCCATCAATCCAAACCACTATGAACTCTCACTCTATCACTACAGCATAGCACATTTTAGCAAACTCTCACCCAGTCAAACATTCTGGCCACGTTTGTTACTATATAAACTTGGCCTGCTCTATTCCAGAGCAATGCTAAAGCTAATCACAAATCATTATCACTAAGATTAAGAGGACATAAAGGTTTAGAATCGTGTGCAGTGAGCAGCGGTGTTTATGGTATATAGGCTGTGTTCAGTGCATGATGCTGAACTAAGCTGCATTGTATGTGAATAATGTGCCATCCTCAAGGCACTCAGCAGCCGTAACTGAGAAGCTGCACTGAGAGCAATGATAACAGGACTCCTCATAATGCCTGATGCACTGATCGAAGATAGCGTGCGTGTTGAGCGGAGCATAAAATTCTAACCATGTGCTGTATTTGCTGCCTGGTCAGGGCACACTGCAGAAGTTTGTGGATGATTTATTCGAGACGGTGTTCAGTACGGCTCACCGCGGCAGCGCACTCCCCCTGGCCATCAAGTACATGTTCGACTTTCTGGATGAGCAGGCGGACAAGAGACAGATCAGTGACCCAGATGTGCGTCACACCTGGAAGAGCAACTGGTGAGCCACCACACGTATACATACACATGCTTCCCATCCTGTCTCATCTCGCTTCCTGTTACAGTGAGTGTTTCAGTGGTTTTGAGGCAAAGTCTGACATGTATAGATTTTATTATAGTATTTTAATGCACATGCTACAATAGTTATTAAGTGAAAGTATGTGACCATCTGATACGTATTCTCTTTCTTTACCTGCTGTTTTCATTCTCTCTCTCTCAGCTTGCCTTTACGGTTCTGGGTGAACGTCATCAAGAATCCACAATTTGTGTTCGATATCCATAAGAGCAGTATCACGGATGCATGTTTGTCTGTGGTGGCTCAGACCTTCATGGACTCATGCTCAACGTCAGAACACCGTCTAGGCAAAGACTCGCCATCCAATAAGCTGCTTTACGCTAAAGACATCCCCAATTACAAGAGCTGGGTGGAGAGGTACGAGACTCACTATGAGACCGTTCAAGTCCACACCATTAAATCCTTCTGCTTCATCATCAGTGTTTAGCTTTTGCTTGAATTCTTTTAGTCCTTTGTGACTTTTCTTAGCCATCTTTAGGAAGAGTGAATTATGTAAAGACCAAATAAATAATAATAATCTTTGACCAAAACGATATCTACTTGAGCTGGAGCTATGAGGAGAGTGTTGAGCCAATTTAGCTTTTTGCAAACCCCAAGTCTAAATCAATCTGCTAAATAAGCAATACTACTTGTACAGTGTTCTGCATTAAAAATGTAACTGTATTATCATCCAGATCACTTCTGATGTATAATTCATCTTTCCCACTTGAGCCTGATGATAGCATAGCACTCTTCTGAAACTAATTTTAATATCAAAACGGCCATTACTATCTTTTGTAATTATGCAACATCCTTTTGGCCATTTTAATAGAGAACCGTTTCATACAATGTCCAACAAATAAGTCGATGACAACCTCTCAACTGGCTTTCAGGTCCAAGTTTGGTTACCATGTGGAAAAATCGTATTTTGGATGTTGGAGTACATTTGTGCAAATGTAATCAGCCAGACTGTTATTTTTAGAATATTTTGATGGACGGATGATAGCAGTAGCCGTGAGCTCTGGGTCTTTTCGACCTTAATTTTCATATTTGTTTTATATTCTTGCCTAAGCTATCTTTCTTCAACAATCATGCTGGATAACTAGCCTCTTTAACAAATGCATAAAGATGTCCGAAACCCTGCTAGCTAAATATGATTCATTACACAAGGAATGTCAGGCTTCGATCAAGTTGCTGCACAGCTACGTGTCATAGCAAAGTGGACATAAGAATAATCAGTTCAGTTTGTAATCAGATACTGGCTGTCAAAATGAGCCACCCTGAGGCGTAGTCTTTATGGAGTATTTAAAGGTTTTTAAAATGCTAGCGCTTGAGGAAGAGAAACTTCTCGCAGTTGAGCAAATCCTGTAGTTTGCAGAACATTTTGTAGTGGAAAATGTCGAAAAAAAATTTCAAAATGGTTTTTTTGCAGGCCACCACATACATTCTTCGATTACCAAACATACCACTGCTTATTGTTATGGAATGAACGCTGTTCCTTTGTAAACATCCTTACAATCAGCAGGGGCAATGAGGTTTCGTTTGATTTTGGCATGCTGGCAAATTCACATTGATTGCTGGGACTAAACCGAGCATTGATCGTGTGTGTGCGCGCGTGTTTGTGTGTTTGTTTCAGGTACTACAGAGACATCAGCAAGATGCCGAGTATCAGCGATCAGGACATGGATGCCTATCTGGTGGAGCAGTCCCGTCTCCATGGCAGCGAGTTCAACACACTGAGCGCGCTCAATGAACTCTATTTTTACATCAACAAGTACAAAGAGGAGGTGGGTTCAGCTCACACGGTTCCCACAGGATCCATTCACACCCATTTCACTCTGATCCCAGACCTGCTTTATTCCATTTCACTGTTCAACAGTTTTAATTCTCTCAGACGTTTGGAATGGTTAGTTTCTTTTACATGATTATGAATGATCATGCATCATACATCTATTTAGTCATTCATTCATTCATGGAATTCATTTATCCATTTATCTATCCCTCAAATAGTTAGTCCATCCTTCCATCCATCCCTCAACGTATTAGTCCATCTGTCTCTCAAGTGCTCAAATAGTTAGTCCATCTGGCCATCCCTCAAGTATCAGAACATCTATCTGTCCCTCAAATATTTAGCCCATTTATCCATCTATACCTCAGATCATTAGAACATCCTTCCATCCCTCAAATATTTAGTTCATTCATCCATCCAGCCCTCAGATATTTAGTCCATCTATCCATCCATCCATCCCTGAAATAGTCAGAACATCCATTCATCCATGCCTGGGTGGATGGATGTTCTGGACTATTTGTGTGTTCCTATTTGTCTATTTGGTGAGTGTGTGTGTAGCTTAACATATGAAAGTTCTTCTTACCTATTTTCATAGTCTTTTTAACCAGAAAAGGGGTAAATGGTATTTTTTCTGTAGAAGAACACTTTTATGCACATTAGGGCAACTGGGCCAAGGCTACGTGTCTTGTAAGGCCTGTGTATTCTATGGCCTCTTATTAAAGTTTATTCATGGCACATGCATTCATCTGTCCATCCACTAATCTCTGCATCAAACCAGCATCCATCCATTTATCGATCCATCCATCTATTAAAGATTGAGTTGATTCATAATTAATTGCAAGTCCTTTAGATAACAGAAACCAACATTCCTAAAAAAAAGTCATTCATACATAAACCAATTGCATAAAAACACCCAACAATATCATCAATATTGTTTAGGTCAATTTTGAGGGATTTTTTAAAGGTAAATTATGAGCAGAGAGGACAAAAAAATCCATACTGGCCAAGCCAAGCAGAGTTGAGTTTTATATATTCGCCCAGATTGCTTAAGAAAGTCGGTTAAGAAAAAATCCATGAATTGCAAATTCCATTTCAGTAATATTGGGTCCATTTTGATGTGCATGTCTTATGAGATCATGCTTCATATTCATCCTGAGTTCCATTCAGCCTTTTCAAACGGTCCGTGACAAGAAAGCTGACTACAGAATATTGAATTAGAACATGTGTGTGTGTGTGTGTCTATCAGCTAATGGCTTCTCTTTCGCTCTCTCATCGTGCAGATCTTGACGGCACTGGACAGAGACGGGTACTGCCGCAAACACAAACTGAGACACAAACTGGAACAAGCCATTAACCTGATGTCTGGCAGCAGCTGATGGAGCAGGAGGAGAGGAAGAGAAGAGGAAAGAAGAGGAGGGAGGGAGGGAATGGGTGAGGGGGGGAAGGGGGTTGGTTGGAAGGCTCTGAGGAACTGACCGGCACTGAAATGTCCATAGCTTGTGATGGGAAGAGGAGAGACTCAACACACTGGACAATCAACACTCAAGCAACCACAGCACACGGACACCCGATATTTCACTGTTTCTCTGGACCAGAACCTGCACAACCAAACGCCGTCACTCTCCTCTCCATGTTCTGTCTCTCTGTCTCACTATCTGTAATTCTCAGTCTCGAGGTTTCGTTTGCATCTTTCTCCATCCTCCCTTTGGGTTCTGTCTTTCTGTTTCTCCCTCTTTATCTCTCTATCCATCCCTCTTCCTTTTACTGTCTCATGCAAAGGCAAACTGCCAAAAAAAAACGAAAGAAACAAAAAGAAACTTTTGGAATCGGTCAACCGTGGATCACTAAGATACATTCCAATAAGAAAAGGCGACGGAAGCCGTGCTGAATTGCAAAGCCAGTGCCACGGAGGGGGAATTAAGAAGCCGCAAGCAAAATATTGCAATTTAAAACGGTGACATTTGTACGCGCCGAGAGAGGCCCGGTGGTCCGAGGGAATCTCTGAAAATTCAATGACAGAAAAATGGGCATGGAATACAGGAACCACATCCTCGTCTCAAACGGAATCGCCATAGACAAACAAAAAGCGCCTTTCTTTTCCTCGTCTCTCGTGAACCTGGGGCCAAATGGACCTGAGCCTTGCGAATCAGCGTCCTTCAGAGCTTGCCTTTCTGTTATGTCTGGACTCTTATCCCTGAACCCCGACTCGAACATGGCCCCAAGCTGGCCGTTTCTGCCCTAATGGGGTTTCTTACCTTGATATTGTAACCCCTAACCCCGTACCCCCATACCCCTTCCCTCACCCAATCCTCGGTTCCTTCAAATTTTTTTGTATTATACCACTGTGTAACTGTGAGGGTTGGAGTGTTTTAACTCAGATCTGTGGTCCTTCCCTGAAGGGAAAGGGTTTCGAGTGTTGTACTTTGATAACAGGCATCCTGACGTAATAGATCCATCCATCCAAGAGCAATAAGTCGAGTTCAAACGGAAGCCATGAGTCGAAATTTCAGCGTCCCATTCCGAACCACGAAATTCCCATTGTGCGAAGCTTTCTTTTTTTCATCCTGTGTCACTGTTTCTGAAAACTGAAGGTATATTGTGTAACCGTACACCAAGCACAACAAGTTAAAACTGTCACACTGATCATCTCTGATTGTTTTGTCGGCTTATCGATTTAAAAGGCATTTGACATTTGAGATTCAGCTGTAGGTAAATTGCGAGTCTCGGCTATCCGTCGTTCTTTCCGAGCTCCTCGGTTTGCCCCTTTGAAACTTCTCGCTGATCCAAACGTTGCGCGTCAATTCCGTTTTTCTCTCCTGCAAACGACATGGCCTTAAATCATCCGTCCTCTTTAATTTTCCGCAACACTAGTTTTTCAAGGAAAACAAAAGGTACTCTGGGAAGAAGTCGTAACGAAGACGCGGCAGATCGGAAAATATTACCAGCTTCTTTTTTTTTCTTGCTACACGATTCTGCCCTTTTTAATGGAGTATTTATTGTGCGTTATAATTTATTGTGTTATTTATTATTCTCCAAACGCAAGGATGTACGATACGCTGTTTGAGTATTAGTGATTGAGCATATCGTTTCCTCCATTTCGCCAACGCTTGAGACTTTCCGTACATAAACATAAACCTGAGGTTTTAAGCAGCTGCGTGAAATCTTTTATATTTCCATTCTAATGTGTACATTTTGAAGGTCAAAAGAGGTCAAAGTAATCCAAGCGGAATACGGCGGGAAAACACAAATGAGACAAAGCAGAGGCCGGTTGGGATTTGGAGTGTAGGAAGTTGTCCTTGGTAGCATCAAGGCTTATTAATTATGCTTTCAGTTGGACTGTATACGCACAAGGACATTTGGATAATAAATCCAAAATGTATGTGTTTCGATGGCCTTAAGCAGAAAAGCAACGCTCCGAAAATTTGCATAAGCGATTGAAATTTCCTGTTTCCGTTTGGATCAATCCTCAGATGCTTTCCGTATCCTGCATCTCGTAGCTGCATCAGTTGTTGTTAATTCCCTAGAAATCTATTGATTTAACATAATCTTGTTGCTTCATTACACAAAACACCAGAAACCTACTTGAATGTATTTCAGTCCATTCTCATTTTCAGCTCATGTTGAAAGACTTTCAAAAGGTGTTAAAAATGGTTAAAATTCTCATAAAGTCGGGTTAGCGCGATTCCGAACCACTTTAAAACTTCACGTCGTCGGGTGAGGTGTCTGTACCAGAATGTGGGGCTCATTAGCATTTAAAAAGCAGGCGCTCTGATAATTAAGTCATATCCTTTTGAACGTTTGTTGTGTTTTTCGTGGGGCGGAAGGAAGGAAGAGGAAGAGGAGGAGGAGAGGAGAAATCGGGGTCGGCTCGTGTGGAATCTGGGTCTGTTGCGACAGGAGACGCGACGACTTGCGCGCTCGAGTCCCGGAGGTGCCGGGTCAGCAGAGAAACCACTCAGTAAAATGAAAACCAATCATAAATCTACACCAAAAAAATTAAAATATATAGAAATAAATATATCTATATATCAAGATCAGTTTGATTGACCACATCTCAAGGTTTACATCCGAATTCCTGAACTGTGAGTAAAAGCCAAACGTACTGTCGGGAAGGGCCTCCTTCTCCGCATACGCACTGCCTGTAAGACTAACGGCCATCAGGGCGATTGATTTTGTGTTCGTTTCTCTTTTTTGTCTTAATAGAGAGTTTCTTGTTCAAGTACTCTTCTAGCCATACGATCCGACGTCGTCTCTTTCGTTTTTGCAGCACAGCCGTTCTAACATGCTTCAAGTGTGTAAAGTGAGAAAAAAAAAAAAATAAGCGCATATTATTAAAAGCACCTGTACTCGTGAGGAAGAGAGGAGTGAGCGAGGGGGAAATTGTGTTTTTCTGTAGAATCGCTAGAAGAAATATGTCTGTTTTTTGATCCATAACTACATTTCAGTCAGTGTTCTAGTTATAAAAGATGTTAAAAAAAACACACATTTTGTCTCAGATGACTTGATTCTAATTTATTTGTCGTTTTTTGTCTGTTTCTCCCAAATGTTATAATCAATTATATGGTTGAGACTTGTTTACAGTTTCTAAAGATAAAAGGAGTTTATTAACATTAACAATGTGTCTGGAGAGGAAGTAGCTTTGTGTCTGACTGGCTGATTGACTGAGGAATGAATGACTGCTTTGCCTAGTCCTTAATTCTATATAAATATATAAATATATTTTGTATAATTATTGGTTCCAGATGGTTTCTTTTAAATTATTATTTTTTAGTTCCGTCTTTGTTTTGTAATTTTTGTCTTTGACATTTTTATTTTCTTTCTTTCTTTCCTAAAGGAATTGTAGGAATGAGTCTGTTCAAACGCTGGCTGCAATGAAGTGTTTTGTATATATTTGCACTTTTTTTTACTCGACGCGCAACGGTTTTTGAAAGATCGGACTCTTGACGACATTCAAATGACAAGCATGGTGTTCTTTTATTTTCTGTTTTGCTAATTAAAAGATATGTGGATGATGCTGTATATTTCTTGAATGTTTCTTTGTATATGTTGTCATCTGCAAGGACTATTTTCTCTCAACAGATTGATGTTTTCATTCAAATAAAGACAAGTGGCTCAGTGAAAACACGGTGCGGATCGGACGTGAGATCAGATAAAAAGAACGAGTGGGTTTCAGATGTGTCTGTTAAAGTGCAATTCGCACAACAAGTTTGATGTAAAGGTCTTAATGCTTAGGGGGTATTTTTTTGCATAATCCTTCATGTCACAAGAAGACATAATGGGTAACGTTTAAGATTAACTGGGCCGGCTCATCCTTCCCAGAATCCTCTGCACTAAGCGAACCGCCATTTTCCAACATAGTGATAATTTGCATCAATCCGGTTAAAGATCTTAAATTGTAACCTGAAATTGAACATATTTTGTAAAGGGATCTATCTCTCCAAATTATCTATATTCTGGTCAACTGTGGACAATTGTGTAGGAAAGAAAAGGTGTATTTCGTAGATCGGATTCTGGGAAGCGTGAGCCGGCCCATTTAAGTGTTCCTTTAACTAACATTACTTACTGCAGTATTTAACATAAACAAACAATAAAATGCAGCGTTAATAAACTGTTAACAAAGTATGTTAGCACATGTAATAACAAAATCCATCTGAATAACGTCCAGTCAATCCATGACTAACAATAATTCACATCAATTTTAAAATAATAATACATTTCAGCATGTTCCAAAATATTGAAGTCTGGTGTCCAGGCATAAATATTAATTTTCCATATCTGAATTTGCCAGTGGACAACCACACATTATAAGCTTCATTTTACCGATTCATAATATGATGGAAAAAATTTCAGTTAATACCAATGCTAGTTACTTTGTTAACGTTTAATGCTGTTGGTCAATAATGTCAGTCACGGGAACCGTAATGTAAAATGCTAGAACATTATTAATCTTAATACAGTCAGATACATATTCAAGGTATGTAGTGGTTACAAAATCAGAAAAACTTCATCACTAAGCACTAAACTAGGAGAATTAAAACAAACAAAAGAACCTCAGGGACTAAAAATCAAGTGGAACACAGTAATCAAGACGTCTCGTATACATACACAGACCAACAAAACAAGACACGGGGAAATGTTAATTATTAAGAACAAGTAAAAGTAGTAATCATGAGCTAGAAAGAAACTATCTAGAATGGATAGTAAGCCCACTGTGTAACATGGCGCTAAATATTAATCGCCCAAGCAATGTAGAGCAATGACTAAAAATGAATCGTGGCCTATTGGATGCATCCTATTGGTTTCACTGTCACAGTATTAATCAAAGATGATTTTATGATAATATACAGAGTCAATAAAAAAATGTATAAATATTTTAATACTAAATTTATTCAGACATCAGGAGATTAATACAAGTTACATGTACAAGCAGCCAATTACAAAAGGCGCCCAAAGCTTCCAGACATTTATGTGTAGAAGTGTTCCTGTATACATTTATGTGTCCATATATGAAGTGTGTAGACTCATTGTATACATATTAATTTTGGGTGGGGGGAGAAAGGTATTGTTCTGAGCCAAAAAAAAAACCCACCAAAAAAATTAATTAGCTTGGAAGTGTTGCTTAGCCAAAAAAATTTAAAAAACTACAGTCGTTTGGTTTCATTCTGATCAGCAATGCCATGTTCTTCTGTGTGTTTGATGGTCATCGTGCAGGATAGTTATGAACATGCTAGGAGTGGAGTAGTGGATTCCTCAGCCAAAGGGAAAGGTTTGCAGTCCCAACCTGAGACAAAAATGACAAGAATCACTGCACCAGGAACTTAAGGAAAAAAAGTAAACTGTAATAAACACACATTCTGTATTACTTGCCAACAGAGGTTTTAGCGTGATGGTATTCTTAGCCCAGGTCCTAGTGAACCAGCATCAGAATATATATTAGAGACTTCAAAGCCCTTATGATAAGGGCGTCCGCCAAGTGCCGTAAATGTAATTAAATTGGGATTTTGAAAAACAATGAAAACCGTGAGATAACTATCTGATTATACACCATGGCTAACCATGAACCTGTAACAACTCTAATTTATAGCAAAACAGATACAATATATACTCTTACTACAGAAGTCTATTTACACATTTATCTTGAAAAATGACCAATCATTTACAGTTAATACAGTTAAAGGACCCTCTGACCTAAAGATAAGTGTTCCTGAGACTCTGCGAGGCTCGAAAGTGTCTCCCGATAGCCTGCAGTGATGAAGTGAGAGGAGCAGAGATTGACTCTTAACACTTTTCTCCAGAGAGCGTTTAGTCGTAGGATTGCAGCACGGCGACTTCTACACGCTGCAAACGCTCCTGTTCAAGCTACCTCTTTAAAAACACCCTCCCATTACCAACTTTATTCATTACTACAGTAATATAATGAGAGATCATTGGGGAACAGTTTAGCTGCCTGAATAAACCAACACTAATTAAGCAAAGTGCTCAGGTACTCAAAAAGTTTTTGAACACCTGGAGCTTATTATGGCTAATACTGTTTTTCGGAGTGTGCCACAGACAAAACAAAAACGTACAATTAAATGAACGTTTTTAAATATGTCTGCGTGAACACTGCATGTAGCTTGAAAAGATTTTAAGTAAGAGCTCTGTTAACGGTAGGTCCACCACACTTTATATTAAGGTTATCTTAAGTAAGGAATAAAATGCAACAGATAGGACATTATCGAATAACCTGAAGTATTATATCCTTCTTATACTTTTACCAACGATTGCAATTTTCATTTTATTAATGAAGTACACTGTGCTTTTTAACCATTTAAAGTTGCATTTGATGTTGTCGAATGGAATTACTGGAAAAACTGGAAATGGCAAAATGATCAGACCAGCAACGGAAAACTTATGGCCCTTTTCCTTTTTGCGCCGCGTGGTACCAGCTCAACTCCCCTTGACTCGACTTGCCTTTTTTTGCTTTTCCGCCAGGCCAAAGTTGTGGATAGTACCTGGCATCCGGTACTTTCTTTGGTATCACCTTCATGAAGGTCCCAAGTAAGCTGAGGTGATAGAAAAACGTGACGTTAAAGCACGTCGGACTACCGATTGGACAGAGAGAATCGTCTGTAACACCGTGCCATCGTTATACGAGACAGGACGTCCTGAACAAACCTTCCATTTTTAAATAACATTATATTTATTTATTATACTTCTTTGATTGTATGTATGAGACGGTGTTAAGGCAAGCCGAAGTCACAATTCGTCACGTTTCTAACGTGTTCGGTTAAAAAAACGAACCAACAACAACAAGAGCGCCCGAATGACTTTTACAAATCGCTGACACTGGAGACTCCTTCCATAAATGTCTCCTTACAGAAAAGCAGCTTGTAATGAAGCAGTATGTATTTCTTTGTCAAATAACCACAAATTGTTTTAATGTGCGTATTGTTAGCTGAGGTACATTGCCTGCCGTACGAGTACTGCGCAAGTTGTTACTACAAAAACAGTAATATTAGAACGACTGAATTTTGCCACTATCAGAGGTGGTGTTATAGAAAATTAATCCACACCTTCTCATCAATTCTGCAGGAGCAATGTTGTATAATCGACATTACTGAACATGGTAGTTAACCATGTACATCACTATTAACACACCTACACATACCACAGCGTGTTGAATTCTGAAACTGGATATGCCAGAAGCTGTTGATTAATTTCCTATAACAGAAGCTCTGACAGTAATTCCAGCTGCAGGTTTATATTAATGTGCTCAATATTAATGTTTTTGTTTCTATTATAACAGCTCATTCAGAGGGACTTGTAATGACAGAACATAAACGGAGGGTAATAATGGGTGTAATTTTTGATATGGTGAAGTTTGCATTGAAGATACAGAGAGTTTAATGTAAAACATAAATGCCTAGTTTATTATACTGTATGTGCATATTAGCTTATTCATTCATTCCTCTTCAGTAAGGGCTTCATCCTGGTCAGGGTCACGGATCAAGAGTCTATCCTGGGAATACTGGGCTCGAGGCAGGAATACATCCTGAATGGGATGCCAATTCATTGCAGGGTATGTATGTGGACTGTAATGAATTAATATGTGAACTGGTGTATCATTAGAAATATAGTAACTACAGTTTGTCACGTTCTAATTCAAAGTTTTTTCTTTATTTTTATTACTTAAAAGACACTTCATGTCTTAAAGCAATGATGGACTGTTGTTTCTCTTTACTTAGATGAGATGTTCTTGACATAATATGGATTACTACAGCCGTTGAGGCAAGAAATTCCACTAATGAACTTTTGACAGCGCACACCTTTTAATGGAAAAGCGTTCCAGGTGACTGCCTCAGGAAGCTGGTTCAGATAATGTCGATAGTGTGCGAAGCTGCCATCAAGATAAACGCTGGTTTGAAGATCTAAAATATGAAACACGTTTTGGGGGTATTGTTCAACATTTTTTGTTTACTACATAATTCCATATGTGTCATTTCACTGTGCTGATGTATTCAGTATTATTCTACAATGTAAAAATGAGCCAGAATAAGGAAAAACCTAGGAATGAATAGGTGTGTCCAAACTTTTAGCTGCTATAGGAACAGTAGATGAAATTCATTAGATGAATGTGCTCGGATTACCCACGTTCTTAGATATTATTTATTTATGGCAATATGTAATGCAAGTCAATATTAGCATCTTGGGTAATGAACTGTTGAAAAAAAGAAAGTTGGTTTTATACTACCTTTAAAAAAAAACAATCATATGATAGTATTTTTACATATGATGATGCTTTGTTTTGTCACAAAAAATAACCATTTCTGCCTCCAAGGTTCCTGGTTCGATCCTGAGCTCGTTACTGTCTATGCATGTTTTTCTCATGTACCCATGGTTTTCATCCAAGTTCGCCAGTTTCCTCCTACTGTACAAAGACAGGGCAGGTGGATTTGAACCAGGGAATGAATGTGTATGTGATAGACTGGTGTCCCAACTAGACCCTCACACCCAGTGTTCCCGGGTTTCACCATGATTATTAATGAATGATGTATTTGGAAAGTGCAGTCATTTGGGGTTGCAGGTTTCGGATGAACAGATTTTGAAAATTGGTCTGGCTTTATTGAGAATTGGCTTATTTTAAATGCCCGTTGGCTGGTTTTGTCCCTTATACCTGGAAATCCTGAGCAGCAACTAGGCAAACATATACAGTCATTTTTTTTTAAAAAGTATATTCCAGTTTTCCATATAACTTATTCAATTTTCAAAGAACTCACATTTCTATCTGCGACCATTTTTACACTTATCACTGATTTTACATTTTCAAGGATTGATGGCCGATTTTCTTTTTCTTTTTAAGGTTTTTTTGGAGATAAATTAGTCATCTCCAAGTCGAGGAAGTTTGATGCACCAAACCTGGGTACACTGAACCCTGGCAGCACTTAGCATTTAACTTTGATGGCTCTTCTTGAGAAACACTCGGCCGCTTCGTAAAAGCCTTTGATCACTGTGATTTTGAATGAATGCAAGAGAAAGCCTACTAGTGTTCAAAGTAACATCAAATTACTGTATTTTGCTCTTAACATTGCGAACAAAATTGTCTGACAACCTTTTTCCGCATAATGGCTGATTCGCAGGGAAAAAAGGCTGTTTGGGGAGTTTTTGTTTTTTTTTTACATGTACTATATAAAACCTAGTTGAGCCTAAACCACTTTACATGAGACGGGACCAAAACGGCACCTGGGACTGTGCACCATTTGGGAGTCTGATTGCATAAATGCAACATGAAACGTCACCTCTCAATTGGGAAATATGGATATCTGTTGTGGATGAAGATGCTCCATGGTTTGTGCACTCACATATAGTGCAATTTATTTTGCTTTCTCTCTGTCGGTTTTTTACTGGCTGATATTTTAGGGTGCCACCATGAATATTTATGTGTCAGAGAGGTGTAACATCTGAAGGGGATAAACAAAAGTGGCGAACCACCAACAAAAAGGAAGGGTTGAAAAAAAGATGGGGGAAAACAAGCAGGCATGGAAGCAGCCTGCCTCTGGGGTGTACAAAACCTATAAATAAGTAATGTGTTATAAGGAGGGAGGGATGCTCATTAGCCTGACTCTCTCTATCCTGCAGCGATGACGTGTTTGTGTGTGTGTGTGTGTGTGTGTGTGTGTAGGCAAAGTGGGTTATGACTACACACATTCTGTTTCACAAATGCGTCCGTCACAACCCTGACTCAACCAGCGAGCCCTTGAACTCCAACGACATCAGAGAAGAGCTAACATTTTCCATTACTCACTAACTTCAGCGGTACATGATAGCGGTGTGTTGGTTTTTGCTTGAAGACATCTTTTAGCTCTGACGCCAAAGCCACAGCAAGAGCAGCTCACATTAGAGCCTCATTTGAATCCCAGGATTCATAGGATTCGTCTGAAACTTTGGCACAGATATAAAACCAAAATATAACTCCATAAAATATTCAACAGCACAAACTAGAAGAAGTAGAAGGAAAGAAATGATGAGCAGGCGATGCTTATGCCTTGATGTTGATGTGTAAGATTTGTCATGGTTCAGTTTTGGCATCAGTTGAGAAGCTTACCTTTGATAAAACATTGCTTCTCGAGTCAGTCACCAACTTACCTCACTCAGATCAACTAAGGAGGTAGAAAATGAGGATCTATATATTAGGGGGATGGAAAGGAAAGAAAATATGGCCTCCGCTATACAGGTATACACATCCATTACCATTACATATCTATTTGGCTTCTTTGTTATAATAATAATAATAATAATAATAATAATAATAATAATAATAATAATAATTTCTTTTTTCTTATTCTTTTGCCTATACTTTTAGTAGCACTGTATTGTATGTGGTGAGGTATGTTACTTTATTTCCCCATTGTTTTTTTTTGTTTTTTTTTACAGTATTTTAATATTTTTCAAGTGTTTTTAAATTTTTCTTTGAAAAACAATTGAACCTATCTTTATTTTCTGATTCTTTTACATTATTTTAATGCTCCATTTCAATTTATTATTTTTTTATATTTACCCACTTCCTTATATTTTTACATTTTTCACTTTATAGTTACATTTTAAATATATTCCGTTACTCATCTTCAGTAAGAGTTTTATCCTGTTGAGGGTTTGCATTGGATCTGGAGCTCATTACGGGAACACTAGGCATAAACTTATTCACACCTAGAGTATCCAAAAACATCCTTTGGATAGTTTGGGGTTTGTAGCTTTCTAAAAAGCAGTTGAGCTCCTCTCTAACAGGAAAACTCTGCTACGGTGGAGAGCAAAGGGAAACTCTTGCCCTTTCCTGCATTGTAATTTGCTTTATGCTATGTTGTTTTATTTTTCTAATCACCACTGCTTTTATGATGCTAATTCCTGATAAATGAGTTGCCACAAGGGGCAGCAAAGTGCCATAACTTCAACTTCAGATGTTACGTTATTTGTTGGTTATCTATCGTAACTATACTGGCAAATAGGTCTTAGAATGACAGTAATGCAAAATTATAACATGGTTGTTGTTTCATTCATAAATTGATTTTATAGTTCAGAAAATACACTGTGCATCTGTGTGAAAATATAGCAGTGCAACTGGCTTTGGGACCCTGAGGACTGTGTTGCGATGTAATATATTATGTCACCACTGCTGTGTCTCATCTCATGCTCCGTATGCATGCTGCATGCTGAAGCACAATGCAAGTAATTTTTTTCCTAAGGGCCCATTTGACAAATGACCCCTGCTCTTCATGTCCGGTCCACTTATGTAGAACTGGGTTTCAAACAGTGCCGAGCGTTCATGATGAATGGGGTCTGTGAATCCGGACATGGCGCTCGATCATCGAAGGCCTAATCTAATCCCGATCCAGAGGCGTCAGACATTGCTTTGAGAGCCACTTTGCAAAATTAAAAGCTGCCTCCTGTTCTGTCCATCATAAATGCCTTGCTCTATCCCGTAGACTGCACGCGTCAGCTTTCAGGTTTTTGCATGTCATCGATTTAGGTGGAGTTTTAAAGGCCTTGCCCGCCCATCTACTTAGGATTCTTGCTCAATTGATTTTTTGATTAGCCTCATTTGGCAAGGGAGGTGGACTCACGCCCTGGAGGGCTACGGTCTAAAGAGATTTGTGGGATTTTTTTTCTTTTCTTGCACACCAGATTTCAGCATTGGTAAAGAGCTGATGAGTTGAATGAATTGTGTTGAATGAGTAAAACTGTGTTGAGTAATGAGTAAAACTCTGTTCCATACAGTAGTGCTAACAAGCACCCGGTTTCACCAGGTAAACTTAAACATAAATTTGAATAACATCCCTAAATTCCCATACCCAGACAACAATAATCATTTATATTTTATGACACATCATTTTGGAAACATGCATTCACATATACAAATACGCCAATGATTGTCCAGTGGCATGGTATTGCACTTCTGCCTCACATCTTTAGGATCCCTGGTTCAATCCTGAGCTCGGGTCACTGTCTGTGTCATATTCCACCCATGTCCTTGTGGGTTTCCTCCCTCCTCCCAAAAATATGCTGATAGGTGGATCATCTACTCTAATTTGCCTCTAGTGTGTGAACGAGAGTATGGTACACTGGCCTCCCGAATAGTGAGCATTCCAGGTTGAGAAGCCTGAGAAGGTCAGCCAAAGGTCCCTGTGTGTGGCCACAGTCTCCAGATCTTCCTGACGGATACAGGGATGTTCCCAAGCCAGTTGTAAGATGTTTTTTCCGAGATGTTCTCCTTAGATATTCTCCAGTGTTTTCTGGGTCTGATCTTTGCATTCCATCCAGGGTTTAGCAGGTGCTGATCAGGTGGCATCATTATAAGGTATAATAGTGACAATAGTTGGGAATAGGGACATAGATAGACCTTGGCAAGATCTCGCCCCTGTTCATCCCACTTTTTTCAGAAATGAACCATGGTCTAGGGCTTGGAGATGCTTATTTTGATGCCAATTTGCCATCTAATATTAATTAATAATATTCACTAAAAAAAGCCTTTTTTTTCTTATCATTTTTTTTCTTATCTATAATACTTTTTATCTATTTTTAAATACAGACGGCATTTTAGAAACACACATCCCCAAAAAATTCACCCCTGAAAGGTCTAGTGAGGAATTTTTCAGGAGATCAGCTCTAAAATATCAGAAATATGATCTACAGGGACAAGCACAGTGGCCTTTAACAGCTCTCCATATTCTTATTACAATCCGGAAAAAGGTTTCTTCTAATTGTGTAATTGCATTTTAAAAAGTCACCTGTCACAGGTATTCTCAATCAGTCTCAGTACATTCAGAGAAAGGCACAGAGGCCAGTCGTGCTTCATTCATAAAATGGCCTTCAGAAATAATTACAGCGAATAGCAGCGTGAGGAATGAGCAGCTGGCGCCGGTGTCAGTGTCTGTCTTTTAGTCTGGAGCACCCCACTGCTTTTACTCTGGCACTATAGCTTAATTAACAATGACTTTACGTGCTTACATGTGTAACATACTATTCATACCGATGTCAGGACGAATACTCCAAGAAACAGAGACAACACTTAAAAGAAATGTAAGCTAATCATTCTAGGATACATGCCATCAAGTGGCTTTTGAGAATAATTTACACTCTGCCTTTAGCTCCTTGTGCCTTCAACTTTTACTATTGGGCAGTTATTGAGAATACAATTAATCAGTGCATTAGGCAGTTTGCCAATCACAAGTCCACATGTTTATAGTCCTCACACAATATATTGACATACTGTATTGACATTTAAAAGATGCTATGTCAGTCTTAGGCTCTATATCCTTCTTGGTCACTGAGGCTGATGTCCATTAATAGAAAGACTGCAGTAATCTGAAATGAGAATTGTAAGCAAATTATTTTGAGACCCTCACCCCTAATTTTCTGCTTTTCTACTCTAATTATCATTTGGCGGATGCTCTACATATGGTGGGGTTTTTTTTTTTGGCAAATTGCCAACTATAAAATACTTTGGGACATGCTGTTATATGAAAATAATCAACAGTAACAGTTGGTAATCCTGTTGATTATTTTCCCATAACAAAATGTCCCAAATGGTTTTAGCACAGTGAATAGTGTGAATGATGTAAAGAAAATGATCTAGCAATAAAGCAGGCAAGAAATTTACTACACTACACTACTTAGATAAACTATATATATTTTATATAACAAAAAGTCAAACATATTTTTGGAATTGCAATAAAGGTTCCATGTAGTAACCCTACAGTGGGTTTCCTTGCAAGGCTCCAAGAATGTCTTTAGAAAGCTTAACTATCCTAAGAACCTTTAACGAACCTTTGATAAACACTTAATCTATCTATCCATCTATCGATTTGGACATTTTTTATCTTGTCATTTGGGTCCACTTGTCCCCTTAGAGAGAAACATCATTGCAAACCAATACAAAGTTGTGTGTGATGAAATGTTTTTATCCTGATGGGTGTGGTCTCTTCCAGGATGACTCCACCTCCATCCATAGGACATTGAGACTCACTGAATGGTATGATGAGGATAAATATAATGTAAATCATATACTATGACCTTCACAGTCACCAAATTGCAACCAAATTGAACATCTATGGGAGGTTTTGGAGTGATGTGTTATATGGCACCTCCACCATCATCATTAAATCCCCAGAGTGTTGATCCCTACTCCAGTACAGTTCCAGAGAATCCATGCCAAGGAGCATTTAAGCTGTTCTGGCAATTTTTGGTGGTCTAAAACCTTTCTAAGATGTTTAAGGGTGGTTTTTCCTGTAATTTGTGCCCTGTCCATGTCTATATAATAATATTTTTCCATTACATATGCCAAAGGTTATTTGTGAGATGGAATCAAATAACCAAAACACATCATGAAGTATTCTCACAAGTAGCTCAGTTCATTTATTTCCAATTGCATCGGGATCAATCCAATCACCTTGACCTGTAAACCCTGGCAGCTGGGTGCATATGGGGAGCGCCTCCAGCTGGATTCGTCCAGTCCTCAGGGTTCACACGCTGTTATCGCTCTGAGCGCTCTGCATGGAGGAGTCAGTGAACCGTAGCATGGAGTAACTCTGTGCCAGATTTGTTCCCAGCGTGAGCGTTAAGCTGAGTATCAGTAAGCCTACAGGTGTTGTGATAACCGCAGCGGATCAGCTGGTCCTCACACAGACGAACACGGTGCCTCGGATGGTTGGTATAAAGTTAGAAATGAATTCAAATAAGTTTTCTTACTGAGATTGAAAGGAAATTACAAGCTTAACATCACCAACACTGAGAAATCACCAAATCTTTTGTGCTATGGTTGTACGTCGAACCTTAATCATGAAGCTTAGAGCCATTATGTAAGGAATCAGACTCTTGGTAGCATGCTGTTATGGAAAAACAATCAACAACAGGATGGTGTGATGAAGCAGAGTGTCACGGATATGTTGGAGACGGATGCAAGTGCAGAGTCTTTACTTTAAAGTCTAACATGTGAACAAGGATTAAGACTGCATGTATAAACATACACATAAACTAGGCAGACACGAAATGTACATGAGCATGGTATGGATATCACTATATACAGCAATGCTACTCACTACAGACAGTAGACAAAGAGTGACTTAAGTGCTAATTATACCAAAATGTGTATCAGGTGCAAACAGTCATGTTTTCATGTTTCCAGATCAGGTGAGGTGCAGTGGCTGATGGGAATCGCCACTTCTAATGTGTCACCTTCAAGGGGGTCCTTGATTGGCCTCTAGCATTCAAATCAAACATGATTTGAATCAACTTCACTGCAACCATGGTCTAACAGTCTGTCACAGAAAGGTAGGAGACAGATGCAAAGTACAGAGTCTTTATTAAAGTGCAACACACGTGAACAAGGATTAAGACTACGGAACATAAACATGCATATAAATTAGACAAGCATGAAATACACACAAGCACGGCAAGGACATAACAACATGCAGTGATGCTACTCACTACAGACACTAGACAAAAAGTGCTACACAAATACAACTTATTGTATGCAATATATTATACAGTTTTCTTTGTTAGCTGTTTATTATTAGTCTTAGATTATGTGAGTATCTAGTATACAAGTCAAAGTGAATGATCTGTTACCGATCAGAACGAGCACATTAAGAAAAAAAGAAGTGATTCGTCTTAGAGCTGGAACACTTTTCAGCGCTATTGTTATAGAATATTAATAAGCATCTTCTGATTAATCAGAATTACAACAAATAACATCACAACTCTGAGAGTTTTCTACTCATAGCTGTGCATATTTTGGCAGGTGTATTCCTAATTTACTAATAGTACTTGTTGAACATGCATTTTTAAAATTTGCTCCTGAGTCTCCCCCCTCCCCCGCCCCCTCCCTCTCTGTAAAAGCCTCAGAAATCAATTATTTTGTCATTTTTATTCTCAATGATGAATATCACCGTATCCCTTTTTTGCTCCAATAAGCTCTGAGCGCATAAAATTGGTAAAGAGATAGTGCTCATTCATCAATTAGCGTCTTTTTGTGGGGCAGCAGGGAAAAAAAAAAAATCATTAGCTCTGCACACTTAGTTAATGTACCTTCCAGTAAGTGTTCAGTTCCTCCTTGTCCTCAGTGCAGTGACAAACAGGAGAGAGTGAAGTTATTCCTACCCTATCACACATTAATATATTCTGACCTTAACAGCACAAAAATACAGCAATAGATCAAAAGCGTGAGTGTAATAGGCCTATGGCCATAAACTGCTGCTTTCTTCATGATGAATTACATCAGCATGTATTTAATTAATAACAAACTTTCTGGCAGCTGCTAGCTGTCCATGCGATTTACAAATGACTTTAATTACTGCTGTTATGTTGTTTTAAGAGCTCACAATGCGCTACAGGTTTACATCACTTACAGTGAAGGATAGTCCGTATTTATGATACATGTATCTGAAAAAGAAAAATATTTTGTCATTTGGATTTGATGAACTCTTCATGGAGGAAATAAAGCTGACTCGTTTCTAAGCAGTACACTGAAAAAGCACATCACTGTTAGTAGACATTTTAAACGTTTGTAAAAGATTTCACACCATCTGTAATGTCCTGCATTATTCATCGTGTGATTTGCTATAGCTACAAAGCGTTAGGGCAATGTTCACGGTATGGTACATAATTAAACCCAAAAGAGGCAGTATAAATGATTGTCCCTTGATCATGGAACTTAGATCTGTTGCAGGTCATGCTGTTAATGACAAATAATCAACAACAGGGGGTGATAAAGCAGAGTTACTGTTACCACGCCAAGCTGATTTTTATGTCCTGGAGTCATTTATTCTTCTTATACAAGTAGGATAATTTTTTAAGTTTTTATTAAGGTTTCTAAGAGTACAATTTTTATTCAGTTGCAATGCTTTAGGGTTCTAGCTGTTGAATGGATTTTTTTCTAGAACTACATTTTTCACTTGCAGTGTTTCAGGGTCTGTAGATTTTAGGGATCTGTATTTCAGGGTTCTAGATTTAGCATGTTTTGGGGTTTTTTTTCTTTCAAAGAGTGCACATTTATCAGTTTCTGTCCTTTAGGGTTCTAGATTTTACTATTTTTCTAGGAGAACATTTTTCGCTTGCTGTGTTTTAGAGTTCTCGTTTTTTTTAAAACGCTGTATTTCAGGGTTCCAGATTCCACTGATTTTTTTAAGTGCATTTTTCAGTTGCAGTTTTTTGGCTTCCAGATTTTATGGTTTTAAATGTCAGGGTTCTATATGTAGCATGTCGTTTTTGTTTTTTTTTTGTTTTTTTTCAAAGAGTGCACATTTTTCCGTTGCAGTGTTTTAGGATTCTGGATTAAAATTTTTTTTCTTTGAGTACCTTTTATTTGATAAGTTTTAGAGTTCTAGATTTTAGGGTTCTATATTTAGCATGTTTTTTCTAATAGTGTACTTTTGTCATTGCAGTGTTTTAAAGTTACATATTGTACATTTCTGAGTGTACATTTTTTAATTCAGTGTTTTGCAGTTTTAGATTTTAGGGTTCTAGATTTAGCATGGGTTTCTAAGAGTGTAATTTTTTTTCAGTTGTGCTGTTTTAGGGGTTCTAGATTTTGGGTTTCTTGATATAACCCATTTATTTCTTAAAGTGTAGGTTTTTTTTTTGTTTTAGTGTTTTACAGTTCTAGATTGTAATGTTCTAAAATTAACATGCTTTTCTAATAGAGTATAATTTTCAACTGCAATGTTTTAGGGTTCTAGATGTTAGAGTTTGAGATTTGTGGAGTTTTTTTCCTTAGCGTGTACACTTTTGATTGGAGTGTTTTACGATTCTAAATTTTGTTCGTGCCATGATACACTTCCACAAACATGTGTTGTGAAGCGCAGACTTTGATAGATCCCTGTTCTTTAAATAAAACAGGGTGCCCACTCACACCTGATTGTCATCCCATTGATTGAAAACACCTGACTCTAATTTCACCTTCAAACTAACTGCTAATCCTAGAGGT